>JAJJWX010001037.1:0-10262 GCA_023529315.1 Papaver bracteatum
GTCATTAGAGGAGTGGAAAAAACAAACTATTTCTTTCACTTACAAGAAGTACCAGAGCCTGGAGAGATGCATGACAACCCACTGGTGGTAAGATTAGAAATAAATCCAAAACAAATAGAAGAAGAAGATGAATAAAATGATGACGGTGAAACTGAAGATTCTTGGTCCATTAACAGAGTTCTAATAGATACTGGAAGCTCAGTTGATATCTTATTTTATCATACTTACAAAACCATGGGTGGAAAAGACGAGGATCTGATACCGTCTACCTATAAAATCTATGGTTTCAATGGTACCACCAATAAACCAAAGGGAGAGATCACAATAAGAATCCCATTAAAAGGAATAACATCTAAAGTCTTATTCTGTATAGTGGATGTGGAGTCACCCTACAATGCCTTAATTGGCAGACCATGGTTGCATGGGATTCTGGGTGTGGCATCCACTTACCATCAGTGCATTAAGTTTCCCCATCCAAATGGTGTTAGAGTCATAAAAGGAGATTGGAGTGAAAGTAGAAAGTGTTATGAGATTGATATAAAATCTTGCGAAGAGAAAGCTGCGAAGCATAGCAATTGGAAGCACAACATCAAGCAAAGACAAAGATGTGACAGATTAATGGTGGATGCCATAGAGCTGCGAGAAGAAGAAAATCTGAGAAAGAATGAACACAACATCTAGTGAATAACTCCCAAGGGAAGCATAGCAAAGCGTAATAAAATCCCAAGGGCAGAATAAAGTAAAGGTAAAAGATTTCATATTATGATGTTGAAATGATATTGAAAGATATGTATGAACAATGTGGTTCATAGATTGTTTCTTAATGAAAAATATGAAATTGTGAAATTACACCAGCATTGAAGCAAGAATATGCAAAAATATCGCAAGAAAAACGAAGAGAAATTCGCAGAATGGGCTGAACCTTTATGACGTACACCCTAGTTCGAGAATAAAATTTCGCAAGAGGCAAATATAAGACCTAAAGTACATCATTTAAGGGGGTATCTGATTGCATGGCTCAAAGATAAGGTTATACCGCTACTGGAACTTGAGTCATGGATATGTGGGGCTCAAGAAAGACAATCCGGGAGAGATACCTTGGATTTCCAACTATATATAAAGTTATACCCTGGTTGGACGACCGAGAATCTCTTCTAAGGAGTGCAGAATATGATCAAGGTGCCGCGGTACACGGTTGAGCCAATAGTTCCTGGGGCGATGAACCTAACCTGGCCATTCTTGGAAAGTCTTGACTATAATGCACTCGGCCTGAAGAAAACCCCAATTAGGGTGCAGTCTCGTAACTATAAGCCATATAGGCAAAAAGGACAAGAGACTGCGAAAAATAACTGGTTTTTGGTAAATCCGGATGGGAGGAGCTAGTCTTGTATGGCCGATGTACGCCTCCTTGAAGGGGAAACCAGGGGGAAGATAAGGGCGGCGCCCTCCATTAGGGAGCTGACAAGTATCCTAAGACGCAAATATCATGAGGCTTTATTTTGGCAAGAAAATTTAGGCTTGTCGTATTTGTGCAACAAATATCAAAAGAGGTAAAAAAACCAAGAGAAAAAGATAAGATGAGATCAATGGGTCATTGCATGAAAATGTAAAGACGTCCTGCGATTTCATCGCAAGACGAAAATGTCATGGGACTTTATTTTCGCAAGAAAATTTAGGCCTATCATATTGTCGCAAATGAAATGAATACAAAAAGATAAGGCAAGATCAATGGGTTTTTGCATGAAAATGCAAAAACGTCCTGCGATTTTATCGCAAAAGAAAGAGTGGCTAAATAAGACCTTTACTTAGGAAGGAAAAATAAGACCACATAAGAAAATTGCGAGATTGTGCAATATTCACTTTACAAATTGCTTAATCTCTCATTTGGATACAAAAAACAGAGGCAAACATGGGAATATATGATTAATTTTTATCATGAGAAAGTATTTTTTGACTCCGCATGATAGATTTACGCAGATTTATACATAGATTGAAAACGTTAATTATATATTGATTGATTATATCGCAAGAAAGAGTTGTTTTATTAACACATGCAGGAAGGAAGAGAAATTCGCATCAAAAACATAGGAAGATTAAAGAACGAATATACAAGTTTTACAAGTTTTATATTCAGCGGAGCAAAACTACTTCTTGGTTGATTCGTTTTTCTCTTCATCAGATTTTTATGATCCTTCATCTTCAGATTCTTCTTCATCTTCATTAGCTTCACTATCAGAAATCACTAAAGAAAGAACGTTCTCTGGAACTTTTTCTTCAATACAGGGGTAATTAGAAAGAGGAATATCGTAATTATTGCAGATTGACCTGATCGTATTATTGCAATAAGTAAGAGAATAATTCTTGAATTTGGTGATAGTTATGTTCAGTTGATTCTTTAATCTTGAGCACTTGTCATTGCGAGAAGAAAGGGAATTTGCGATAACTCCTTTTTCATTTTCTAATTCTTCAATTCTTTGATGAAGTCTCTTTTCAGAAGCTGCGAACGCATAATAATAAATTAGTAACTTGGTGAAAATTTATGAAAAACAAAGAGTTAGTAGGAAAGAATAGTTGACAACCTTCTCTCTCAGAAAGCAAATCTTTAATCAAGGCTGTTTGGTGAACATGGAGACTAACATTTACACCTAGATTACTTCTAGCATCGTCTAATACTTTCGCATCCCAAGCGAATTCATCATCATTATCTATAAGAAGACGGGAGCGAACTTGGGTTTCCCTTTCAACAAGTTTTGAATTCTCGTAGGTAAGTCGATCTCTTTCAATCTGATTTTCGAGAAGAGTCTTGTGGAATTCCGCTAAAGATTGAACACCTTGTTTAGTAATACGATCCTTTTCATCAATAAGCTTACTGTATTTGGATATAGATTAACCAATCTCCTCTTTGGGATTAACATAAAAACGCTTATACTTATTGGCTAACCCTAAACTGGATCTGTGTTCAATCTCTAAAAGGAGAAATTTTGATCTAAGTTCATCTATGGAGAGGGAAGTAATTCGGTCATTAGAAAAACTATTCAAAGATTTATTCAGACGTTTAAGATGGGTATCATCATCTATAGGATTGGGAAAAGAACGAAGGGTCGCAACTTCATCAGATAAACCATAAATGTCTGCAAGAGTGGTTGATCAAATAAGATGAAGTGAAAGGATAAGAGAACAAAAGAAATAGGGAAAAATTTCATAACATAAAGTTGTTCGTTCGCAGCTTGAAGGTTAGAAACCTTATCTTGCGAAGAGGAGAGTTCAACTCCCAATTTCTTGTTTTCCTCGCGAAGGTTGGCTGAATCAGATTGTAACTGCTCGTGAAGATTGGAAGATTCATATTTTAGCTTTTCGTTCTCCTTGCGAAGATCAACATTTTTCTTTAAGAGAGTTGATCGTCTCTTATCCAAATCTGAAAAACTGCGAAAGCATCTCAACCAACCTAAAAGAAGAATTACAAGAATTACAAGAGAAGAATTACTAGGATGTATATACATTTGAAATTTTTGAAATCAAGAAGAATCAAAGAGATAAGAACATACCAGAGCACCAAGAGTGTTTAAAAGTCTGGGAGTTACTGATTTAGAAACTCTGCGAAGTGAATCATTTTTGGTCAGCAGGGGAGCATCGCAGATATTTACGAGAGCTTGGAAAGGATTAGTAAGAGCCTCACTGTCATCTCCAATGCCATGCAATGAATCTGAGAATATTTTGGATAGCAGAGCCATAGAAGAATCATGTTGAGAAGACTCATTCGCAGAAGGAATGTCATCATTACCATCATCATCACTATCATCAATATTATCCTTAGAAGAAATTTCGCCAGATTGAGAATTTGAAGGGGAGGGAGAACAAGTTTGTCTTTTCTTTGAAGGAGGAGAAGTAGATTTCCCCTTGCGAGTAACATCTTTACTGGATTTCCCTTTGCGAGGAGAACTTTTTCCTTTGCCTTTATTAGTGGTCTTTGCAATTTCAATAGGTTCTATCTCAGTGATAACCTATACCAAAAATAAAGATAAGAAACAGAGAGAATGGAGGCAACAATACATTATTAAAAAAATTTGAAAAAGAATTTCTTACCTCATCTGTGATAGAACGAAGAGCAGATAAAATACTGGGATTTCCAGTATAGTTGTAATTCTTCTTTAATCTATCAATCTGACAATGTTATAAACATGTGAAGATATAAAAGTAATTAGCAAAAAGAGATAAAGAGTATAGAAGATAGTAATTCAAGGGGAGCTCAGAAATATACCTCCAAATCTCTATCAGGCCAATAGAATTCCCAAGGATTATATTCTGCGAGGTTCGCAGGTAAAGCAAGAGTGCCAGAAATATATGGACTATTACCAGGATGCCAGTCAATGTCTTGCATCAAGATCTTGTCAGCAGAAACATTACTTTTCTTATTCAAACGAACTCCCTAACAAGTGTTATCTCTCTTCATGGAAATTATCTCATAATTGGCAAAAACGTTTTCTACGGTATACTTCGCAGAAAAAATCACAATGTCTTTGAATTTAAGGTTTTTGGCATCATCAGGGTAAAGAGATTTTTTACCTGCACCGCGAGTGGCAAACTCATGCATTACACGAATGCAATCACCACTTAGTTTATATACAGCTCGCGAGAATTTCTTATGAGAAAGTATCTCGTAAAACAAGGGAAGTTCAGGATCGTATAAAGGAATGGAAAGGCCGGCGAGAATTTGACCCAGCGATATTATGATCTTACTCTGATGGGATTGATGATCAGAAAATAACTTTGCAGTGAGTTCAGATTTAGGGCCTTGACCCGTGATAATGGATAAAGTAAAACCCTTACTTTGAAGTTTCTTCTGAACTCTTTCAAAAGAAATTTCGTTTCTGCGACCAGCGGGAGACATATTTAAAGAATGAGGATGAAGTTTGGAAGAAAGAAAATAATGAAGAGTAACAGTACCAGAAGTGAAAATTACGGAGGAATAGTAAAATTGCAGAGAGATTGGGAAGAAGATAAAAATAGGAAAAAATGAGAATGAAAGGGATATTTATAGAGAAGGAAAGTTCTCGAAAAGATAAACGCAATTAATGCGAGAAGACGCGTGAATAGTTGAAAATTGCGGTTGAAAAAGACGTGTCAAGAATTGGATGGAAGAAAAGATACGTGTGATATATTCTGCGAAAACTATGTCAGAAGTATTATTTGTAGTCTCGCAAATATATCAGAATCTCGTAGAAATATTATTAAAGTTTTTTGAGAAACATTATTTCGCAGAAATAACTACAACCTCGCAGAATATATAATAGGTTCGCAGAGTATGGTATTACCCTGAGGCAGAGGAAAGATAAGGGTGAAGAAATCACTAACTCACTTTCTTAAAGATTTTACTCTTATAAGATAAAATAATAGAGGCTAGTATGGATTATTAAGAGAATATCATATATTATTTATCTTCTCGGCAAGAATCATTTCCAAAGTGGACAAGTTACAGTGATAATTTCGAAAAAGTAGAAGCAATATTCTAGAACTTCGTAAAAGAATAGAGGCAAGTACGTACTTTTCAAGTCCAAATATTCTTTCACTTGTTCCTTCAACAGCTATACCAAGGATGATTTTTCCTTAAAATCACTTTTCAAGCAATATTCAAGGAAAAAGAGGCAAGATGTAAGATCAGAATATCACAGCAAGAACATCCTTGCGAAGCTTTCATTAAAGACACTGGAGAGCATCGCAGAAAAGATTAAAATAACGACGCAACAAATAACGATGGTAGAAACATGAAGAAAACTTAAAGATCCTGCGAAGAATAGAGTATTTGCGAGGGTTAACATTTGTGTATTCGCGAAGGTATCGCAAGATCAAATCTGAAATTAAGGGATAGCTTAGCTGTCTATGAGCTGTCATCCATTATGTAATACCCTAATATAGGGGATGAGTAAACTTGAGAGGGAGAGATTATTTTTAGAGTGTTGAGAAAGTTCTGACGAGAGAGAAAATTCTTATGAGCGATTGTATTATTGATTTCTTCCATTTCTTGTAACATTTCTGATAATTAATCAATAAAAGTGTTGTTCTTAATCTACAAATATGTGTTGATAATTGTGGAATCTAATGTGGGGTGTAGTGTAGGAATTCCTGCAACTACAAAAAGTTTAATCTTCACATGTGTCTTTAAATTGAATAATCCATTTTTCACATGTGTTTTGGGTAAAACTCGTAATTTCACCATTGAATTTGCCGTTACGAGATTAAGTTTCTTAAGTATCCATATTTTATGTTGAAATTAAGATCCAACAATATTTAACATACAAGAAGACTAAACCTGACAAAGTGGAGACTAAAGGTTACCTGGATGTGGAACTGTTTCGAAACCTTTCAAAAGGATGCAAAACCAAATTTTCACACAAAATATTGAAAAAATAATTTTGAACCTAAAATATGGAGTAATCGTCACTGAAATCCTAAAATTTCCGTTTTCCCACCGATCCCTCCAATGTTTGATTCAACCAACATAGAAGGACAAGTGAGTCTGTCTATATGTTTCTTGAGTTTGAATATTTTTTTCTCCAAGTTTACCCCTCTAGCAAAGTTAGTAACTAACCATAGTTAAGCTATATATTTGGGTTAGGAGAAATGGGTCGGTTTGAGAAATCAAAGTACTTTCCCCTAGGTTAAACACCATACGGAGTAGCAATTGATGGAGAAGCCGCAAATACTAATCAGTTATTTGTTAACATTATTGCGACCTAGTATAGACGGAGGCCGGAGATGAGTTCTTATTCCATTCATTCCAAACCTTAATCATACGGTGCAGGTATAGGTAAGCTAGTTTGTTTGTTTTTTGAAACCTTAATTTATCTGCACTGTATGATTTGGTTATGTTAGCTTATTTTTAATTAAGATATAAGAGACTCAAACACTTAATGAGTAATGCCTTAAACCCAATTAGATTATAAAATCTTATAGTATTTTTTTTTTTAGAACTATGTGATTACACATATATACAGTCAATTCAAATGATCAATTTGATGATAATGATTTGTTTGGTATGTAACAATGTTTTTTATGCTCATTTTTAATGGGTATCACTTTTACTGGAAAAATTTGGTAATATACAATGGATATAAATTGCTCCATTTTTTTCGAATGATTTTGCAACGTGATTATAGCAATGAACCCATCTTGGAATAGGTTGGTTATGCAAAGCTGAAGCGATAGCTAATGGTTTCTATCCATGCAGATATTCTCTATTCAGCCAATCTTGTGCAGAATTTCTTTTGCAATTGATATTAATGATTGGAAAGCACATCCCATAGCTTTTCTTTTGCTTGGTACAGATCGGTGAAACTATATTATTTATCTTCTTTACGAGAAGCATGTTTAGTGGACATAACTGATGTAGTTTAAATTTCTTGCGATTTACGATGTATCTTAAACTGCATCGGTACTAGCGTATGCTAAAATCATTGGTGGAAGAAGAACTACCATTTTCTTTTCTGTAGTATAAGTAGTGTAATGATTACATATCTTAAGCCGATCAAAAAAAAATGATTACATATCTTAATTTATTTTTTCACTTCATTCTTTTACGGATCTACTGAGTTGATTCTTGAACTTTATGTAAAACATGGAATGTTGGTGCCTATCGTACAATATATATGGAATGGTGTTATCGATATGGATGTGTTTGACTCACCATCATATATGTCAGATGATGAAGTTCTGGAGGAACTAAATACTTATGCTTCGGAGGATATATGATATTTGAAGAAGTCGACCCAGATCGTATAATGAGCCAGTCGGTTAAACTTCAGTGGCTTGATGTACACTTTTATGAGAAATTGGCTAATAATGCATCAGAGGAAATGGTGTCCCAGTATACCAGGGCATACATTTTATACCTTATTGTATTTTTACGGAGTCGGTGGATACACTATTAGTGTGCAATATCTATATATGATTGTTATTTCATCCATATCAAGTCATTTTGCCTTGGGAATGCACCGTTGGTCCACTTGTACAAGGGCAAGACTAACAATGTGACCTCAAGTGAAAACATGTTCGGATCTGCTACACTACTTATGGTAAAGTAATTTTAGTTTCATAACATACTATGTTAATTTTTTATGTTTTGGTAGACAGATAAAAATTGATATTATGGCCTTTTCATGTACAGTGATGGAATCTGGATATTTGAGCGGTTCCCCGCTTTCCGTCATGATAAAGAGAGAACTTATTGCTTCCCACTATATTGTCACTAGTCGGAACAGAGTAGGACCGAAAACATGCACCATAATTATGAAAGGATCAATTGGATGTTAAAGGTATTTTATGTGAAACGTAATTTCGAACATAATTCCTTTGGAAGTTTGATGATACAGCACACATGATCCAACTTGTTGCTGCGATTTTTGGAAACACCTAGACTTGGCTAATTCGTTACAACTAGTGAGAGTTGCAGTAACCAGAGAGATGCATGTGTCAGTTTAGGCTAAAGCTGGCTAAACCATAAGCGCTTATTGTTTATAAAAGTCTTGCAGGTGATACACCAAACAAAGACTTCACCAAATTGTTGGGGTTGCATGTGAAGCACTGGAAAAGGTTCCGTAAAGATCAGTGTTAACACCTGTTGATTTTCTTAAAAAACAACGTGTTCTCATTGCACATGTTTAAACTCTAATCTTTACTAAGAGATTTTTCATGTGTATATGAATATTAGTGAGACTAAAAAGAGTATCTTTGTCAACGAAGTAGTGCATTACGCAATGTAAGCATCTTGGTCTTCTCATAGCAACTTTAGGAATAAAGGCCAATATGTATGATTTAGGCAAGTGTATTGCAAGCAGAATACTAGCTTCCATCACCTACTACATCTATTAAGTTGGAGTACATATGTAATCAAACAATAACATCAATTGAAACTTATAAAACAATTTACCTAATTTTTTTTATGCTACACACTGGTTACATTACCTAGTTAAATCTATACCCTTGGACACTCAGATACCCATCATATTTAATAGTACCTTGAAAAAGAATATACTCAATGAAATTCATACGACCGTGTTAGCTAGATGCCCAGTTTATTTTATAGGACCGATTGGAAGAAGAAAGAAAAGACTATGTAGTACGTTGCTCACGAAAGTGAACTTCATGGCTAATTATTCAGGAACAACTCGTTTCCATGGGGATAAAATAGGCCATAGTGCTAATTTTCAGTAAAAAGTGTGTTTGGAGTCTTTGGACGACCTAACCCTCATCAGACACTTCAGTTACATCTGAGATATACTTCCACTGGTGTTTTGTAATGAATATGTTACATTTTGCTGCACACCCAAAACATTAATTATCATAAAAGAGGAAAGATACATGGTAACAGATATACTAATCATTTACTTTAATGGAACTGATACAAGTTTGGTTGAATCATTTACCATCATGTTACAACAATTCATTTAGAAAGTATCAATGCCTTGTGATTAAATGATAAACCATATAATACAGATAAAATGGAAAATGTCCCACTTGAATGAAGACTGGATTTGTCCAGATATAAAATGCGCCAAATAGTAAGTGAAATTTTTTTTTTGGGTCTAAACCAGAACTCGCAAACCCCTTTAGAAAGCCGAATTATGAGATTAGTCAGAGCATGCCATATTATGACGACAACGGCTGCAGTTTCGTCGACCATTCTAGGAATACCATCTGCACAAATGCTTAAAATTAGAAGATGCATTACTATAATACAATATATAGTAATTTAGTTACAACTTACAAGCCATGATTGTACCATATATATATATATATATTATTATGTATAACTCGGCTACAAAAAAGAGGATACGTGATGGCCATCGCTGATGCATGGCCCCGGATACATCCAGCAAAAAAAAACAACAATATTCATACAAGAATCGCCAGTGTTATGTAACTAGGAAGGACAAATTAGAAAACAAAAGTAAACTAAACTACAAGCAATCAAAAATATAATGTGCGGGTAGCACGAGGGACAAGAGGTGTAATACATGACCTTACGGTTTGACCCATCTCATGGCATTTACTGCTCCTAACTGTAAGCCTTACAAGACTTTGAGACTCGATCATCTTCCTCTGACCACCATTGCGCTCCCAAATGGGAGGGATAATGTATTCAAAAGTTGTGTCATAAAGCCACCTGAGTAGCCTTTATATGGACAAAAAGTGACAACATGGGATCTTCGATAGTTGTCCATGAAATACCAAATATGGCAAGCAATACGTAACTGAACGAAGGACAA
>JAJJWX010001038.1:0-2500 GCA_023529315.1 Papaver bracteatum
TCTTGCAATTTGCAAGTTGTCGGAACACGATGAAGCTTCACTAAGGCATTCCCTTGGCGAGATCCGGCCTTGGGGAGTTGATGAATGATTTTTCCTACCCTAAACTCACTTGTAGAAATGCGATTAATACATATATAGGGAAGGGACGTTGGCTTGAGCTTGAAAAATAAAGTTGGTCCCAAATCTCGTTGGGAGTGCATGGCAACGTATATTGGCCACTTTCGAAGCAAAAAATTGCTTGGTCATACTCGAAATCGCATCACTAGACACTTGACGGCTCGAATGCACGGCCAAGATGGCCGGAAGCTGCAAGCTGGCCGGGTCCTGGTGCAGCCATCATGGCCGGGCTGAAAGCTGCGAACGCTCAAGAAGCTTCATTCTTCCAAGCCGCAAGCCGGCTTTGGACGGTGAAGCTTCATTCTTGCAATTTGCAAGTTGTCGGAACACGATGAAGCTTCACTAAGGCATTCCCTTGGCGAGATCCGGCCTTGGGGAGTTGATGAATGATTTTTCCTACCCTAAACTCACTTGTAGAAATGCGATTAATACATATATAGGGAAGGGACGTTGGCTTGAGCTTGAAAAATAAAGTTGGTCCCAAATCTCGTTGGGAGTGCATGGCAACGTATATTGGCCACTTTCGAAGCAAAAAATTGCTTGGTCATACTCGAAATCGCATCACTAGACACTTGACGGCTCGAATGCACGGCCAAGATGGCCGGAAGCTGCAAGCTGGCCGGGTCCTGGTGCAGCCATCATGGCCGGGCTGAAAGCTGCGAACGCTCAAGAAGCTTCATTCTTCCAAGCCGCAAGCCGGCTTTGGACGGTGAAGCTTCATTCTTGCAATTTGCAAGTTGTCGGAACACGATGAAGCTTCACTAAGGCATTCCCTTGGCGAGATCCGGCCTTGGGGAGTTGATGAATGATTTTTCCTACCCTAAACTCACTTGTAGAAATGCGATTAATACATATATAGGGAAGGGACGTTGGCTTGAGCTTGAAAAATAAAGTTGGTCCCAAATCTCGTTGGGAGTGCATGGCAACGTATATTATACTTTCGAAGCAAAAAATTGCTTGGTCATACTCGAAATCGCATCACTAGACACTTGACGGCTCGAATGCACGGCCAAGATGGCCGGAAGCTGCAAGCTGGCCGGGTCCTGGTGCAGCCATCATGGCCGGGCTGAAAGCTGCGAACGCTCAAGAAGCTTCATTCTTCCAAGCCGCAAGCCGGCTTTGGACGGTGAAGCTTCATTCTTGCAATTTGCAAGTTGACGGAACACGATGAAGCTTCACTAAGGCATTCCCTTGGCGAGATCCGGCCTTGGGGAGTTGATGAATGATTTTTCCTACCCTAAACTCACTTGTAGAAATGCGATTAATACATATATAGGGAAGGGACGTTGGCTTGAGCTTGAAAAATAAAGTTGGTCCCAAATCTCGTTGGAGTGCAAAAAATTGCTTGGTCATGGCAACGTATATTGGCCACTTTCGAAGCAAAAAATTGCTTGGTCATACTCGAAATCGCATCACTAGACACTTGACGGCTCGAATGCACGGCCAAGATGGCCGGAAGCTGCAAGCTGGCCGGGTCCTGGTGCAGCCATCATGGCCGGGCTGAAAGCTGCGAACGCTCAAGAAGCTTCATTCTTCCAAGCCGCAAGCCGGCTTTGGACGGTGAAGCTTCATTCTTGCAATTTGCAAGTTGTCGGAACACGATGAAGCATTTGGGGAGCCAATTTCGATGAAGCTTCACTAAGGCATTCCTTTGGAGAGATCCGGCCTCGGGGAGTTGATGAATGATTTTTCCTACCCTAGTCTCACTTGTAGAAATGCGAATAAAACATATATAGGGAAGGGAAGGGACGTTGGTTGGGAATACTAGTTGGCTTGGCATCATTTGGCTCATCTTCATGAGCCAATTGTGTAAGGCCCCAGCTCAGTGAAGCTTTGCTCTTGCAATTTGCAAGTTTGGCCAAGCAGGTGAAGCTTCACTACTCAAAGATGCGAGCCGGCCTAGCACGATGAAGCTTCATTCTTACAAGCTGGAAGTTGGTCGATCATAATGAAGCTTCATTTGGGAATTGGCTCTGCGAGATCCGGCCTCGGGGAGTTGATGAATGATTTTTCCTACCCTATTCTCACTTGTAGAAATGCGAATAAAACATATATAGGGAAGGGACGTTGGTTGGGAATACTAGTTGGCTTGGCATCATTTGGCTCATCTTCATGAGCCAATTGTGTAAGGCCCCAGCTCAGTGAAGCTTTGCTCTTGCAATTTGCAAGTTTGGCCAAGCAGGTGAAGCTTCACTACTCAAAGATGCGAGCCGGCCTAGCACGATGAAGCTTCATTCTTACAAGCTGGAAGTTGGTCGATCATAATGAAGCTTCATTTGGGAATTGGCTCTGCGAGATCCGGCCTCGGGGAGTTGATGAATGATTTTTCCTACCCTAGTCTCACTTGTAGAAATGCGAATAAAACATATATAGGGAAGGGACG
>JAJJWX010001038.1:12500-317305 GCA_023529315.1 Papaver bracteatum
TCCAAGCCGCAAGCCGGCTTTGGACGGTGAAGCTTCATTCTTGCAATTTGCAAGTTGTCGGAACACGATGAAGCTTCACTAAGGCATTCCCTTGGCGAGATCCGGCCTTGGGGAGTTGATGAATGATTTTTCCTACCCTAAACTCACTTGTAGAAATGCGATTAATACATATATAGGGAAGGGGTGTTGGCTTGAGCTTGAAAAATAAAGTTGGTCCCAAATCTCGTTGGGAGTGCATGGCAACGTATATTGGCCACTTTCGAAGCAAAAAATTGCTTGGTCATACTCGAAATCGCATCACTAGACACTTGACGGCTCGAATGCACGGCCAAGATGGCCGGAAGCTGCAAGCTGGCCGGGTCCTGGTGCAGCCATCATGGCCGGGCTGAAAGCTGCGAACGCTCAAGAAGCTTCATTCTTCCAAGCCGCAAGCCGGCTTTGGACGGTGAAGCTTCATTCTTGCAATTTGCAAGTTGTCGGAACACGATGAAGCTTCACTAAGGCATTCCCTTGGCGAGATCCGGCCTTGGGGAGTTGATGAATGATTTTTCCTACCCTAAACCGATTAATACATATATATAGGGAAGGGACGTTGGTTGGGAATACTAGATTGAGTTGATGAATGATTTTTCCTACCCTAGTCTCACTTGTAGAAATGCGAATAAAACATATATAGGGAAGGGACGTTGGTTGGGAATACTAGTTGGCTTGGCATCATTTGGCTCATCTTCATGAGCCAATTGTGTAAGGCCCCAGCTCAGTGAAGCTTTGCTCTTGCAATTTGCAAGTTTGGCCAAGCAGGTGAAGCTTCACTACTCAAAGTTGCGAGCCGGCCTAGCACGATGAAGCTTCATTCTTACAAGCTGGAAGTTGGTCGATCATAATGAAGCTTCATTTGGGAATTGGCTCTGCGAGATCCGGCCTCGGGGAGTTGATGAATGATTTTTCCTACCCTATTCTCACTTGTAGAAATGCGAATAAAACATATATAGGGAAGGGACGTTGGTTGGGAATACTAGTTGGCTTGGCATCATTTGGCTCATCTTCATGAGCCAATTGTGTAAGGCCCCAGCTCAGTGAAGCTTTGCTCTTGCAATTTGCAAGTTTGGCCAAGCAGGTGAAGCTTCACTACTCAAAGTTGCGAGCCGGCCTAGCACGATGAAGCTTCATTCTTACAAGCTGGAAGTTGGTCGATCATAATGAAGCTTCATTTGTGGAATTGGCTCTGCGAGATCCGGCCTCGGGGAGTTGATGAATGATTTTTCCTACCCTATTCTCACTTGTAGAAATGCGAATAAAACATATATAGGGAAGGGACGTTGGTTGGGAATACTAGTTGGCTTGGCATCATTTGGCTCATCTTCATGAGCCAATTGTGTAAGGCCCCAGCTCAGTGAAGCTTTGCTCTTGCAATTTGCAAGTTTGGCCAAGCAGGTGAAGCTTCACTACTCAAAGATGCGAGCCGGCCTAGCACGATGAAGCTTCATTCTTACAAGCTGGAAGTTGATCATAATGAAGCTTCATTTGGGAATTGGCTCTGCGAGATCCGGCCTCGGGGAGTTGATGAATGATTTTTCCTACCCTATTCTCACTTGTAGAAATGCGAATAAAACATATATAGGGAAGGGACGTTGGTTGGGAATACTAGTTGGCTTGGCATCATTTGGCTCATCTTCATGAGCCAATTGTGTAAGGCCCCAGCTCAGTGAAGCTTTGCTCTTGCAATTTGCAAGTTTGGCCAAGCAGGTGAAGCTTCACTACTCAAAGATGCGAGCCGGCCTAGCAAGATGAAGCTTCATTCTTACCTTATATATCTCAATATCCTTTTAGAGCTCATTTGGTCTCTATTTGTCTCCATTCGTCTCCTATTATCTCCTTTAAGCTCTCTATATCTCTTGATACCTTATACCTCTCAATATCCTTTTGCATCTACTTTGGTCTCTATTTGTCTCCATTCGTCTCCTATTATCTCCTTTAAGCTCTCTCTCTAGCTATTCGATACCTTATACCTCTCAATATCCTTTTGCATCTCTTTGGTATCTATTTATCCCCATTCGTCTCCTATTATCTCCTTTGGTCTCTATTTGTCTCCATTAGTCTCCTATTGTCTCCTTTAAGCTCTCTATATCTCTTCGATACCTTATACCTCTCAATATCCTTTTGGAGCTCCTTTGGTCTCTATTTGTCTCCATTCGTCTCCTATTGTCTCCTTTAAGCTCTCTCTAGCTCTTGATACCTTATACCTCTCAATATCCTTTTGCAGCTCCTTTGGTCTCTATTTGTCTCCATTCGTCTCCTATTATCTCCTTTAAGCTCTCTCTAGCTCTTGGATACCTTATACCTCTCAATATCCTTTTGGAGCATCTCTATTTGTCTCTATTTGTCTCCTATTGGGTATCGAAGAGATATAGAGAGCTTAAAGGAGATAATAGGAGACGAATGGAGACAAATAGAGACCAAAGTAGATGCAAAAGGATATTGAGAGGTATAAGGTATCGAAGAAGAGATATAGAGAGCTTAAAGGAGACAATAGGAGACGAATGGAGACAAATAGAGACCAAATGAGCTCCAAAAGGATATTGAGAGGTATAAGGTATCGAATAGCTAGAGAGAGATTAAAGGAGACGAATGGAGACGAATGGAGACAAATAGAGACCAAATAGAGACCAAAGGAGTTGCAAAAGGATATTGAGAGGTATAAGGTATCGAAGAGCTAGAGAGAGCTTAAAGGAGACAATAGAGAGCTTAAATGAGACAAATAGAGACCAAAGGAGCTTCAAAAGGATATTGAGAGGTATAAGGTATCGAAGAGATATAGAGAGCTTAAAGGAGATAATAGGAGACGAATGGAGACAAATAGAGACCAAAGGAGTTGCAAAAGGATATTGAGAGGTATAAGGTATCGAAGAGATATAGAGAGCTTAAAGGAGATAATAGGAGACGAATGGAGACAAATAGAGACCAAAGTAGATGCAAAAGGATATTGAGAGGTATAAGGTATCGAAGAGCTAGAGAGAGCTTAAAGGAGATAATAGGAGACGAATGGAGACAAATAGAGACCAAAGAGCTGCAAAAGGATATTGAGAGGTATAAGGTATCGAAGAGATATAGAGAGCTTAAAGGAGATAATAGGAGACGAATGGAGACAAATAGAGACCAAAGGAGATTGCAAAAGGATATTGAGAGGTATAAGGTATCGAAGAGCTAGAGAGAGATTAAAGGAGACAATAGGAGACGAATGGAGACAAATAGAGACCAAATGAGCTCCAAAAGGATATTGAGAGGTATAAGGTATCGAAGAGATATAGAGAGCTTAAAGGAGATAATAGGAGACGAATGGAGACAAATAGAGACCAAAGGAGATGCAAAAGGATATTGAGAGGTATAAGGTATCGAAGAGCTAGAGAGAGATTAAAGGAGACAATAGGAGACGAATGGAGACAAATAGAGACCAAATGAGCTCCAAAAGGATATTGAGAGGTATAAGGTATCGAAGAGATATAGAGAGCTTAAAGGAGATAATAGGAGACGAATGGAGACAAATAGAGACCAAATGAGATGCAAAAGGATATTGAGAGGTATAAGGTATCGAAGAGATATAGAGAGCTTAAAGGAGATAATAGGAGACGAATGGAGACAAATAGAGACCAAATGAGCTGCAAAAGGATATTGAGAGGTATAAGGTATCGAAGAGCTAGAGAGAGCTTAAAGGAGACAATAGGAGACGAATGGAGACAAATAGAGACCAAATGAGCTCCAAAAGGATATTGAGAGGTATAAGGTAGGAAAAGTTAAATTTATAAGAAACTCCATTTTTGGAGTAATCAGGAACCTAATTGGACTAACAAAATTCCCCAATTTCCTTTCTCATCACCGCTTCCATCATCTTCATATACTAATACTAATAATAATCACAATCAAACACAATACAATCCCCATCGACATCCAGATCTAGCTATTAGTGGAGTTTGTAAGTTTGGAAGAGAAGATGAAAGTGGAAGAATTTGACTTGGGTGCGGCAAGTACAGTTTAGGTTTAGGGTTCTCTATGGCTGGAGGTGTTTATGACTATATATATAAGTCTTCACTAGACGAAATTAACCCCTGGATAACTATAATTTACAATACCCGACTACCCGCGGGTACCCGACGGGTAAGACCCGGTTGGAACCGTTAACATTCGGGTCCAATCGGGTAATTACCTGTCGGGTCCAATCGGGTTGCTAATGGGTCCAATTTTAGGACCCAGAACTGGACCTGAATCTAGCGGGTCCGGTTCCGGGTAATGGGTACCCATTGACAGCCCTAGTTTGAACTATTTCTTCGGGTATTTCTTTCCCTTCATGAAAAGGCCATTTGTGGTCTCTTGATCCCAGCCAAACAATATCTCGGTCAATCCATAAATTTCTTCCCAACTGAGCCTTTTCTTGAACTTAGCATTGGTGGATTTTCCTTCGACCGACAACCCTAATATCTGATCTGCATCATCGGGTGTCAATGTCATCTCACCAAAAGGGAATTGGAATGTATGAGTTTCTCCGTAAAACCTCTCACTGAAACTGGAAACTGCAACCTTGTCATATGCAATCACTTAGTTCACAACGGCAGTAAACAGAGCAGAGTTTTCAATAATCTCCTTGACTCTTTCACATCCATCTTTTAGCTCCCACATGGACATTTTCACATAAGAAGATTGCCGCCTGAAAATACGTATGGCATTCTTATGATCCTACAAAAGAAAAAAAAAAGTAAACATAAAAAGAAATTAAAGTTAAAATCCACAAATCAAATATAAAAAAAAAGTTCAGATTGTTACGACTGTTTCGTGGATGGTACGAGCCCAGCTTCCCTTATATCCAAATAGAACTTCGCACCTATCTCTCGGTTCTCCTCTAGCTTTACCACCATAAAGACGTTCCATATGCAAATGTTTGGTGGGAATGTGACTCGCGCTCTTTGCAACTGGCTTTCCATCCTTCCGTCTCGACGGTTTCTCATCCTCTTCCACTATCTCCTGTTAATCACCACCAACACCCTGACCATTCATCATCCTGTTTCTTCTCCTCATCATCATCACCACAAACACCCTTACCAGCATTACCTTCAACATTCTCCTCCTGCTCCTCCTCATCATCACCAACACCACCACCACCACCAACACCACGACCACTACCACCAAGGCCAGAACTGCCAATACCACCGCTGTTACCATCGCCAACATCATCATGAATCTGTTCTTGTTCAATAATTTCTTCCTCATCGCTTCCGGAAGCGGATACAACTGGGGTGGAAGAAGCTGACGAATCGAACGAATCATTATCTTGATTTCTCATTTCGCGGATAGAAACTGGCACCTCACTCGGACGTATTCCGCGAAATTGGCCGGCCGCCAAGTATTTTTCGTGCCGTGGAGGTTTGGAAGGTGGAGTGGGCATGTGTTACTTGTCTTTCTTTTTACTACAATGGTAACATACACAAAAAAACAACAACAAATAACTTAAGTATTTCATGCTATCTCAGAACAAGGATCGTCACAATATTTTTTTAAACACATACGACCCAAACAGACTAATGACGACTCTAACAAATAATATGACGACACTTTCAATATTTTAGACAGTGGGTATTTTTGTTTTGTAACTAGGGTCGTCATCTAATAGTAACGACTCTAATCCAAAAAATAAGAGTCGAATAACGACTAGAATATATTATTTGACGACACTTCCAATTTTTAAGGTAGAGAGTATGGTTTCAGCAGTGTTAGGGTCGTCAATAAATTGGCTTATATAGGTAATGACCCGAGTCAATGGCAACAACATTGTATTAGCAGAATTAGGGTCGTTAACTTACTAATCATATTCGATAACGATTTTTCATGCTATACACATGCAATTCAAGAATCGTTAGGGTTTAACAAAACACATACTAACGACCCTATCACAATCAAAACTCAATAAATAATCAAAATCATAAGTGGGTTTGAGTCACTTACCTTCTAATCGGCGCCGTTTCTTCTTCTAATTCTTCCCGGCTTGATACCGCAACCTTTGTTTTGAGATTAATCTTCAATTTCGGTTTCTCTACCAAATTAGGGTTACTAAACTTTCCTTTGTACTCATTGGTTGGAACCATTTTTTTAGAAGAATTTAATCGTTGATTAAAGTTTTAGGTATCGTCGATTACGACGATGAATCGACGAAGAAAAAAATTTGAGTCGTTAATGGAGGAGATGGAGGAGCGGGAGGTCAGAGGAGAGGGAGGGGAATAAAAACAGACTTTTGGTTCTTAGGTTTTTAGAGAATAAATTGTGGGCCTTATGGTTAGGGTTAATAGGTTATTAAGCAGAAAGGGTATAAGAGTATTTTCACCCATTTTTGGAACCCCTATAAAATTTGGTGTGGGTATAAATTAGTCAGGGCCCCTAAATGTTTTTTGGGGCCCCCAATTATACGAGGTTAATTAAATATTAGCATGCAGGCGCCCGACTATGCTAGCTTCGAAATAAAATAAAACGCATATGCCTAATTTCTGTTTTGGTAATAAACTCCCCTCTCAGTATAATGTCTCCCTTTCTCAGAGAATATTTATAGGTGTCTGGCGAACACTTAGGAAATCTCTATGTAACTTTTGAAAGCCAAAAAGCTAGAGGTCAATATGGATTTGGGTTGCACGGATGCGGACGCGGCGACGCGGACACGACAGGACACTGACGCGGACACGAGGCCAATATTGCAGCGTCCCAGTGCATATTTTAGCGTCAGCGTCGGCGTCAGCGTCCCAGCGCGTCGGACGCGGACACGAGGCCAATAATACAGCGTCCGTGCAACCCAGATATGGATAGAAAACAAAAAGTTGTTTCTTTCCTTTAATTAAGAAGTAATTTTACTTTTGTGAAAAGTTGAAGTCAATCCCATAAGTCACAAATGTACCAAAATAACTTCACAATAAGTAGACTTTTTTTGCTTCTTGAAGTCATCCGGAAAATATGTTGCTAAGAATGTTCGGCTTATGCTTCTTCAGAAACAGAAGTAATGTGGAAAAGTCAGAAAAAAGTTTATTTGCTTAAATCAATATAAAATTTAGTTACCACACTAACTTTCGATTTTTCATCTTAACAAGTTGAGAAGCTATTTTACGTTTAGACACCCTCCTAATTGCATGAACAAGGGTCCAAGAAGGGCTATTACCAATTATGGTTATCGGAGGTCATAACACAAATTTTGGTGACATGATAATTTCCAGGAGATAAATTTTAAGTCAAAATATACATATTTTGGTCACAAATAGACATTGAGTCAAAATTTGATTTTGGAAAGAATACAAATTGTGATTTGTGAGTCATGTAGTAGATTTTGGTACATTATTTTGAATCACGATATAAATTTTGCATCACTAGACAGATCACTACCAACCACGAATCAATATCTGGTCTTTTTGTGAACGTTCTTTTCAGGGATATATGGACGCAAAAAATTTCTTTAGATGGGGCTAAATTTACCAACCTCACCAAAGCGGCCAAAGCCGTAGCAATCTTTTGAGTTGAACAACACACTAAGTGGAAAATCATATTTTTTATTTGGAATACTACTAAACAAGGACGGAACTACCCTTGGACTAGCGCTTGCTTAAGTCAGCCCCAACATTCCTAAAAGATATTTTTTTTAATAGCCTTTTTTTAGTTGGGCTATAATATGTTTGTAAATTTTACCCTTAAGCCAGCCGAAAAAAAGAGTCTAGTCATCCCCATAACCAAAGTCTGGTTCCTCCGGTGCTACTAAACATAGAGTTTAACCCAAAATTGAAGAAACTGTTATATAATGATACGATGCTATACAACTAATTAACTAATTAGCTTCATGTAATAGTGGTGTTGTTTAGCTGAGTTAGCTTAAAATGTCATGTAGTGCTAAACATACAGACCACTAACTTATGTTTGATAGAAAATTAGAAAATGAGTTCACTCATTACTTCTCACTTTTCATTACAAGATGATCGGCTATATTTATAGCCCACGACCAAAATATGTCGGTACAAAGAAGTTTCAAGAACCTGCCCATGTGGCAGCATTTTTAAAGATTAACTTTTGTTAAAGGTTATCACTAATTATGTTTATCTTAAACAAAAACCTCGAATATTCTTGACCGGCATAATGATGGGTCACCCATAAACAGACGTGATGATATTGTCCTTAATCTAGAAAAGGTATTTTCGGTGGGTCAGCCACCAGAACAATCTCGACACATAACACTCCCCCTTGGATGATCCACCGTTCCATTAAATCTTTGCTAGTTAAGCCTTTAAGATACACTGTCTTGTTAAAGGTTGGCCGGTAAAACCTGATGGGACGAAATCCGAGCAAATCCATTGCCTCGTTAAAACCTTGCCAGAAACATCCGACTGGGATAAAAACTGGTTGAAGAGTAAAACTCTTAGAGCTTTAAAGTGATGATGGTCGTCACGAATTTTCTCCCGTTGCCGAAACCGTGTCAGGAAAACCATTTAGGGAAAACCTGAACTTGGAGTGAGATTGGTCATTGCCATGACTTCCGTCAAAATTTGCATCAGGAAAAAAAATTTAGGATAAAACCTGAGTGCCTGCATTAGGAAAAACACTTGGGACAAAAACTTGAGCGCCACATATCAAGAACCTCTATGGATATGCATCTCGTTAGATAGTGATCACCATTCTAAGATTGTTATCTCATTAAAAACCTCGTCAAGAAAACCCAGAGGGACAAAACCTGAACGTAGGAAAATATGAGTTCACAGAACTATGATAAATCCGCAGATGTTTCCTCATTAAAACCTTGCCCGGAAAAACCCAAAGGGATAAAAACCAAGACGAAGGAAAAAGAGTACAACATGTCGAACTGCGGATATCATTGGACTCGCATGCCTCATTGAAAACCTTGACAAGGAAAACCCTGTGGGAGAAAACCTTAACTAAGGAAAATAGTACACGACGTAATGTCCAATATGCTCATATCCATAGTATTCCATGGCATTAATCCCCCTGATGAAAAGCCTTCTCGGTTGATCATTATGCCCGGTAGTACTGCTTAGAGTTCCGAACCACACTTTAAAATCTTCAGCAGCTCCAGCTTCCTTTAGTTGAGAAAACCAGTCTGATTTTCCTTTGTGCAATTTCTTAATGATCATTTGGCTGTGCCAGCTTTTATATATTCTCCACTATCTTTGTCTGAACAATCATAATCGATTGGAGGATAAACTAGTATCCTCTACTACCAGACTTCAGCTAGGAAAATATTTTAGTTGCTTTAATAAACCTGCCAAAATCAAAACTTAAACAGTCTGATTAGCTTTTCTTTGTGGGAGAAATATAGCAATCTTTTATGCAAAATATCAAGCTTAACGGTACCACGAAGATAAATGAGTTTTCTTCGGACCAATATCTCGATATTGGTGCTGGGCAGAGCCAGACTTACATATTTACTACAAACCAAATATTAGGTATCTATAGCATATTTCAGCTAATATACCATTTACACATCTTTGTGTAATACAAACACAGAGTGATACATCTTTATTGTTGAGATGCAAATCGATCAATCTTGTAAGAGATCGAATGACTGAAAACATGTCAGCTTGTCCATTTAAATATGTCTAAGCCCTTAAGGTTGAAGAAATTAATGGACTTCCATTTACAATGCTCAACCAACAGATTAAGACCTTGTTTTACCGAGAGTTTCATCTCGAACTCCTGCTTTAAGCATTTTTTGTGATTTGGAGAACTCTTCAGAAGTTCCAACAAAGTAGATGTTGTATACATCAAATCTAGTAAATGCACAGTGTATGAGCACATAAGATGGTTCACATATCCCTGGTTTAATAAGTATTCACTTAGATGATTGACCATGTTCGTCTTTATAGGGCAAATGCATATGACATGGTAATTCTACTGATAGGTGAAAACCTTCATGAATTTGTCTGTGGTTATCTGTATCATGTTTTTCACACAGATTCGCAATAACCACATCCTCTAGATGCACGTCGAGTCCTTAAAAGACTTCCAGACAAATACCAAAGAGGTAGTTGCATCCATAATAGGGAATATGTTACAAAGAAATCCATCTCAGGTTCCTGTAAAAGACTTTGTGCCATTAGCTGACTTTATTTTTCCCACTATGCACATACACCCACCTGTAGCCACTAGGGGTTACATTATCGGGTGTCGGAACTTCAAACACCTGTATGTGTCCAGTAGCTCACATTATCGAGTGTTCTGGTTGCAGTACCATAACTATGCATTTTATGAGAAATTATTATTCTGCATGAATCTCTCCTTTCCCGTTAAACCAATCATTCCTTTGATGACATTTTTATAGAGAGTGGTTCAACACCAACATCATATATGGAAGTATCAGTGGATACTTTAACGATATCATCAACAATCATTGGATTACTATTAAAATTTCTCTATTCCATGCATGCCTTAAGGAAATCCTCTCATTTTGAGGTTCCACGGCCTTTGCAGAGACATTCTCTTGTTAAGAGAACTGTACTTAGAGAAATTAGATCTTCCACTAATAGTCTCTTTGAGAGCACTAGCTTTTAATGATTGTGACTGGCTCTTCCTCTCAGGAGGTGCATAATATTTTAAATTAACTAATCATCCACGCTCAAGGTGTGTTTTAAATGACACACTAGCTACTACACTCACAATTTCTCATGAAGCAACTTGATTTGCAATTCCTAAAGATATCAAATCTTCTTCATGTCTTTCATTTCTTAAAACATCCAGATGAGATGCATCCTGGTTTACCTTTGTACAAACCAGGATACTTTATGCCGTTTTTCAGGCGATAGCCTTTCCCCCCCCCCTAATGGAGGGAAGACTTTCTCATCATGTTTTCAAATCTTGTAGTAGAATAGTAATAGCAGTGGAATATAGCATGTCTCAAACAGAAAACATGACAATGGTTTCATGAGTAATAATTTCAAAATTCATAAGAACATCAAACCATCAATGCCAAAAGCATCACTAGGATGATACAACATCAACGATTGACAAATAAGAGTTTCTTTTAAAATCTATACGAGTATAGATACGCGGTTATCATCCAGGTGATATGTCAAGTCATGCATGACTACCAGACCATACTCCCATGAACCTGGTTAGTGTCCGTGGAAACTCGTTGTCAAGGTTATCTCCATATAACAAGCGACCTTAATCCTATCATTACACTTTCTTATAAGCATCAAATTTCGAACTAAATTTCGTAGATGCTAGGACTGAGATCCTGAAAGAAAATCCAAGTGAGAGAACAACTCAATATGGACTGAGATCCATATCTTCCAATCATATGAACTTTGTCGATAATTCCGTTGCAAAGGGGATATCTATCCACAACGATTTCAGTAGATACTCTGAACATTATCGACAACCAATTTATTAATCAGTTAATAAAAGATCTTACATCATTCTCCAGAGTATGAGGGTATCATAATCCATTGGTACCAAGTTTCGACATGCGGATATTCCTTGCGATGAGATATCAATGCAAATTTTATGGATGTTCTCATCGTCAGGAGAGATATCAACTCATTAGTCAAAGAGATTATGTATGTTATCTGATTAGATTGGCATACCTCATACAAGAGGTTTTTGTCTATGCATGTGAGCATATTTTCAGACAAAACAATCGTTGCGATTCCATGGCATGCCTTGCAAGGACTTTAATTTATGCTGAATCTAGCAAGCGTACTCTTGCAAAATCTAGCAACAGAGTAATCTTCAACACCTCAGGCATTTCTCGGTGTGAGAATTCAGATGAGACACAATTGGGATTAACCAATATCGTCGAAGATTCTCCCGCTGATCCTTAGGCGGGAATGTCTTACCAACGGAACATCCAGTTCCGCATTACTCTACCTATCAAGGGAGCAACTGGGCGCAGAAAAATAACAATAACATGCAGCCCAAGATAGGTGACTGATCAGGTTTCCTCTCTCGTTTACTGTCTAGCAGGAATAAATTAAATAATTTACATTTCCATGTAAAATTAACAGTAAACTGTAAACGAATTTTGTGACTATAAACACTATCTCAATATCAGTACTATTCATACCAAGATGACCGATAGAGATTTAAAATAATGAACACCACTCCAGGTGCACGTATTGTGTATTTTATGTCACAACGATAGCAAAGCTTTTCCAGGCTCAAAGACGGCTTATTCAAATCAAACATTATGCTACCGTCCCGTATCTTTCCACCTTTATTGATTCGGTGCTCATCAGGTTCTTAAACCCGAGAACTATTGTGGTTCCCATATTCAAAAATATGCCTACCACAATTGTATTTTCCTTCTTTGCCAAAGATTTTAAACTTATTTGCATAGGTACTGTTGCAAATTTAATTCACCAAATTCAAGATTTTAGGTAATAGCTCAAGCGACGAGAAGACATGATATTAACTCTAAATATCATTTAAAGAAATGCGACACTCATTATCGCTTGACGTTTGTATATCTATGAGGCACAGTTAACATTTTCAGCACTCAATGTTGTTAATACAATATATACAAAGTGAAAATTAATAACTAGCTCTTTAAAGCTCGTCGATGCATATAATAGGCGCATATAATGCACGCCGTAAAACTAGCAGGAACACATAAGGGCGCAAAATATTTAGCTCTTCTTATTGCTCACCACTATATTATATACTGTGCATATATCTTTTCTAAAATCAAGCAGAACTATTTTCCACAAATATAAATGGTGAAACGGTTCTAACATAATACCGATAAATCTCCAATTTCGTCCATTAGGCTCGACGAAATATTAATTTATCAAAGTTGAAATACGAACACATTCTTTATTTCTTAAAAGAAATTGTCTCAATATCAATTGCAGCTCATTTCAAGGACCGCTGATAGAGACTGGCTAACCGTGTTAACCAGGTGTCCATTTTTCATCGCATTCCGACCTTAAGTGGAACGACTTTGAATTCTGGAGATTATTATGGCAAAGGAATATTAAAATTTTGCAATCCCCAAGGATGCAATAATTCCTTGCTCTGTCGATATTAAAAACCGTTACATCAAAAATCATTGGTGTACCAACAAAGGTAATTTTATTCTCTACGCTGTCCATGAGGACACGGAAAAACCTTCCGTTGGTCGGCTAAGGAGGAAAATAATAAAAATCCGCAAAACTCAAATATTTGGATAAATTCGGAAACCGAATAGCATCACAAATATGAGTCGTTGCCAATACATACCTATCTTGGATATCTCTTCATATACCGTGTATTTCTAGTGCTCCAAATAGCACATACAAATACGGTAATATGTTTAACTCTCTCTTTAACAAGTCCTAATCAAAATAGGAAACAAAATTAGACATAATAAAAATTGTATGCATAAAACTACTTAGAAATAGTTAAATTAAATATGCAAAGGTTGAAGAGAATTATCCTTTTTTCGAATCTTCAGCCCAACGCCGATCACCACAGAGAAATTCGTGATGATAACGTGTTATATAATGATACGATGTTATACAGCTAATTAACTAATTAACTTCATGTAATTGTGGTGTTGTTTAACTGAGTTAGCTTAAAATGCCATTTAGTGCTAAACATACGTACCACTAACTTATGTTTGATAGAAAATTAGAAAATGAGTTCACTAATTACTTCTCACTTTACATTACAAGATGATCGGACATATTTATAGCCCACGACCAAAATATGTCGGTACAAAGAAGTTTCAAGAACCTGCCCATGTGGCAGCATTTTTGAAGATTAACTTTTGTTAAAGGTTATCACTAATTATGTTTATCTTAAGCAAAAACCTCGAATATTCTTGACCGACATAATGATGGGTCACCCATAAACAGACGTGATGATATTGTCCTTAATCTAGAAAAGGGATTATCGGTGGGTTAGCCACCGGAACAATCTCGACACATAACAGAAACAAATTAGTACGAGGATATCACATGAACACCTCACTTACTGGTTCTCCTAGCTAGCATTACCATGAATAAATTAAGCCCCTAAGAGCATCTCCAATAGTGAGTGCTACTAATCCTACGTGGAGTTTTTATTTAGATCCTTATTTGTGGGGTTATATACATATAACAAAAAGAGTTATGTTTTTCTCATGAACCATCTCCAGTAGTGTAGGGTGTTAGTTTTAGGATTTGGTTTTTGGATAAAGATAAAAATGATTTCCTTTTTTCTTATTGGTTTAGAAAAAATTAATTAATAATCATAATTTAAAAAATAGTCAAAAATATGACATGGAGGTCATTCCCAAGGTCTAAATAAGACTTTCTCTAAGACCTTCATATTTATTTTTACACCCTTCCTACTTTATAGGACCTACTGTTGGAGATGAATTTAATCTAAATGGGGGTTTAAAATCCTATGTGTCAAAAATAAATAAGACTCTCACCCTCTGTTGGAGATGCTCTAAAATTAAAAGATATCTCACCCATTAACCGATAATTAAACTTTTCCCCTGCTGATATCCTTTAAGAACCTCAAAATTGGTTAAAAAGACCAAAATCAACAATTACTGGGTGAAAAAGACATCTAGATTTTGATATTGTTTAAATTGACAAAAATATAAAAATAGTCTGGATGTAACCAGTTTCATCCTACTCATTTTCAAATACTTTTTATTATTTTTAATTTATATCAGGATGCATCCAGTTTCATCCTCGCTATTTTTTAAATTTAAGTCAGGATGAATCCAGTTTCATTCTTGGTATTTTTTTTTGTCAATTTCACCCATACTAATTTTTACTCGTCCATTTGAATCATGGTTAATTTTTTTTTGGACAAATGACCCAGTTCCCGCTTTAAGAACCCCTAAAACTCCTAAACTACTATCAAGATTCAAGACATTACCTTCTTGATGGCTATTTCGTATGCCCTAAATCATAAAATATCACCGTAGTTATGTCCAATCGGCTGCATTATTTACTTAAAGGCAGGAAACAATTGCTAGTGTGCTTAATGATGAGCTTCGTATTTGGCCTACAAATTAAATTATAATATTTCCCATCCTAAAAAATAAACAAGCTTGGTAAAGGGGCGGCAAGAAATGGTAGAGGGGTGACAAGTGTGATAGCAATGTCCCTCTAATTGGTTAGGGGTGTCCTTTAGGGGTAGTAAATTGACTACATTACCCTTTTCACCTTAAATGGACTAATTTACCCTTGCTTTTTTTGGTTGAAAAGACCGAATTATCCTCCATCATATTTAAACCTAATTATGAATGAGAAGAATCAAAAACAGTTTTTTTTTTCTTTCATCTTCTATACTCCTCCATTTCCATTCTAACCATAAGCTCCATTAAAATCGATCGAAAATTTCATCGTGAACCGTAGGGTAGATACGGCGCGTATGGTTTATTGCGTCTTCAACTGTAAATCATCATGTGTCTCAAAACTGTTTTTCAAGTAATAGTATGGTTGAAGACAATATTAAAGTTACCAACCGTATTTGTCTACGGTGTGTAACTTATGCCAAGTTACAAACTGTATCTGCTTACGGTGTCTTACGAGTTTGAAGTTACACACCGTAACTTGGCTATGGTTTGTATTGAACATCACATTACAAACCGTATGTTATTTTGGTCACAATGTTTTTGGTTTATTTGCTTGTGTAGGAATCCTGATAGGGTGAAGAAAAAGAGAGGGTACTTGTTTGTACTCAATTGTGAGCTTTTGTACTCAATGAAGCATCGAAACAAAAGGGTTTGTTTGGCACTGAATCTGTGTAAGTAAGATTGGGAATTGCAAGGAGTTAAAATGTATATGTTGGCTGGATTTGAATTCGCATTCAGGGAGAAATAAGGAGCCAGAGAACTGAAATGGAATGGAGACGTTTGTCTATTATTGAGTGCAGCAGGTGGTGTTATGATTTGATTTTCAATCGATTATGAGAATTGCTAGTGGTTGAATAACAGAAAGGGAGCTCTATACAGTAGCGACAATAATGGGTGTGAATTTATATTATGAAGTTTCGGTATTTCCTTGAACGAGAAAGAATTGTTGCTGTCGGTGAATAGGAAGGTGCCGAGAAGTTGGACAGGGAAGCTGGTGTTGTGATCCGAGCAGTTCAGGCAGTGACGATGAAAGCTGTTTAACCAAGTTCTTCGAAGGCAGAAGTGTAATGGATTTCGTTGGTATGAATCGAGTAAGATGGATCGATGGAAATAATTGGAGAGAGATGCAGTGGTCAGGTGAACGGGAATGGAGCTGTTTGAAGTGAAGTTATGGTCGATAACTAGCTTAATATGGGGTTTGGTTCGTATGCTAGGTCCTTGCATTGGACCCTCTACAACACATATATATCGAGAGAAACAGAATCGAGAGAGAGAGGCCGGCTACTGGAGACGTGAAGAAGAAGAGGAGTTCCGTCCGGAGGAAAGGGTCTGACAACTAGAAGCTGCGGCTACAGATAAGAGGATGAGTAGGGTTTGAAGTTTTTCCTCCCATCTTCGTTTGTGTTTGTGATTCTCTTATATATTTATGGCTTTTGAGAAAGTCATGTCTTGCAGTTAGGGTTATGGTTCAAACTACTTCGGTATAGGGTGGTTATGACTTCCACATACAACTTTCTTCAAAAACCACCTTTTTTCCGCGTTGATTTTAAATTGAAGCTTGAAGGTGCATCTGATTTTATTAGTGAAAGTAGTACTCTTCCTCTTTGCTACTTGCACGGTACCTTTTTTTTCTCCTCCCATGTCTCCTCAGTTAAATAGTGAAAGCTTGAATCTTCGGTGAGAATTTCATTTGCTAAAAGTTGGTCATCCATTGTAGGAGGTACATAAACGACCTGCACAAAAATATACCAACATTAGTCTAAACTAGGCAACAAAAGGAAAACATACATGAAGGTATGGTTGGTAAAGAAATAGTATAAACAAACCGGAAGTTGATTATTCGGTTGGTATAATCCTTTAGAAACCGTAACCAGCCTACGGTTGGTAAATTTCAGCTTCCAACAAACCGTAAACAGTTCAAAAAAATAGTAAAACACACAGTGTAATATACAATTGGAAACTAAATGTCACCAACACACTGTAGTAATTAACCAACGGTTGGAAACGATAATCTTTTACCAACCGTAACTGGTATTATTTCTGGGTTTTTCCCCAAATTGAACCATTTACGCTTGGTATTGAAAATTTTACGAACCGTATCTCACATATATGGTTGGTAACCAGCTAATTACCAACCGTATGTTCTTCTGAAAATTTTAAATTTTTTATTTTTCTACATACTTTAGAGAATTTTAAGCAACAAAAAGCTAATGGGAACTAGTTTAGAAATATACCTGGTCATTTTCGGTGCTGGTTTCTTTAATTTGTTGGGTAATTTCTTCAATTGGTTGAGATTGACCTTCATCTTGGGTTAAAACATCTCTACCATCTAACAAATACTCCATATCAGGATCTCCATCAAGAGGTATGTAGTACTTGTTTTCTCTATCATATAAAGATTCACCCACCTCAAATTTGCAACTGGAATCACTCATTTTGGTTGAGTGAATCAAAATCTAGGCTTTCACAAATATCACATAAGTTTTCTTTTTCTTCTCCTCAAAACTCTTTTTTTTTAATAGCTCTAAAAATCTGATTTTAAAGTTATTATAACTGAAAATTAATTATCAATACTAATCTTGATTATCAAACACTAATCTTGATTATCATCACTAATCTTGATTATTAACAATAAGGGTTAATTGGTCATTTCAATATTTAATTTGATAAGGGGCACTTGAATTACCACCTAATGACCCTTTTTGTCTTATTAGGTTTGCCGCCCCTCTACCATTTCTTGCCGCCCCTTTACCAAGATTGAAAATAAATAGATCGGACCTACGAAGGGGGCGGGCTAAAAGGTTTGTTGTCGTTAAAAGTTTGTAAATTTCTATATAAAAAGAAAGAACCGTTTTTTGGGCACCACCCCATTTTGGAGGGGACAATAATTTTATTTTTGGTAAGACTTAGAAGTAAAGTGAAGTCACCTCTTATCCAAATATTATTGTTAATACCTAAACCACCCAATTTAATAAAGTGTAATGATTAGTTAGTGTAATAATTAGTTAGTGTAGTGATTAGTTAAATTATTAAGTTTGGTATTTTTTGGAAGAAAACTTTTTGAGGGAAGAAGAAAGAATATGCTTTTGGAAGAAAAAAATTAAGATAGATGATTTGGAAACGAGGGTTTTAGGTACTTAGGTAAATATCAAATTTAGATAATTAATGCTGTTTGATTTGGCCAATAATTTGGAAAAATGAATCTTTTAGAAATAAATTTACGCTATGTTAACAAAGTTTGACTACATTATCTGAAAAACAGGTAGCCGAATTCCTCTACATGTGTACTTCGGCTAGGGTACCTTCAGACACAGGTAGCTGAACTGATCATTAATAGAGTTTTTGCTTTATTCGGCTGTCAAGTTTCCAGGATAGATAACTGAACTTTTAGCTTGGAATTTACAAAGTAATATTCGGTTAGAAGAACTTTTTTTGTTCGGAAGTCACCTCAGAATGAGCGGTTGGGTCCATTGTTTTTCATTCAATGTTGTGACAACTCACAACTACTTTGCAATCACGAACAATAACTGCACCAAATGGGTATCCATTTCCAATCTCGGGTCCCACTTTTAGGGAGGAATATAATCCAAGTTGGCTATCAGTATGTATCAGATGTGATATAGCTACTAGCTGCCACACTTGTAGGGAGGAATATAATCAGAGACTGATTTCAATATGCTGATGAATTTTCAACTATTCCTTTTAACAGGTTTCGGATGACTTGAGCATGACCCTGGTTGCATACATACAAAACCATAACTTTCGTCAATTGACAGCAAAGAAAAGTATTTGTTATCCTTGTATATATCACTATGTCACTATGTGGTTCTACTTGATTCTTACATACTTGCACTATTTGGAGCCTACCACTGCCTTATTCTTAGGGTTAGTTTGACAAGTGGATACATGTCGTCAACTTATCTCCTGCTGAAGTCAGTCTTATGTGCTAAGCATTGAGTCAATTCCTGATATTCACTTCTTTTTATGCATACAACTTGTGTTCACCCCAATGCAATGGAATATCTTTCCGTTTGGGCCTACATAGAAAAGAGTAAAAACAAACTAATTAAATTATGCTCTTTAACTGAAGATCACTCTAGTCTATTCAATGAATGAAGATCAAATCGATCTCTAATAATGCAATGCTAATGTTAAAACTATAAATAGTGGTCTATATATCTAAGCCATTCTGCATATTCACTCATCAGATAAAGAGTTTCGATAAATTCCTTAAGTTAATTTTTTTCAGTTAGCCATGGCTTCATCCAGTATTCAAGTAGCATCATTCCATCATATGCATCTTCCTTTTTGTTCTCTTTTTGATCAGAATCGCTCATCTCCAACCAGACTCTCATAGATGCCATAAAAAGCAAAAGAAGGGTTCTCTTAAACTTCATCCTGTTTGAATGATCCTTCAAAACGCAGCCATGAAGATTTACTAGAGAAAGGTAGTCTTGAATATTATGGAGCCACGAGGATATAGGGTATTTTCAGAAAGACCACCTCCATGAAAAACCTTTCTCATGATTAGCCATGGCTGCATAATATTCAAGACTACCTTTTTCTGGTAACTCATCAACACCCATAACAAACATATTACTGGATCAGAAAATCTATGGTGGATTTTAGAACCAAAAGTTTGAAATCCCATTACAGTTAATTATTTTTGAGAATAAATCAATTTTAAAATGAAATCAACCTGTGTGATTTTTTAGTTAACATTCTAGTTTTTTTTTTATCATCCTTGCTAAGCCATTTTGCTCTTTGGTAACTAAACTCTTAAAATGTGCAGAGACCCTTCGTGACCTTTTATGTGCATGGTGCCGACTCTTCCTCTTAAGCCTTAAGGGTTCAACTGACATGTAAAGCCCAATAAGCTATCTTGGAAATGCTCCAAATTATGTTGAGGCAGAACGGAAGATCAACACAACAGGATTGGTAGTATCGTGGAAGATTAATCGCATTCTGTTGCAGCTTACACGAGAATTGCTTAATGTCTTTTGTCCATTGATTTTTAATTATGAGAATAGAGGATACTGTTCACCAGAAATTCTTGTTATTTGAAATTTTAATCTAATGACATAAATATTTGTCAAAAATCTGTAAGATATTACTGAAGGATACCTATTTTGGGAGCAATAAAACTCTTGGTAAGAGGATATCAGCTTGTCAGGGTCTAACGCTTTACTAGAAGAAATCTGTACATACGAATTAAATTTGTAATTGCATGCATGGGCTGCTGAGTGCTGACCATTGGCCTAGATTGGGTGACAGCTTTGACAAGCAGAGTTTTGCTGCTCACTAAGGATGAGTCTAATGGGTATCCAATATCCAAGATTTGGAGCCAGAAACGTCGTTTATGGTTGTACTATTAGCTTGATTCCCAGAATGTGATGTAGTTTGCTTGGACGCAAGATGGAAGCAATATTAGGACGCCATTAGTAATGGCGTCCCAAAAAAGCACCAAACGCCATTAGAAATGCCGTATATAAAATACTTTATTAGAATTTAATCATCAAAATTATATAAACCATTGGATTTCAAATCTTATTAATGATCTAACGGTTGTTACATTAGGCGCCGTTTCAAATGGCGTCTGGTGCCATTTCAAATGGCGCATGGAGATTAAATGTTGGATTAACATTTGGGTCGGACATTAAATTTCAGTGACGTGGATCCAACAAAAAACTTGAATCCTGGATTACCATTAGACTCAGCCTAAGGAGGACTTCTCGATGCTCAAGTTGTTATTGTCCGGATGAGCTTGATTCATATATACCTAGCAGGGGGGCCATCTATTTGTTGGTATTATCAATAGGAAAATCACCTTACAAGTGATAACCACGGTTTATAAAGGGGAAACTGTATTACTGGTGATACCATTTCATATAATAAGACAAATAAATATTGTTAAATCTTTTCATATAATATAAATATTATTGTTAAATCTTGATTATCGGATCACTCAATTGGTATCATTCTTGTTAATATTGGTATCTTCTTTATAAGTCACCATGATAACCTCCTTATATTTGAATTCAGTTACGGACCTATTAGAATATTTATAACCTTTAGCCTCTCCATCAGAGAGACGGTAGCCCTTTTTGCTTTAATCAACTAAAATGTTTTTGATAAGTTAGTTAGTGAATTGACCAAAGGTCTTCCTGTTGGATATTTTCAATAACTTAGAAAATAAAACTGTTTTCGTTTTTGGTTTGTCACTATGATGGGGAAGTGTTCTGTGTTGGATAAACATAATGGATGTTAGTTGGAGATGAAGGGACACCTCTAATAGGTGTGATGGTTCATAAAGGACACAACCATTCCCAACAGACACCTTATGTGTCTTTTGGAAGTGAAGAGGCATCTCCAATAGGCATGAATAACCCTATAAGTAGTGAAGGAATTCTCCCATTCTTGAGAAAAAATTCAACCTGTTTTCTCTCCATCTAAAGCATCATCTGAAATCTCTCTCATGTGTTCTTGGTTGGGTCAAGGGGTGCAAACCTTGAATCCAACTTCCTGTTGTAGGGCTTTCATTGTATCCTGAAGGCATTATTTCGCATACCTGTTGCAATCGCCAATTTATATTGGGAGGGTAGAAATAATCGTCTAAAAGAAATCACCCGAGCCTTGAAAGCTTTTGAGTACAACAATTTCTTTTAGTGTTATCATCCTCTGTTTTATGCCCAAAATTTCCAACAGTTTTAGACGATTATATTTCAACAATAGAGGGTGGAACGTGTCTGAGTTTTTAAGAGCGTTTTTCGGTGGACTTTATACCAAAAGCATACTTAAGTAAGCAGCAACAATTTGAACGGACTGGGTTCTGGTGAACTCCAACATGGTTGTGATATGTGACCGAGACAGATAAGAGACTTAAAAGCTTTGCATAAAACTGATGTTAAGATCAATAAAATTAACGCCAGCGAACAAGGAGGGAAGAAATATTGAGAGTGCCCTTATGCGACTCTTCCCTGATCGTTGGAAGAATTGACGTTGCATCTGGAAACCTCAAAATTCAATTGCTAGGAATTGTTTTTACCGAAGATTGGTGGATGAATACCAACGACCAGTGCTAGTGAAACTGCCATCAAATCAGATAAGTGGTTTAATCTCTATTTTACTGTTGCTTGCATTTGTTTGAAATGTGATGCATATATTTGAGGAAGAGAAGTGTATGGTTCTTTCGTACCGTAGATGAATGCTTGTTTTTATCAAGTACGGGTACATCTGAGATGTGTAGTGCAACCAAAAACTTATAAGATAATGATATGTCCAGCTTTGATTCGGATCAGCATTTCCGGTATGCTTACTGGGATATATGTGGGAAAACTGGAAACTTCGGCAAGCATATTGCTAAGTTTATGAGTTATCGCGGAAAAATAGAGTAATTTCAAATCAAAACTAGACATATCAGATGTGGGTTTTCTCTAATGTTCAAAACTTATCTTGAACATTGCATTAGTGCCCTTCATTTATGGTTGCATAGAAAAGTGTTCGTTTCCAAACAGAAATATTGGTCATTTGAAAGAAATGGTCTATTTCTGAATTCTAGTGCATCAACGAAATGTGGGGGTGATAATAAATTCTTTTTGATATTTCGCATGTACTGGCACAGCATGTTGGATGCTTGTTCTGTCTTTGTGATAGCAAACCATTATTTTAAAGTACAATTGTGCATACTTTTAAAAGTTTGGCCGCATGACACTGGAGGAGCAGTGTCATGAATGCTCTAAGATTAGAGAACCAATAGAGATCACCATTAATTGATAAGACAACAATTTTATGGTACGGATATATAATTCTTCCGATAAGAATTATACATTTTAAAGTAGCGGCTGTGCTAGCAGTATACCTTCATGACAATTGATATTGGTCATGAAATGTGTGTATCTTTAAGGTCATTGGGAATTCGCCGACAATTATTGAGGCAACAATTTTACGACATGAGAATAATTCTTGCGATAAGAATTATAGGGTTCCAAAACTTGGAAATGGGTATGTCTTAAATGACATCGAAAGGAGTGGAATCCCGGTTAATATGTAACGTGTTGGAAGATTTGGGCGGCCGACCAAATATCCAACGATTAGGTGTTACGATATTACCGATGCATAAATTATGAACATTTGCATTACATAATGTAGAATGTTAAATAGACATTGTCTATGTTTTTTGGGTATGAATTTGTAGGGGATTGGGCATGAGTAAAAGAGTTACTCATCAAGGTATTATATTTGTTGAGATAGCAAATATATAAGTTGCCTACAAATTTTCTATGCCTCTAGTGTATGCAAGTCTATAATGATTTCTTGTGAATTAACCGTAAATGTTAATTAGGATCACTAGAGAAGTTACAATTATTTTGTAAAATCAAAGAGGAACATTTTTTAGTAATGTTTTCAGAATTGATTGCATTAGTAGATGCAATTAATGAGAAGAAATGGCTTAAAACCTAACTTGTAGAGATCCTATTTTGGAAGAAGCCATCTCAGGAGGTCTTGATTAATTGTGAATCAGGATATGATCTATAACGTCTTTAACAAGACTTATAATGAAAAGTCAAGACATACAAGTCTTAGACAAGGAACGGTAAGTCAATTACTCAAGAAAAGAGTAATTGCAGTTAACCATTGAAACGGAGAAAAGCTTGGTAGACCTACTTATGAAGAGTCTCCCAAAGGAATTAATTTCAATGAAGTATATAGAAATGGGACTAAGGTCTGTGAAGGAAGGTTGATCTCCCATAGCAGAAACCCAACCTATGTTTTGAAAAAGATAAACAAGGTTCAATGTGGTACCAACAAGTTATGGCTGTAGATTATGGAGCACTAACATAAAACTTCCCATTTCAAGTTAGTGCTGGTTTTTTCTGCAAGAAAATAGGATGGATGTAAATCCTTAATGAGTCTGTGATTAGTAAAAGGTGTCTCGCAGAAACACCTTCGAGACTTACCTATATGAGTATGGAAATGTGGGCCGTTTCCTAAGAGAAGAAGACCGTTCTCTAAAGAAGACTCATGAATAAGGATATAAGAACAAGGCCTTTATAGTGCTTGGCTACAGAACACATGATTTATGGAATCAATATGTGTGGAGACTCCGGTTTTATCATAAGGGATACTTGGTTCAAGACTGGTTTCACCATAGAATCTCGATAAGGCTTTGAGTTTCTTACACTCAGTGAAGGTTCAAACCCAGAAGGTACCTATCATTTATGTATTGATTTCAGCGATGATGCTTAGTCCCAATTGTGCTTGAACTACGTTGGCTTGATCCCACTCGGGTACGTAGGCAGTCACTTGAGTGATGCAGCCACTCCGGTTTTATAAGTTTTATTTTATTTTATGTTTTTGGTTTTTGAAAATAGGGGAGATTGTTGGATATTTTCAATAACTTAGAAAATAAAACTGTTTTCGTTTTTGGTTTGTCACTATGATGGGGAAGTGTTCTGTGTTGGATAAACACAATGGATGTTAGTTGGAGATGAAGGGACACCTCTAATAGGTGTGATGGTTCATAAAGGACACAACCATTCCCAACAGACACCTTATGTGTCTTTTGGAAGTGAAGAGGCATCTCCAATAGGCATGAATAACCCTATAAGTAGTGAAGGAATTCTCCCATTCTTGAGAAAAAATTCAACCTGTTTTCTCTCCATCTAAAGCATCATCAGAAATCTCTCTCATGTGTTCTTGGTTGGGTCAAGGGGTGCAAACCTTGAATCCAACTTCCTGTTGTAGGGCTTTCATTGTATCCTGAAGGCATTATTTCGCATACCTGTTGCAATCGCCAATTTATATTGGGAGGGTAGAAATAATCGTCTAAAAGAAATCACCCGAGCCTTGAAATCTTTTGAGTACAACAACAATTTCTTTTAGTGTTATCATCCTCTGTTTTATACCCAAAATTTCCAACACTTCCTTTCCATTGAATTATTGGTACTCCATGTGTGGTCCTTAATCGTTGTGTCCTTTGGAAATTCTTCGCAGAATTGTAAGATTAAAAATTGGAAATCCCGTAATAAATCCCTATCCAACTACTTGCACGGTAGTGCCCGAAGAATATATACAACACATACTGTATTTCTACATTGTATTTCCATTAAATTTGGCTTCTATTGTTGAGAGGGAAGTTTTTTTTTTTGCTGGTGCATCCTGCATAACATTTTTTATGTAGCAACAACACAATCGACCATGAAGAGAAATGAAAGGCATTTAATCAATCCTTCGACATTCTAAATTACTGGTCAAGAAGTTTGTAAATAATAAAAGAATCCTAAATTCATTGGTCATATTCATTGTTCATATCTTTCTTATGTAAATTGATAAATTTCAGCATCAAAGTTAAAACTTAATTATTGAAGTCCAGAATTGTCTAAACGAATGGCCACAAGGGTCTCCGGATATGATGTGGATGTTGAGCCTTGTCACATAGAAGCCGAGTCCTTCCGTTGATTTATCTCTTGTGGAAACTTCAACACTAGATGTGGCCATCATCGCTAGTTCAAATTTATTTGACTTCACTTGAGGTTTTTCTTCGTGAATGAATATGATCAATAACTAAAATTTTAGATATAAACGACTCGAATACTCCATCATAACCACAAAAAATTGATCAGAGAAAAATGCAATCATTGGTATCTATTATTCGATGGCAGTTGGTCTTTTTTATAGTATTACAACTGTTCTCGTTGAAAGCAGAAGTAATAGCAGCAGCTAGAGTGGTACAATAAGCATCAGCAGCAACAAGATCAGTGACTGGTAATATCAATATGACAGCTAAAGCAGGTTGCAAAGAAAGATGCGGTATCGTGAGTATTCCATATCCATTCGGAATGGACACTAGTAATTATTACCGTGATGTGAGATTTAAAATCAATTGCAATTATTCCAACAATTCTGCGGTTGCATTATTTAATAGATGGGAATTTTTCAAAATCACGCCAGATTATATTCGTGTCGGTTGTTGCAATATTGGGTTTTGGGTTTTCTATCTCACACAACTATGTTGAGATTGATTTCATTATTTTGTATATATACTTGTATTGTACAAATACATTGAATGAGTGAAGATCCAAATATTATAATTACATCAAGAGAATTAAATTCATTCCTATAGCTAAATCTAAGAAATTAAAACTAATTACATCAATATTATTCTTTGCATGTACTAATCTTGTTTCCATATTCTTCATTTCATGTACTTAATATGATAATTGTTAGGGGGAAAGCCACTTTCGCTAAGGGGAAAGCAGACTTTTGGGTGGATTTAAAAAAACATTGTGTTCTTGTGAAGCTTATTTTCTTCTTGATGATATTGATCAGTTTTTTGCATGTAAGCTCCAATTTTCTAAACCAAATGCACAGCAGAGAGTTCCATTTTTGTTGGGTCCATAAGATTTTTGTATTTCAAAAATCACATATTGCGTCTTCCATCATGAAGGTTGTCAATGTCAATGATGTCGAAAAATAAATCATTGAAAAGAGTGAGATGAATAATTTATGTTTTTGCGAATACAACGATGAATGGATTCTTTCTTCACATTTTGGTGGTAGATGGATGATTCTAGATTCCTTTTTTCCAAAGATTTAAAGAAGCGTTTTCATTTTACCCATGTAATCACGAAACAGGACATGCTTAAGCTTAAGTAATAACGAAGAGAAGACTGAAGACATACTAATATCAGTAGAAGCTGCCATAATATTAATTGAAACGAAGACAATGAAAAGAAGAAGCAGGAGAGTCACCTCATTATTAGCGTTTAGGAAGAACCTAGAAAGCACTGATCATTAAAGAGTCACGTACATATACGTGACCGTTGCCATGCATTCATTCTCGTATTGCACTGGTTCATAGATCGAAGGCCATATGAAACTTATGGGCCATGGATGTGGAATTCTTCTTGTTCTATTTGCTGGATAATTTGAATGAATGTACAGTCCTTCTTTATGGGAAAGCATTTTATAAATCCACCCCAAAATTGGCTTCCCCCCCCCCCCTCATGTTGGAGCGGTAGATCCTAAACGAACGCCCAACTTACCAACTAGACGACCAAATTACGGATATCCCAGAGGCTTAGTGAAAACATCATCATGTTGATCAGACGACAGAAGATGTTTTGGTTGAATCAATCCACTTATTAACTTTTCACGAACAAAATAGCAATCAATCTCGATGTGTTTAGTATGCTCGTGAAATACCGGATTTTGAGCAATATGAATTGCTGCTTGACTATCACAAGAAACATTGATAGGAAGAGGATAATAAATTTTCATGTCTTTGAAGAGATAAACTAACCATTGAAGCTCAGCAGTTAGATTTTCTAAAGCACGATATTCAGCTGATGAACGAGCCACAGTAGGATGTTTCTTTGATTTCCAAGAAGTTGGAGTATTACCTAAGGTAACAAAATATCCAGTGGTAGAACAACGAGTAATTTTGTATCCTTCCCAATCAGAGTATGTGTAACCATGAATAGAGGGAGAACTGGATGAGGACAAGAATATGCCATGTCCAATGGTTCCCTTGAGATATATTAGAATACGATGAGCAATATCCATATGAGTTGATCTTGGATGTTGCAAAAATTGACTCAGATAATTAACTGAGTATGTGATATATGGTCGTGTTACCATAAGATATAACAAACGACCTATTAAACGACGAAAGCAGCTTGGATCAGTCAATTCCGTACCATCTGTAGGAAACAACTTGAGTTTTGTTTCTATTGGAAAAGATGATGTACGGGCCTCTGTGAGGCCGAAATCCTTAAGGATATAAAGAATATATTTTCTTTTACATATAAATATACCCTTGGATGAGCGAGAAACTTCAATGCCCAATAAAAGATTTTAAACAACCAAGATCCTTGATTGAAAAATGAGAAGCGAGACGTAATTTGAGAGAGTTAATGAAGTATTATCTGTGCCAGTGATGATAATATCATCAACATAGACAAGAACAAATATAAAGGTTGTACCATGATGATATGTGAAAAGAGAATTATCACATAAGGATTTAGCAAAACCTTCAGTTTACAAAACTGAAGAAAGCTTCGCAAACCATTGACGAGAGGCTTGCTTTATACCATAGAGAGACATTTTGAGTTTGAAAACTTTGGACTCACATGGACATGCCATACCTGGTGGAAGCTTCATGTAAATTTCTTCATCCAAATCACCTTGAAGAAACACATTGTTGACATCAAGTTCATAAAGAGACCATCCCTTAGTAGATGCAATAGATAATAAGACATGAACAGTAACCAACTTAGCTACTGGTGCAAAGGTATCATATTATTTTATACCCTCTTGTTGTGTGTATCCTTTGGCCACCAGTCGAGCCTTGTAACGTTCAACGGTACCATCAGCATTGAACTTGAATTTAAAAACCCATTTGCAGCCAATAGATTTTTTACCATGTGGTAAATCTACTAATATCCAAGTATTGTTGGCTTCCAAAGCAATGATTTCTTTGGCCATCGCTGCACGCCATTTGAGATATTTATTTTCCTGAGAGAATGATCTCGGTTCATCAGTGAGAATAGCCGAAGCTAAAAAGGTTTTGTGTGAATGAGTGAATTTGTCGAAGGAAAAATAATTTTTCATTGGATAAAGTGATGAAGACGCATACGTGGTATAAAAATAATGGTAATCCTTTAAATAAGATGGTGGATTACGAGAACGAGATGGATGTGAGTGTATTGCTGACGATGGAATCGCTGGAGAGATAGGCACCTGAATAGGTGGAGATGTCGATGATTTTCTTGGCAGTAAGGAAGGTGACTGAACTACCGGAACAGTAGTAGTGTCGGCAGAAATTTATTCTGTAGGATGTACAGAAGATAAGCCACTCATGGAATTATGTGTAGCAATATTGGTTGTGCAGCAGAATCATGAGAAGGTATGACAGGATCTGAATGCTCAAAATGCGACTAAGACTGAGAGCATGGGATAAAATGCTCAAGATTCGGAATATCACCACATGATTGGGACTGAAAGATGGAGTCGTAATAAGAATAATCAGGTTGTGAAGGCTCGACAGGAACTGATGTTGATGAAGAAATATCTTTAAAAGGAAATGTATGTTCATGAAACACTACATCGCGTGATACATACACAGATTTTGATGACATGTCAAAAAATTTGTAACCCTTCTGGCCATGCGGATATCCGATGAAAATGGCAGGCTTAGCACATTGATCGAATTTGTTACAAATACGTATATTTCCACCAAAACAAAAGAAACCAAACACTCGGAGATGTGAATAATCTGGTGGCGAATTGAGAAGTAACTCATGTGGATATTTATGAGATAATACCGGTGTTGGAAAATTTTTAATAAAATATGTTGCAGCTAAAACGCAGTCTCCCAAAAATTGGATGGGTAAATTAGCTTGAAAGCGTAAAGACCTTGCAACATTGAGCAAGCGGCGATGCTTGCGTTCAAAAATACCATTTTGTTGAGGCGTATATATACAACTGGTTTGATAGAGAATTCCTTTTTTATGAAACCAAGATTGAATTTCATTTTATTTGAACTCAGATACATTACCAGACCTGAAAGTCTGTAGTTGAGGAATAACTAATGAATTGATACTAGGGGAGATGCTGGTAATGTGATGCCCAAATTTTTTTATAACAAAGGAAAAGAAATGTTTGAGAAACTTCAAAGTTTCAGACTTTACTTTCATCAAAAATACCCATGTACACCTAGAGTAATCATTTACTATTGTAAGAAAATATTTTGCACCAGTTAAAGAGGCAGTAGAAAAAGGACCCATATGTCAGCATGAATTAATTGAAATGGATGCTTTGATAAAGAAACACTGTTATTAAACTTGAGACGAGATTGTTTTTTCCGTGGTCATACATCATATAAGTGTTTAAATGAAGAACGAACATAAGCAAAATTACGAGATAAAAAATTAAAACAATCCATATGTGGATGACCGAGACAACAGTGACATATATCCACTGGTTTATTAGCAGCTAAAGATGAAACTTATGGTTGGAAACTGAAATGATAGAAGCCAGCGATATGCCTGCTCCATCCAATCTCCTTGTTCGTGAGACGGTCCTGGAAGATGCAAGACTCGTGTGAGAAATTGATACAACAGTTTTTTGTGCTTGTAAGCTGACTTACAAAGATCAAGTTAAATTTAAAACTTGGAATGTAAAAAACATTGAGCTGCTGAATATTGGGAGATAAATTCACAGTCCCAATATGAGTGATATATATATATTCGAATTATCTGTTAATTGAACCGTGATTGGGTTCATAATCAATGTGTAAGAAGAAAAACAAAAGGGAGTGGAGCAAATGTGATGAGTTGCGCCACTGTCAATAATCCAAAGATTAGAAGAACAAGTCATAGAAATACATGCAAAATTGGAAAATGGAGTGACAACAGTGTCTCCATTGTTTGGTTACAGTAAAGACATAAGTCTGGCATTTTGGGTTGCAGTTATTCCAGGAGCAGCCTGTGTATTAGGAACAGCAGCAGCAACAACATATGCCGGAGTTGGAATATCTCTGGATCTCGACGGATCTTTTGGGTATCCATTGATCTTCCAACAGGTAATACGAGTATGACCATGTTTGTTGCAGTGACCGTAAAAAGGTCTTGGTCGCTTGTTGGTACCATTGCCAGTGTTGGATGTATTGTCGGGATTGAGGAAAGACCTTTGATTTGGTCTGTCTTAGTTGGGATCACTGCTAAGAACATTAAGTGTAGCATATTCAACCTGAGTAAAAGAGGATGAGTTTATACCATACTGCTCCTCCTCATGCCTCACGAGATTATAGAGTTTGGATGATGATAGCAATGGTTTTATCAACAAACACAGACTGCGCAGTGTAGAAAAATAGTCATGCATCCCCTGTAGAAACTCTATGGCTCTATCTTGGTATGATGATCTACACAATATTTTCCGGCACCACAGATGCAAGGCGGAAGAGGTCTGAATGCATCGAGTTGATCCCACAACATCTTGAGTTGAGTAAAGTACATCGCAACATTGTAATTTTCTTGTTTCAGATATGAAATCAATTGTTTTAGGGAAAACAGTTTCGGTGCATTCTTATGAGACAACCTGTTCTTAATCTATAACCATTGTTCTCGTGCAGATGGGAAAGAAATGACACTGGATTTGATAACTGGATCGACTGAGTTTTCAACCCAGCTACCAACCAAATTGTCTGCAAAAGTCCAATGTAGGAGATCAGCTGGATTCGTGGGTTTGGTGATGGTTCCATCAATGTAACCTAGCTTGGCTTTGGCACTTAGGGATTTTCGGATTCCTCTTTCCCAGGTGCAATAGTTATCATATGTCAGGAGAGCAATGAAAATGACAGTGGTAGGGTTGTCATCCGGATGCACATAATAGTGACTTGATTGAGGAAGACCTGAATCTTTATTAGGTGGAGGATTACTAGAAGATGAAGGTATTTGGATGTCATCTTTAACTGTCATGATGACACAGTTGCAGGTAAAAAAAAAAAACTAACCTAGCTCTGATACCATGTTGCAATATTGGGTTTTGGGTTTTCTATCTCACACAACTGTGTTGAGATTGATTTCATTATTTTGTATATATACTTGTACAAATACATTGAATAAGTGAAGATCCTAATACTATAATTACATCAAGAGAATTAAATTTATTTCTTTAGACAAATCAAAGAAATTAAAACTAATTACATCAATATTATTCTTTGCATGTACTAATCTTGTTTCCATATTCTTCATTTCACATATTCAATCATATATTATTCTTTTCATGTACTAATTTTGTTTCCATATTCTTCGTTGCATGTACTTAGTATGTGTTGATCTTTTTGTATATTTTCATGTGTTAATATTCAATTCAAGTATCTAACTTTCCATTCCCTGTTTCCAATACTCTCAATAAGTTAACTGTCCATGGTTGTAATATTTACGGTTTGATCATCAGTATAATTGGTGATCAATTTAGTAGTACCAGTAACAACTCTACGAGCAGTGGGTGTTTATCAGGTTGTAACGCCAAGGTTGATATAACGTCCAAGTGTTCTGGTTATGGACGTTGTCAGGAAACAATTCCCAGTAATCTTAAAAATCCTCGTTTAATTAGGGGCATCGTTTTTAATTGGGGCCTAGACATTTATTTGCACCCCAAATTTTTGAGGGGCGTATTAAACCGAAAGTGAAAATACTATTTTACTCTTTACTAAATCTAAATCTTAAAAATTAGTTAACTCTAATCAACAACCTTAATTAGGCCCCAAATTCATACACCCTAAAATCAGTTTCTCATTCTTCTTTTCATCCTCCTCTCCTCCCATTTCTCTTCTTCCCCACCACCATTAATCACTCAATTAACAGTTTCAGTGTAAGGGTCATTAGTATCGAAATGGAAGCCCCTAACGACTTTTGATTTGCAGACGGATTCTATGAAAAATCTTTAGGGTATAAGGTTGAAGATGACGACCCTAATTCTGCTACTTCAACATTTTTTGCCCTATAATAGAGTCGTTACTGTATTAGGTTGAAGATGACAACTTTCTTTTGCCGACCCTTTTTTAATAGTTAACGACTCTAGATGGAAATCAAACAGTATTATGTTTCAAGAGTCGTTCGGGTATTAACAGAACCAACTAACGACTCTAGGTGAACTCGCAACAAGAGTCGTCATTGTTTAACACATCACCTTGACGATTTTTCATCACCATTAAAAGTTGCAGGTTAGAGTCGTCGCCATGAGTGTCAACAGACTGACGATTCTTTAGGGTCGTTAGTGTATACAACACCCGACAATAATGACCCTCACTCTGAGTAGTTCCATAGTGACCATGAATCGACCACTTGGAGCACCATTCAGACGATTTGAAGAGTATAGGAAGTTTACTTGATTGTTTTGAGCTCCGGGTTCTTCATTTCAAGGATTGGTTACTTCATTGAATCACTCATTTCTAAAAACCCTAGTTTTTCTTCTTAAAACTCCTCTTCTTCTTCTCAAAACAAAAAAAACCCAAAACTAAAATTTCCCCAAATTTTAATCCCAAAACCTGATTTATATCTAAACAAAATTATCACACTAATCAACTTAATTAAGTCTTAATACTAATCACTTAGGGGCATTTTAGCCATTTATAAAAAAAAAATTATAAGGGGTGACCCAAATTGCTATTGGGAGACCTTTTTTGTCATCTAGTGACGGCCCCTAATTAAAAAGGTTGGCCCCCAATTAAATCAGGTTAAAAATTTCATGATACAAACAAATAAAATCATGCTACCTGACAATGATAATATTTCAACTGTTAGTTTTAAATTTAGGGCTGCCAACGGGTACTCGATTATCCGGAACCGAACCGGAACCGGATATCCTAAATCCGGTTTCGGGTCCTAATGTTGGACCCATTAGTGATTTTCCTACCCGACGGGTAGACCCGTTTAGGATCATTAATATCGGGGTTAATTTTGAAAAATTCGTAGGGTTATAACCACCTTATCTTTGAAGTCTCCTATGGACCAATAATTTTGAGTTTTTTTTTTTTTTTTTTTTGAAACTAGGCATAGGCCCATCCTGCCCCTGGCAGCGTAGTCACCGGCTTACTCCCCACTGAGCAAACTCGGCCCTATGAACCCCATAGTAAAGTTAGTATAATTACACGAGTATTCCAATGTTTGAGCGGAGACTCGAACTCCTGACCTCCTCCTTGAGAGTCAGACTCCTAGCCAACTGGGCTAACGGCAAATGGTTTTTGAGTTTTTAGGTTGTTGATGGTGATAACCACCTTATCTTGGAAGTCAGTTATGGACCAATTAGAATATTTATAACCGATAGCCTCTCCATCAGTGAGACAGTCACCATTTTTGCTTTAATCCACTAAAATGTTTTTGACAAGTTAGTGAATTTACCAAAGGTCTTCCTTTCCATTGAATTATTGGTACTCTATGTGTGGTCCTTGATTGTTGTTTCCTTTGGAAATTCTTCGCAGAATTGTAAGATTCAAAATTGGAATTCCCATTATAAATCCCTATACACCACATACTGTATTTCCAATAAATTTGGCTTCTATTGTTCAGAGGGAAGTTTTTTTGCCTGTGCATCCTGCATAACATTTTTTATAGCAACATCACAATCGATCATTAATAGAAATGAAAGGCATTTAATCAATCCTTCGACATTCTAAATTACTGGTCAAGAAGTTTGTAAATAGTAAAAGAATCCTAAATTCATTGGTCATATTCATTTTTCATATCTTTCTTATGTAAATTGATAAATTTGAGCAACTTAATTATTGAAGTCCAGAAATGTCTAAACGAATGGCCAAAAGGTCTCCAGCTATGATGGGGACGTTGAGCCTTGTCACATAGTAGCCGAGTCCTTCCGTTGATTTATCTCTGGTGGAAACTTCAACACTAGATGTGGCCATCATCGCTCGTTCAAATTTATTCGACTTCACTTGAGGTTTTTCTTCGTGATGAATTTGATCAATAACTAAAATGTTAGATATTTCTATCTGAACTTTATAAACGACTGGAGTACTCCTTCTGTGATGGATAATAGTCCCACAGACTAATATCTCAACACTTTCATAACCAAAAAAAATAATTGATCAGAGCAAAATGCATTCAGTATCTATCATCCGATGTCAGTTGGTCTTTTTTATAGTATTACAAGTTTTCGTGCTGGAAGCAGAAGTAACATCAGCAGCTAGAGTGGTACAATCAGCATCAGCAGAAACAAGATCAGTGACTAGTAATACCAATATGACAGCTAAAGCGGGTTGCAAAGAAAGATGTGGGAACGTGAGTATTCCATACCCATTCGGAATGGATACTAGTAATTGTTACCGTGATGTTAGATTTAAAATCAATTGCAATAATTCCCAAAATTCTGAGGTTGCGTTATTTAATGGATGGGAAGTTTTCAAAATCACGCCTGATTATGTTCGTGTCAATATACATGCAAGTGTCACCTGTGGCTATGGTAATACTACTGGTGCCTCAATTCAAGTATCTAACTTTCCATTCCCTGTTTCCAATACTCTCAATAAGTTAACTGTCCTTGGTTGTAATATTTACGGTTTGATAATCAGTATTATTGGTGATCAATTTAATAGTACCAGTAACAACTCTACAAGCAGTGGGTGTTTATCAGGTTGTAACGCCCAGGTTGACATAACATCTAAGTGTTCTGGTTATGGTTGTTGTCAGGAAACAATTCCCAGTAATCTTAAAAATTTCATGATACAAACAAATAAAGTCGTGCTACCTAACAATGGTAATATTTCAACTGTTAGTTATAATGATGCATGCAGCAGCGCTTTTCTGGTCGATAAGGATTTTACTATTGATATAAAATCGTTTAGGGAAGACTCTTTTGTACCTGTTATCTTGGATTGGGCAATAACCGATTATACTACATGCGAAGAAGCTCAAAAAAACCGTAACTCATATGCTTGTGGCGAGAATACAAACTGTCTTGAGTCGCAAAATGGCCCGGGCTATCTGTGCAAATGTTTGAAAGGCTACCAAGGAAATCCTTACCTTCTTCATGGATGTCAAGGTAAACCTCTTTCGGTTATCCCCAAAGTCATTCAGATCAACATATAAACGAGTACTGTATGTTGTTGATCTTTTTAAATTGATGTTATGTTTACGCAGATGTTGACGAATGCAAAGAACACAATAAATGTGGAAAAGGAGTTATTTGCACCAATACGCCGGGGAATTACAGCTGTAGTTGCTCACCTGGAAAGAAATTGGGACCCGGCGATCTGCATGGGTATCAAAATTGTATGGCTGACGATCAAAGATTTACGATTCGTGTGGTTGTTCCATTAGGTATACAATGATATATATATATATATATATATATACTAGCCCTTAACCCGTGCCGTAACGGCACGAGCCATGATGTTGGCTCGTTTTTAATATATAGTATAATTTGTGTCACGAATACTTATCAACTCCTTATGATTTAATATGCGTTTGTCATAAACATAGTTGAGATTTTCCTCTCTTTTTTCTTTGTTTTTTCCTTTAATATTTTACAACCGGTGATTTGCTCAAACGAAAGAAATATAATCTTAACCTCCAGACACTTTTTTATTTAGGTTCATTGCTTATAATGAGATAATGCTCTACATGAACATGGAAGTTTAAATATTCTTGGAAATATGTCGTCAGCAACGCTCATCTCAGTGAAATCAACTAATCAATATCGTCCATAAAAGTATCCACATGCTCCTTTTTTGCTCCACCTGACTCATCTATCATGGTCATGTTGTCGATCCTCCGAATAGGCAGAGAATAATATTTTTTTTGCATCGAACGAATAATACAAACTATCCAATGTGACATGATTTTCCTGTAATTTTTCAACACCCATTAGATGACAATGGCACGGGATGTTTTTCCTCTAATACGATGTTGTTCACATTCCTCTTACTTCATTTTTTTCGTGAGTAATTATTTTAATATTCAAATAGGTTTTGGGAAACAAAATGGGTTACCTGATCTTTTTATTTTTTACTTAAGCATGTTATTACAATTTATTATCTGGACGGAGTAATAATGTTGTGCCAACATGAAAAAAAAAAAAAATACAGCAAATAATTTGTATTATGTTAAAGCCAGGAATGTGTACCCATTACCATTTCGAAGGGATTGTATATATGCTAACCTCTGCCATTAAATCTTCAAAAAAGTACTGTGCCCAGCAATTCGTCTTAACGAAGGCTTTGGTAACTTAAAAAATCTTGGACATTTTGTCACTTCAGTATGTTCCTACCTTGACTTGGAATATAATCTGGCGAGACATTACCTCATAAAGAAACTTGAACACATATCTCTGATCCTATTTCAAATTAATAGGTTGTCAATAGATCCTTTACCAAAAGTTGACATATTCTATGTTGAATAATTGTTAAAAAAAATATATATATTCTTCGTTTATCCAGACAATTCGATTCTAGAATAGCGGAAATTAACAACCAATTACATCTTTCACAATACAATGTTGCTTGTTTTGTGAAGATTATTTTTTTACTTGGTCAATAAAACTCACTAAAAAGCAAAAAATATTATTATACACTACTATTACCTACACCCACCACCATAAAACCATCCACCGCCACTATTTCTTCCACCAATAGTAATGTCACCGCCTCCACCATTCACAAACACCCGTCACCGCTTATACTAACCCTACTTCCACTACCACCATCAGAATTAATATAATTTTTAGTAAAATTATTTATTAATAAAATTATGTATTTATGTTAGATTATTAAAGGGACATTTATAATAGAAATTTAATTAATCATTATGAACAATCAATGAGACACTAATTAAGAAAACGTATAAAAATGGTTAAGTTGAACAAACCCTAGCGGTAAACTTATCTTTTCCAAGGACAAATCCTGACCACTCTTTACATAAACAAATCGATAATAAATAATTTTATATGTTCTGATCTTGAATCGTGTCGTTCGTTTTGTTATTACATAACATGACAATTGATTGCACCAATTTTTTAAAATGGACATGTGTTTTATCGAGTTTATTTTAACGTTAGAATGATCAACCACGTTTTATACTTTATAATATAACGTTACACATTTTGTGGCGTTCCGAAATTAGCATAATATATTTTTGTTCACCAATACCCGCCACCACCATAAAACCATATGAATCCACTTTTTTTTTATCCACCACCACCTATTGGCGAAACCAAGGGTTGACTAACCTGGCTCTAACACCTTAAATTTTTAATAACTACATAAATTTTTAAGTTTATTTTATAAATAGTACTTTGTCCATATATATTTATGGTTTAGTCCACCAAAGTTTACATGTTTCTTTTATAAAAAAAAAATAGGCCTCCTCAATGTCAATTTTTGACTCCACCAATGCCACCATCACTTCCGCCCATCCCATGTAGGTTGTTGGACGCAATTCTAATTCTCAATCACAAATTCCATGTATGAGGTTTAGATTGAACAAAATTTCTTCAATTGATTAGTTTCATTTTTTTTTTCCGTGTATATATTATTTTTTTGTATTGCAATCAATTTTATTTTAACATTAAAAAATCATGATTTATACGATATAGTACCAAAGATAACAGGGGTACCATTTGGGTGATCCAACTACGATCATGAAAATATTGTCTTGTATGATATCATCCCTGAAATATATGGTACCTTCCTTTATCAAAAGTGTTAAAAACAACCAACCACATCTTCCACACTAGGATGTTATAGATGTTGTAACGACAACATAAAATTAGCATTGTCCATCACTACTCAGCAGTATTCATTGTCACTACTTCTTCCACCACAAACCAGGAGCGGAGTCAGGATTTTGAGGAGAGAGGGAAAAAAAATTCTTGGCAAGTTGGATACATGTGAAAAATGGACTTTGTATCCCATTTTACGATAAAAGAACAAAAATAAATATAATTGTGCTTGGCTCCGCCCTTAACCACCACTAATCTTTCGTCCTCCACTTCTTCTACTACTCATTGTCGCAGAAAATATCTATTGATATTATTTATCAAAATTACTTATTAATAGAAATAAATATTATAATTAATTAAGAAAACATTTATAATTAAAAAATGATTAATCATTTATTATGAGCAATTAGTGAAATACTAATCAATAAACATTTTATAATGAATATATTATTTATTATGTGCAATTAGTGAAACACTAATTAATAAAGCAATTATGGTATTTAAGTTGAACAAATCACCATTGTTGATTTATCTTTTCTATCAATTCCAACCTAGGTGGAACACTGGTTAGAGGCCACTCTTATGATCCTAACCACCACTAACACAGGCAAACTTAGCCTAGCTTTGTTTTGTATTTTAGATATATATATATATATACCACTCATTATCATTGTGACATCTTTTGTCTATAATCTCTATAATCTTTTTTTTTTTTTTAAGTTGAATATGAGAAATACTTGTAACCCATCCTTTCACATGATCATTGCAGGAATTGGAGCAAGCACAGTTACAATACTTTTTGTATGGATGGGCTACTGGATGGATGTACGTTAGATTTGAGAAGAAACGACAAATAAAACTAACTAAGACGAACCACTTTGCGAGAAATGGCGGATTATTGTTAAAAAAGATGATAACTCCAGATGACGGTGTAGGTGAAAAGACGATCAAAGTGTTTGTTACCGAAGAATTAGAAAAGATGACAAATAACTTCAGCTCAAGTAGAATTGTTGGCAAAGGAGGCTTTGGTACAGTTTATAAAGGCGTGTTACGGAATGGCGAAACAGTAGCCATTAAGAAATCTAAATTGGTGGACGGAAACCAAGTTGAACAGTTCATTAACGAACTTGTTATTCTTTCACAAATCAATCACAGGTACATAGTAAAATTGCTAGGTTGTTGTTTAGAAACCCACGTTCCATTGTTGGTTTATGAGTTTGTCTCCAACGGGACACTCTCTTACCATCTCCATGTAGAAGAGAGAGATAGTGAATCATCCCTCTCATGGAAAAATCGTGTGAGGATTGCATCTGAGATAGCAGGAGCCCTTGCATATTTGCACTCAGACACATCTACTCCAATCTTCCATAGAGACATCAAATCCACCAATATACTCTTGGATGAGAACTACAAGGTTAAGGTTTCCGACTTCGGCATTTCTAGATCAATACATAAAGATGAAACACACTTAACCACACTGGTGCAAGGAACCTTCGGTTACTTGGATCCTGAATACTTTAGCTCAAGCCAGTTCACCGATAAGAGTGATGTGTATAGCTTTGGAGTAATTCTTGTTGAGCTCTTAACAGGAGAAAAGGCGATTTCTGAAACCAGATTCGCGGAGCAGAAAGGTTTAGCATTATATTTCGTAAAATCAATTGAGGAAAATCGTTTGTCTGAGATATTAAATGCTCGAGTTTATAATGAAGGAGGCAAAGATGACGTTTTACTTGTTGCTCAGCTTTCCAAGAGATGCTTGAACATCTTAGGAAAGAAAAGACCCACCATGAAAGAAGTTTCTTTAACTTTGGGCGGTTTGCATGAGAAACTTTCAAGAGATTCCCTGCACTGACAGAATTTTCACAATAGCAATAAAATGTAAAAACCGTTGTCCAAGGTTTGTTTCCTAGGAGGCAACTCTTCCTGTATTTAATCCTGTATCATCTTTTTTCGGAACATTTGTGTTTGCTTTGTGATTTTTTTTTTTTAATTTATGATATAAATATATGGCATGTAGGAAATTTCGAGGACACGTACCTTGTCTGAGATCCCAATCATACTGCTCTGGTTTGATCCCCTTCTCGATTGAGCTGTGTAGCATTATTGTATCAAACCTCAAGACCCCGACAACATAAGCATCTTCTCATTTCTATCATGTGCATGAAGTCGCCGATGAGCATTTTAATTAATCCATCTACATTCTAAATGACTAATCAAGATGTTTGTATATAGTAAAAATTCTATGATCAGAATCTTTCTCATGTGGATTGATAAATTTCAGCGTAAGGTTAAAACTTAACTATTGAAGTCCAGAAATATCTTAAAGGAATGGCGAAGAAGGTCTCCGGCTATGATGGGAACGTTGAGTCTTGTCACAGGGGCGGAGGTACAGCCGGGCTTCCCCTGGCTGAAGCCACCCGCAAAGCCCATAAAAAACATTTTTTGACAGCCTATTTGTATTGGGCCAAACTTTTATGTGCTAATTTTAGGCTTAAGCCCGGGGTGAAAAATGGTCAAGCCAGGGCTTTCCAACATTTCTGGTTCCAAGTCCTTCCGATGGTTTATCTCATGTGGAAACTTCAACACTAGCTGTGCACATCATCATTAGTTGAATTTATTTGACTTGACTAGAGGTTTTTCTTCGTGAATGAATATGATCAATAACTAAATTTTAGATATTAATTCCCATAACAACGAAAAACTAACTGCCTTGAGTGACAGAATGGCCCTGGCTATGGCTGCAACTGTTCGAAAGGCTAGCTCCACTGGCGAAACCAGAAAATCAATAGAGGATTGGCTTGAATTTTTTTTTTTTTTAGGGCTGGCTTAAACCTAATTTTTAGGCTTATCTTTTTAACCAGATTTAAAAACCATTGCAAAATATACTGTTATGACCAATGGCACTTCCAAGCACAATCAATAGTGAATTGAAATAGAAATGAAAACAAATGTAAAAGAAGCACACACACAACACAATGATTTATAGTGGTTCGATCAAGATGATCTACATCCACTTTGGAAGACGACGATAACGTTGCACTATGATTGGAACAAGGTTACAAGAGTATGATTCACTCCCTTACACTCTCTTAAGAACAAGCCTACAATGGCTTCCTCACACTCTCTTAAGAACACATATGTTTATGTTTCTCTTAATCTCTCTGAGTATGACTTCTCTCCGTTGGTTTACAATGAAACTAAATAAGTATTTATATAGTTTCATAATTTCTCTCGGGCTGTACTAATGGGAATGTCGACATACTCCTACCGATCATGCTCCACTACCGACAGCAATGATCATGCTCCACTACCGACAGCCCACTAGCTCAATGTCGACATAACTCACCACCGACAGCTCCATGTCGACATAGCTCACCACCGACATCTCCATCATTGAGTGTTCCACTTAGTGGTTTCAAGGCATATATTACAAATCTCCACCTTGCCTCAGTTGTAGACAATGCAACTGTGCTTTGCAAAACCAACCTCCAACTGATAGTACGACCACACAATGTAAAAGTATAACCTGTCAATGACCTTCTTCTATCAAGATCACCTGCATAATCAGAATCAACATAACCCACAACATTTGTCGAATCACCATAGTGTTTATCAAACACTAAACCAACATCTGTACTTCCCCTTAGATACTTCAAAATCCACTTTACAGCTTTCCAATGAGCCTTCCCGGGACTTCCCATGTATCTTCTTACCACACTCATAGCTTGTGCGATATCCGGACTTGTACAAACCATAGCATACATGATGCTACCAACTGCGCTTGCATATGGAACTCGAGACATATACTCTGCCTCGTCTGCAGTTTGAGGTGATTGCTTTCTAGAAAGTTTAAAATGAGCTTCCAAAGGAGTAATTACTAGTTTTGCATCTTTCATACCAAACCGCTCCAACACCTTCTCGATGTAAGCCTTCTGGGACAAATGCAACTTTCCTTCAGCTCGGTTTCTATGAATCTCCATGCCCGATATCTTCTTTGTTGCGCCCAAATCCTTCATCCCAAACTCACTACTCAACTGCTCCTTCAGCTTCTGTATCTCTGACATGTCTTTGCAAGCAATCAACATATCATAAACATACAAGAGTAAATACACAAATGAACCATGTTGGAGTTTCCTGTGATATACACAACTATCATACTTACTCCTGTCATATCCATTTGCTACCATAAACGTATCAAAACGTTTATACCACTTCCTTGGAGATTGCTTCAAACCATACAAAGATTTTTTCAACAAACATACATGGTCTTCTTTGCCTGGAACTTCAAACCCCTTTGGTTGTTGCATAAAAATACTCTCTTCCAAATCACCATGAAGGAAAGCTGTCTTAACATCTAGTTGTTCCAATTCTATATCTTTCAAAGAAACTATAGCAAGCAATGTTCTAATAGAACTATGTTTAACAACAGGAGAGAATACCTCATTGTAGTCAATGCTTTCTCTTTGTGTAAACCCCTTTTCCACAAGCCTTGCCTTGTACCTTGTTCCTTCACCATCTGAAGTACCTTGTTTCTTCTTGAAGACCCATTTGCTTCCAACAATCTTCTGACATTTTGGTCTTGCAATTATCTCCCAAGTGCCATTCTTGTCAAGAGACTCAATTTCTTCAATTCCAGATGCTCCCCATTCTTCACCACTGATTGCTTCTTCATAGGTTGTTGGATCATCCCTATCTATGCTCTCACCTAATGCAAATGCATATGCAACCAAATCAGCATGGCCGTATCTCTGAGGTGGTCTGACTTTCCTCCTCTCTCTGTCTCTTGCAAGATTGTACTGATGACATTTTGCTTCTTCTTCCTGGGAAGGTTCTTGCACAATATCTTGATCATAATCATCATCAGAAACAACAGTCTCATTGCTTCCTTGAACTTGCACCTCAAGTTCCACCTTGTCACCAAGCTCCACCTTATCACTAACACCCTCTTCAGCTTTTCCATCTAGTTCTTCATTCTTTGGCTTCAACATCGATTGCTCATCAAATTTCACATCTCTGCTGATAAGAAACTTTTTTGATCTTTCTGCTGGAAACCATAACCTGTAGCCTTTCAAGCCCTTTGCATACCCAAGAAATATACACTTTTTTGCTCTAGTCTCTAGCTTCCCCTCATTCACATGAGCATAGGCTGGACATCCGAATATTTTCAAGTCTTCATAGTTAGCATGCGAACCTGTCCAAACTTCATTTGGAGTCTTGCACTCAATGGCAATCGATGGAGATCTGTTCACTAAATAAGCTGATGTGTATACTGCTTCTGCCCAAAACTGCTTTGGTAACCTGGCATTGGAGAGCATGCACCGTTCCTTCTCCATTATGGTTCTGTTCATCCTTTATGAAACACCATTTTGCTGTGGTGTTTTGCTAAATGTTCGGTGTCTCACAATCCCTTGCTCCTTGCAGAACTCATTGAACTCACCCCCACAAAATTCCAAACCATTGTCTGTCTTCAAGCACTTGATTTGTCTTTCGGTTTTCTTCTCAACCATAGTCTTCCATTACTTGAACTTGACAAAAGTTTCATCTTTGTGTTTGAGTATGAATACCCATACTTTTCTTGAGAAATCATCAATGAACGTCAACATATATCTACCACCACCTTGTGAATCGACCCGAGAAGGACCCCAAAGATCAGAATGAATATAATCCAGAATACCCTTGGTGTTATGAATAGATGTACTAAACTTGACTCTACACTGCTTTCCAAAGACACAATGTTCACAGAAATCAAGCTTGCCTGTTTTATGACCACAAAGAAATCCCTGCTTGCTCAAAACAGCCAACCCCCTCTCGCTCATATGCCCTAGCCATATATGCCACAACTTGGTAGTATCATCATCAGAACTTGAAGAACATACAGCTGCATCACCTGTCACAGTAGTACCTTGCAGCGTATAAAGACCATTAATTCTCTCGCCCTTCATAATTGTAAGGGTTCCTCTTGAGACACGAATAACTCCACCTTCACCTTGATACTTGAATCCATTTGAATCAAGCTTACCCAAAGAAAAAAGATTTCTTCTCAGGTCCGGAACATGCCTAACCTTAGTTAGAGTCCTCACCATACCGTCATACATCTTAATTTGAATTGTACCTACACCCACCACTTTACAAGTGACATTGTTTCCCATAAGAACTTTACCACCTTCTCTATCTTGATAAGTAGTAAACCACTCTTTATGAGGACACATGTGAAAGGTACACCCCGAATCAAGAATCCACCCATTCTCCGCGATTTCGGTATGAACCGTGAGAACCGCTCCATCATCACTTTCTGCTTCAACATTTGCTGTGGTGCCTTGGTTGGTATTCTTCTCTACATTCTTCAATTTTGGACAATCCTTCTTGAAATGCCCTTTTTTCTTACAATGAAAGCAATAGAATTTACCAGATTTTGATTTAGACCTTGACTTTGATCTACTCCTATCAAATCCGCCCTTTTGGTTTCCTCTTCCTCTAACAAACAACCCATCTCCCGAATTATCTTTACCATCTATACCCGTCTTCTTTAACTCCTTAGAGTTCAAAGCCTCTTTAACATCTTCCATGGAAATTGTACTTTTTCCATACATTACGGTATCAACAAAATTTTCATAAGATGGTGGTAAGGAACAAAGCAAACCCAAAGCTTGGTATTCATCTTCAATTTTGACTTCAATATTTGCCAAATCCAAGAGAATTTTATTATAATCATCAATATGATCTATAATAGACATTCCTTCATGCATTCTAAGAGTATGCAATTTCTTCTTAAGATATAAACGATTAGTTACGGATTTAGTCATATACCTCTTCTCCAACTTGTTCCATAGCCCGTCCGGTGTCTTTTCCGCCGAAACTTCTCTCAAGACCTCGTTGCTCAAACATAATATAATTAATCCATGTGCTTTCTCCAAGTTCTCATCTTTTTCTTCATCCTTCAATGTTTCTGCTAGAGCCGTTTTCCCCTTCAAAGTTTTCACGAAACCTTGTTGCACCAAAACAACCCTCATCTTTAGCCTCCATAAATTGAAATCATTCCTTCCATCAAATTTCTCAATCTCATACTTTGCCGCCATCGTAGATCGCTTTTACCCGGATCTCTGATACCAATTTGTTATGACCAATGGCACTTCCAAGCATAATCAATAGAAAATTGAAATAGAAATGAAAACAAATGTAAAAGAAGCACACACACAACACAAGGATTTATAGTGGTTCGATCAAGATGATCTACATCCACTTTGGAAGACGACGATAACGTTGCACTATGATTGGAACAAGGTTACAAGAGTATGATTCACTCCCTTACACTCTCTTAAGAAAAATCCTACAATGGCTTCCTCACACTCTCTTAAGAACACATATGTTTATGTTTCTCTTAATCTCTCTGAGTATGACTTCTCTTCGTTGGTTTACAATGAAACTAAATAAGTCTTTATATAGTTTCATAATTGCTCTCGAGGTGTACTAATGGGAATGTCGACATACTCCTACCGATCATGCTCCACTACCGACAACAATGATCATGCTCGACTACCGACATCCCACTAGCTCAATGTCGACATAACTCACCACCGACAGCTCCACTTGCTCCATGTCGACATAGCTCACCACCGACAGATCCATTATTGAGTGTTCCACTTAGTGGTTTCAAGGCATATACTACATATACACATTATCTGGACTTTGGCCACACTATAAGAAAATATAGCTATTGCTACACCATATATTGCCACACCTTTAATATAGGTGTTGCAAAAGCAAATTTCTAGTCACGGTACTTTTCAGCTGCAGCTAAAAGATATACTTTAGTGTTGCAAAATGAAACTTTTGCCACACAACTGTGACAACAATATAAAAAGAGTATGGCAAAAAAGTATAATCTCTTGCTGCAACAATAAAATTGATGCTGCAAAAAGGACTTCTTGCTACATAGGTTATCGCGACATTAATAGGCATTTATGCCACAACTATAGGGTGCTGCAATATATTAAGTTTCTTGTAGTGCCAGTCCAAGTCACTATGTAGTTCCGCCCTAGCTCCAAGGAAATCCTTACCTTCTCCATGGATGTCAAGGTACACACCTCTTTCGTTTATCCCTAAAGACATTCTGATAAAAATATTAAGGACTGTCTATTGCTGATCTTTTTAAAGTGATCTTATTTTTACACAGATGTTGACCGATGCAAAGAACTTGGAAAATGTGGAAAAGGAGTTATTTGCAACAATACACGGGGGAGTTACAACTGTATGGCTGACGATTGAAAATTTCTCAACAATACACGGGGGAGTTATTTTCAGTACTATTTCTGTCAAATCATTTCCTGTGACTCCCCATAAGACTTAGGCTAAGTTCTTTCCATTAGATTTTTGGTACTCCACTTATGGTCCTTAAGGATCACACGGAGATTCTTCCCATTTGGCACAATCATCAACCTTAATTCACACTTAGGACATCCCATATCAAAAAGTCGGGTGCCTTGGTCTTCAGTCGGCAATTGCGTTAGTGGATATGCAAAGGAAATTGGATCTTATTCCAATTTGACGGGCGTTAACTTCTAAGTTCCACACTTCCACTATAGAAAGACCTCTTTAGTCGGCCTACTAGGAACTTGTTGGATCAGTTGGTGCGTGTGGGTCTTTCCACTAAGTTATTCGTATTCCATTTGTGGTATTTCAAGTAAATGCATGTCTCTCTCTGGCATAAATTTAATGATTCCTTTTGTGGAAGCTTCAACCATCTATGGCTGTGGCCATTATTTCTTCTCACATCTTGACTTTGAATTTTTCAATTTTAAGGTTTCACCAATTTACTACCTATATTTCTCCTAAATTCCACCCATACTAAAAATAAGTTGTATTTTCTGACCTTCTCAAATGTGAGAATCTAAGACCCACTTAAAAAATTACTTTTCTTTATATTTTTTTTTGATCAATACAACAACGAATATATAAAAATAGATAAAGGAGTTACAACAGTAGAGGCTCCATCTCAAAAAGAGACAAAACCAATGGAATGAGAAGCAAAACATAAACTGTTTCAGTCCTCAGCCTGACTACACTCATAACCCACCCAAAAACCGACAGAATAGCCGTATGACGCTAATGCCTATTAACCACATGTCCCCAATGCCTAAGAAGGTCTTGATAAGCGACTCCTCTGAATTCCACCTTAGGACCATTCCAGTACAAAAGAGTTGCCTTCACAGCTTCGATAATTTTAGTTTCCGGCTTCTTTTGTTTCTCGAAAACCCTCTTATTTCTTTGTTTCCAGATGACCCAACACACGGCGAAGGGAAGAAGTTCCCAAAGAATACGACCCCTATCAGTTAGCCCCCTTATGTGTTGACATAGAAACAAATGCCTTATATCCTTGCCCATAACCCAATCTCTCCCATAGTCCCGCAAAAATGCCATCCATACTGTGTGTGTAAAGTTGCAATTCAAGAATAGGTGGTCGACTGACTCCAAATCTTCCTTGCAAAGAACACAGTTGTTTTCCAAAGAAACACCACTACACCAAATTGAGTAATTTGAAGCACTGAATTGTTACACTAATTAGTGTGACATTGGTTGCCACACATATAGGTGTGACATCTATAATAAGTGTAACAATATATCATAATTCTATTTGATTTTTATGTTTAATTAAAAAAAAAATCAAAAAGTGTAATAAATAATCATCAAATGCATTAAAATTATAAACTAAATGAAATTTATAGAAATAGTTTATTATCTAAAATTAGCTCTCCGCGGAACAAATCGAAATTTGAACACTTAAATTTTCACCTTTAGTTTCCGCCTCAACTTCCCCCAAAATTTTCAGTTCCCGCTCCCACTCCTACTCCCCCCAATTTATTTCAGTTCCCTCTAAATCTCTTACAGAAATTCAGAAAAAATTGGAACCAAATCTATTTTATTTCCCCCTAAATCTTCACGATTTTTTTTTTGTATGTATGAAGAAGTCGATTGCTTTTTCCAATCTTTCACATATTTCCCTATCGTTCCAAAGGAAACCAAATCCTATTTTGTCTATTAGTTAAAAAAAAAAATTCCTTTTGTTAATCTTTCATATGTCTGTAGGAGTAGTTAGATTGATGATTTTTTCTTGTGTGACTTTCTGCATCTGATTTCGTATTAGGGTTTATTTTTGTATGATTTTGAAATTCGATTTCGTATTAGGTTTTTTTATTTCTCTTTATGGCTTATGGGAGTTTTGTTGAAGGTCTTAAATCTTTTCCTTCTTAACCCTAATTCGAGGTAAGGGTCTGATGTTTTTATGGTGAACTGTTGATCTTTTGTTCAATTTTGTTTTTATTTTTCCAGTTATCACCAAATTTGAGTGTTACCTTTATTTTCAGGTTTAGATGAAGATGAGGGAATGTTAATCATCTAGATCACTCCTACTGTTGATCTTGTTATTCAGGTAATGTTCTAGACGCTGTCGTTTGGCGGTAGTGCAATCTATGTTTTAGAATCAGTTTTCTTTAGATGTTCAGTGTTTATTTTTCTAATGGTTTTGATTTTTCTATTTAATGCTTGTAAATGCAAAGAACAAACGGGATATTATGGATCCACAAGCTGGGTTCAGTTTTAGTGTTTTATAATAGTTGAGACTGAGATTGAATTATTATTTTTTATTCTGGCAATGAGAAGTTTGTGCCATTTAGCTCTTAGCCAGTTCAAAGATACCTTTGATTGTGTTCCTTCAGGTTGCTTCCCACAAGACTTATGAAATCAGTTTCCCTTCAATTTTCTGTTGTTAAATTGAATTAATATTCTTCCATTTTGCTAAACTATTTCAACTTCAGACTACCCTCTAATCTTCTAACAGTTTTACTGGTGGATTTGTAGGATAAGGCAGGTTGTGTTTCAAAAATGGTTTTTGCAGGAAAACAAAGAAATTTGACAACAATCTCAAACAAGTAAACTTCCATCTCATTGCGTCTCAATGGTAATTGCTCATTATGTTCCATACATTTTAGGTCAGATGTTTATCTTTTTGAATGACATCGAAGTGTCAATGCCAGATATACATATTAGACTATTAGTCTTAAGTGGAGTCATTAGCAATTACCGTTGTGAAACATCTTTTCCTTTGTCTGGCTTGAGCGGCGAATGTTTCTGAGGTTGAACCAAACTGAACTTTTGGATGCTTGTATTGTTAATTCCTTTTCATTGTGTTTGAAATTTTTTTCATCACTCAAACAATCTTTGACCATAATTTCATGTGAAGGTTCCAAAGATGACTTGAAACTTATATATCACCTGCCTTACTTGTGTGTGTACATACATAATCATACGCAAAATTCTTACCTCAAGAGTTATGTCATATATTGGATTCAATAATTATTATGTACTTATAGCTGTATTAATCTTTATTTAGTTGGTGGTGTAAAAATTGGTGAGAGGGACAGATTCCTAGAGGGGCAGATGTTATAAAAGATGATGATATGGTCTAACTTCTCTTAGATAGTGTTGAGTGGTAGTGTAATTAAATGTGATCATATAAAGGAGCAAGGGATGACATTTCGTTGGGAGACCTGTACATAGAAACCAAAGGATGAAAATTAACATTAAGTTGAAGATCCACCATGATGTTGGTTTTTGATGGGGGAAGGATGAAAGCCCTTATGCGCTTAGAAATTTATGGTAAGAATAGTGAGTTTTTTTAGTTAAATTATATATGCGTAATCTATGTTACTGACCAAAAGTCTGTGAAGAATTTATAGTTTTTTTTCTTTTTTACTCTCTGGTAAATTGTAGGAACATACTTGAAGTCTGGGTTTGAATCGAACATATTTGAAATTTGGGTTTGTAGAAAATATGCTTACTCGCGATAATGTTCCATGAAAATATTTTGAATTATCACTGATCCTAAAACTCTGTTATGAGAAGTTGGGAACAGGGATGTGCATCATCTAATTGAAAGTTAATCCATCCTTGCTGGATCCATTTTTCCTGATATAATATGGATATGTTTTTCGTTCATATCAAGAGGATAGATAATATTCTCTACCTATCTTGTCAATTCCTCTTTAAATTAAAGTATGCCTAATGCTAGATATACATAATCTTGGCCAGGTAAAATCTACTGTGTTGTCGCGTTGCGTACTTAGGATCAGACATATGACAAGTATTTTTTTTTTATTTGTTTGTAGGACAATTCTCATCATTGCAGGAAGAGAACCTGGCGAAAAATGAATTTAGCTTACCTTGGCTAAGAAATAAGACACTTTGTCTAGGTATGCATTTAGAATAGATTTAAATCTGTTGAATTCAAGTAGTTCTTGTTGTTTACTTCATTCCTTTATTTTTTTCAGTTCTAATAATTGTCTTTGATATATTGATTTGGCAGATATCTTTGACCAATCACTAATCTCACTTCAGAGCTCTTGTTTCAGTATCCTTTAAACAATATATGTATAATTTAGGCTTATTAAGTTACTTTACGGTCGTCTACACTCGGATACAGTTAGACTAACACCATGGAATCTTTATGCAAATGATAAACTTGTGATTAACTTAAATCATTATTATCAAAACCAGGAAAGCCCTCATCTTGGTTCACTGCTTGCTAGGAATGGAAAAATAGTTGCATATGGATATGTGGTGACCGGTTTGGAAGGTGAAGTCTATCACCACAGAATTTTCCAAAAGAACGAGAGTAAATTTCGCATAGAATGCGTCTACGATGATTCTGGACCAATCTGGGCCCTCCTCAAGGTTTTGACTACTATAAGCTATCTCCGTATGTTGGTGGTGGTTGGATAGTGTGGCATAAGAAGCATTTGCAATTTACAAATTAAACTTTGTGTACCTTGTTACAGATAAGTACTATTAGGTAGAGTTTATGTTTTAGTTTTTATTGTTTAGTGTTTTAAAAGTGTATTAAGATATTAGTTGATGTTGAAACAAATATTTTCTATTAATTAAATTTTTAGTATTAAATTTTTTGGGTACTATTTTTTTAATATTATGCAGTGTAACAATGTGGTGGGTTGGGGAAAGCCGGTGTATGGATCCAAAACAGGGTGGGGAAATAAAAATAAATATTTTTTTTCTTAATTATTGCCTAAATTGTTACACTTATATATGTCATAGATTTGACATACTTTTTAGTGTGATTTAAATTAATTAAAGTCACACTTATTAGTGTGACCACTAATGTGTAACAAAAGAAAAACACCACATTTATGACACTAATAAGTGTGATAATATATCAGATGTCACACTTATTTGTGTAAAAAAATGTCTGATTTGGTATAGTGAACCTCTACGGGACAGGTTATCTTGAGTCAAGATAGAATTTTGATGTATAAGCCACACAAAAAAGGATACCTTTGTGGGAACTAACGGATTCCAGATGTTTTTATAAGGGAATTCTAGGATATTACTGGATCTAGTTATCGCATTGTAGCAGGATTTAACAGTAAACTTACCTTCCTTCTCCCACTTCCACTTTCTAAAATCTTGTTCCTCGTTTAGAGTTACGTCATCTAGTTGTTGGCATAGTTGAGTCGCTTCCCGTATTTCCGTCTCTGTGAGCCTTCTCCTCCTCGCTTCCCGAATTTCCGTGTCTGTGAGCCTTCTCCTCGGGTCAATGTATATAATTTTCTTTATATATAATCCTATTAAACTGTAAACCCTGGACACATCGCTGCCGCACCATCAACTTACGACGTTAGATGATTTAATCTCAACAGAATATTGTTTTTAAAAGTGAAAATATTGGAATATTACGATCACAATAATTTATAGTTGTTGAATGGTCAACAGATAAACCAAATGCATACATTCCTTTGATGTGATCACTTAACTTTGGATCCAGTTTTTACCTTTAAGAACAATTTGATTTTTTGTATTTAGAGAAGGTTAATTATCGATCTCTAATTAAACATGGGTATGTTATGAGATACAGTTCAAGTTTACAGACTTTAGGGTTTTCTCCAAGTAATAATCGCAACTTGGAGATGATAAGCATCTTAGTATTTTCAAATATATATACATGTGTGTTACGATCTCTCTAAGAATCTAAAGAATAATAAGAAAAGATATTTGAGAAAAAGAATGATAAGGGTTTACGGACGAACCCAACGTCAAACTTAGGCTATTGACGAGCCTAGCGTCCAAGTTTAGGATTACTAACCTAAACCTCAAAGCACCAAGAGTTACTTTCTTTTTATAAATTTCATTGATATCCCTCTCATTCATTCCATATCTTCTTAAATAAGAATTACAAGATATCACACGTACCCACTAAAAACAATAAATCCTACATATTAGGAAACAAACCCATAACTAAGAGACTCCTTAAGACTAGGAACTACTAACACACGTTTCCTAACCATCTTGAATTGGCAAGCCATTCAAATTTATTTCTAATCAACTGACCCAAAACCAAACGGAACAAAATCAAATGCCTAACTAAGAAAGCATAAAAGTTGACTGTAACAATGTGATTGTAAATTAAGTAACAAATGCTACTAGTCATGAGAATTGACAAATAACCTCATCCATTTTATAGTTGATTAATGCTCTTGATTAATTATACGAGTTCGACGGAATCCAGCCCGATTTTTGATTAAAATGGATCAAGTCTTCAAGAGCTAACATGGATCAAATTAGAATTCAAAAATACATCTTTAATCTTGTATGAGATCCTTTCCATTTTGTTTTCCAATTTACCACCATTATTTAAGGATAATAGGAAAGCTGTGGCAGTGGTGGTGATATCAATAGTTTTGAGGCTTGGGGCGGTTCCCTAATATAAAAGAAGAAGATGAATAAGTTGGGTTATGGTTACCCGGATTAAATTAGGTTCGTAATAAAAAGAAAAATTAAGAATGGGTGGTATTTAGGAGAAATATGGGTGGTGAATAGGTAAAACCAATTTAAATGATCAACATTCTCACATGTGGTTGTAAATGGGCACTCAGTAACTTCATTTTATCCTTCTCCCAATATCTAGTGTTTTATTATAAATTCATATATTTGATGAACGACTAAAACACGGACTCCCTCATAACATCAAAAGTTGATAGGAAAAGAACATACCATTATCAGAGCAAATGCTTTCATTATTTTCTGTTATTCGACATGCTTCGGTCTTTTTATTTGTATTAATGGTGTTCTGTGTATTGGAAGCGGAATTAGCAGCAGCAAGAGCAGTACAAGTAGAAACAATGGCAGTTAGTATGAGTAGTAATAAAGCTACAGAAACGTTGCAGAGATTCTTGTGGGGGTGTACATATTCCATATACATTCGGAATGGACACTAGTAACTGTTACCGAGATTATAGATTCAAGATCATGCAATAATTCCAACACTCCTTCATTAGAGGTAAATCATGATCAGTATGAAGTTTTAAAAATTACACAAGACTATCTTCGTATTCATATAGTGGCACCCGTCTTCTGCGAGGTTGAAACTGGAAGAAGTAATGAATCGTCTAGAAATTGGTCTACACCCTCCCTAAATTTAACGCCATTCACTGTTTCTTACACTCTCAATCAGTTTGTAGTAGTTGCGGCGTTCAAGGTTACATTAATACATATGGTGGTTGTAGCAGTTGCAACACAACAATCCCCAAGGGATTAAAGGCATACACCATGGAAACAAGTAAATTCGGAAATGTAAAACGTTCCAGAACTCATCCGTGCATCCATGTTGTTTTGGCTGAAAATGATTTCTCTGGGATTGATGATTTGAAGTTCTCCAGAGACGACTGGGTTGTACCTGTGATCTGGGACTGGGAAATAACAGAATTCATCTCATGCGGAGAAGCTGAAAGAAATCGTAGATCGTACGCTTGTGGTACAAATTCTTACTGCCTTCAGTCAGACAATGGTCCTGGTTATCGTTGCAAATGTTCCGACGGTTATGAAGGAAATCCTTACCTTCTGGATGGATCTAAAGGTAACAATTAATGTAAATACTAACCAACACTACAGATATTCAATTCTGAATGAAAACTGAAAACAGTTGATCCACATGTCAGTTTCTTTTTTCTTTTACTTACTTAGTGTAGTACAATTAATATCATTACGTACACGGATGCCAGTTGAAAATTTTATAGTTTTATCGTTGGAATCCAAGCTATTTCAGGCGTAAAATGGGTACAAAATGACACTCAGCTTGACAATTGAAAAATTTATAGTTTATCGAAACAATTCAATGGTTTTAAACAAACAAATAAGAAAACAACACTAAAACAATTCTCTCACATTAAAATAATACCGACCACAAAAATTTAGTAGGGTCCTATTACCGGGTGAAGTGTAGCATTGTTGCCTCCGCATATATATGTATATATCCTTGTGGATACAAGTCATGGAAACAATCTAATTCCATCTGCCTTTTTAAACAATTCATTATTACTGTGTATTTTTTTTTTTTGAGGAAGTGTGTACCGTTGAACAGCAACTACATACATGGTTCTATTCGGAACATCTTTCGTCAAGAATTCAACATAGATGTGGCTCCAGCTCCATTTAGATGGAGAAATTTTTTGATGGGGCATAGGGTACAAATAAGATATTGACATGTGTCATTCATATTAATGTTTTCACAAATCATGTTACCAAAAATACCAAACATCAAAACATAAACAATTAAGTTAAGCAAGATTTTTTTTAAAAATACATTTCTTTTATATTTTTGGAAACAAAATTTGTTGAAAGCAATTAATAGGAAATACATGTGTCAACATCTTATTTGTCCCCCATACCCCCATCCAATTCATATGCTACTTAGAATAAGTTACATATCAGTGAAAATGGAGTTCACCATTCTAATTAAAGATATCTATCAGAGCCTCTTGTTTTCTTGAAATATTGTGTGCCTTATGCTGTATGTTAGATTGTGTGGTTGGAAAGGAAAGACATTCTAATTGCTAAGAAACAAGTGTGAAAATCTTTGAACTCTCTTACTATAAAAACATCATAGCATTGTTACTTAGTTGGTCCATCAATGTTGTTTCTTTTAAGAATTATTAACTTTGAGGATTTTGTTTTCGGTTGGAAAAGTTTTGTTTAGAGAGTAGTTTTCTTTTCGTAAGGTCTCTAAACTCTTTGCTCATTTTCTTATTTATTTTCAACTTTATCTTTTTTCAATAAGTGTATTTTGGCAAAGAATTAATCAGAAGCACAACAAAAAATAAGACCAGGGATCGGATAATACTGACATCAAAAGAATTTCTACTTACTCGTGGCAGAAAGCAAGCATAAGCTTGAAGTCATTAGGGGGATCATAAGTAAGTGGAATGTCTGAATGAATCTAGAAAGGCAAAGGATGAACCGAGGAGGCAAAGCTTGGCCGATATGCCAAGGCTTGACCGCTTAGAGGCTAAGGCTTGGAAGCTCGACAGCAATATCTTATACAGCCCCTGAACTTATATGAACACCGGAATACGTACCCATACGTCCCACTCTTAATTCACCCCTTCCGTAATGTACTATCCATTTTAATAAATTTCTTCATCAGAATCTATGTCAAGTAGTCTAATTTCTAAAATGGATTCCAATTTGGGAAACGGTGAGGAGGTGGATATCCATAACTTTATATAACAAAAATGTTAATAGTTCAGATTTTGGATGAAATAGATGGATATTCAATTTCAGTGACCACGACATGGAATGTGCACAAGAGAATATTTTGTTTAATAATAAAAATACCCTTGGAAGATACTCTCTTTCTACCCTAGTTCTGATATCATGAGGAAAATTAAGATATCAAAAAGGAACAGAGGGGATGAAACACGGAAACAAAAGACAATTACGTTGTGAAGAAATTTCACCCTACTTACATTAGCAATAAAAGATGCCTTTTATAGGCTACGAAACCACCACAAACAAGTAACAAGTGCACGTAGGGATAATTAACTTCAAAATATCAGGGAAACACTAACACTTGTGCCTATACCATTGGTCACAAACAGTCTAGTGGTGAACTTAATAAACGTCTGAATAACAACTTAACAAACGTCTGAATACTAACTGCCACTCTCACATGACTAATTGTATTAGTTACTGAATAGTTTGAGTTTAATCAAAAACTCTAACATTACTAGCACCACTTGAAGCGTTAAAGAAAACAACACATTGTATCAAGAACGGTAAGTAACATGTACGAGAACAAATAACCCGACCATGCCCAATCCACCAACCAACAGACCTTTTATGAGCTTCCAACAGGTAAACGGTTCTTTTCCGCATATACAAGGCCATTCTTGGCAATCATAAGAAAATTGGATTCCACATCTGTAAACACAAGCAGAAAGAAATACCAAAAAAAAAAAGTTAATCGAAGAGAATTATAATTAGGATAATTTACCGTAACTGGATAGAGGACATGTATCTGGATTACAAATTCTAGACAGATGTAATGAATTTGATTCAGACAAGTCAATATTAAAGATATCGAGATATGAAAAGAACCTGCAATAAATGTGGCTGCAATAACTTTCACTGTCCTTAACTCGTTGGATGTAACGGTTGCAATTTGGACATCGAACCCATTTCTTTCGTTTAATCATTTCCATGAACAAGACATCGTTTCTATCCATATCAATATCAATAGCTATGGCGCCTGTTTGACGACATTGATGATTTTCTTTCCATCGGACCATACAACTAAAACAAAATACCTCCTTACAGTTTGGACAGCCTAATCGTTTCAGCATAGATTTAGTTTCCATACACTCGTTCAGAATCAATTCAGAACACTTGCGGTTAGGGAAAAAACATCTTCCATAAACAAACCCTCCTTTTGATGCATCTAAAAGTACAATAGACTCGCAAAGAACACGACACCACTTCTCAAATGCGTTTCTGGAGAGGATCGATCGACACGATAATGCATCCAACAGAACGGAGCAGTCGGTATTAAGGCACTTAATCTCGGACATGTTGTCGTGAATCACTCTTGTTTCGATGTACTTGGTAACACAATCTATACAATAGGGATGGAAACATCCACTCGCCTCCATGCTTCTGAATTTTTCTTCCAATTGAACTGTCTCTCTACATATTTCGCAGGTGAAATAGTTGTTACTGCTGTTGGATGCATTGTTGTGGTTTGAGGTTTTGAAGAATTTGTTGAGAGTGTTGTGTGAAGTTTCCATTGGAAGAAGAAGATTGTGTGAAGTTTCCATAGGAAGAAGAAGAAAGTGTAGTCCCGGCTGATCAAACACTATTAGATGCAAAAACATTGAGTGCAAGGAAGTCTAGTTAATACCATATATGTAGACATCCATTCGTAGGGTTAATGTCTGCCTACCAATATGTTTCTAGGTACCTGCTTAAGGAAACTTTACCTTCTTTTTCACGTAAGCGTTGTTGTTGCGTAATAGTTGGTTTTGCATCAAAGCTTGTATGTTGGTCCCATTACCTGGATCCCACCAAAGAAGATTATGGTGATAAAAACTTCTTTTAAAAGCGGTGAATTTTTCTTAATAAATTTAATAATGAATACCACTATCAAAATTAAATTACAATAATAACCATTTGTTTTTTCATGCCAAGACTTCTTGAATAGTAGTTGGTTTTGCGTTAAAGACGCTTGTGGCGATCTCTAGCCTTCTAGCACATGATCAATTAAGTAACCTTTTTTCTCTCGAATTTGGCAATGACTACAATCCAAATTGTATTACATTGCTACCTTTTCTTTAAAATTTCTTTATAACTACCACTATCTAAATTAAATTGCATCGGTAGACTTTTTACTTAACTGTAAAGACAAACAATGTCTACGAAAATTGATTAAAAAAATAAATAAATCAAAATACAGCATTCTTGGTTCAAGAAATTGAAGACTAGGTAATCTAATTCCTAGGGAATGTGTAGCCAACCCTAAACCAAACAAGAAAAATCAATTTTACAATAAAAAATTTTGAGGAATAAAGTTCCTTCCAACATAACAAATTTCCATTGCACTAATCCAATAGTGCAATGGAGTTGAATTACGGGGTAAAAACAAAGACAATTAAACTATAATTAAACATTAATTTATTGAATCTGAATTTGATTCCTTGAAATTCAATTTTGGGATTTGATTCACCCATACTGAATTCTTAGGATTCCGATTCTTCCAATGAAACGAGATGTAGGAGTCTTTCGGTCTTAATCGTGCACAAGAATAATCCATAAAGGATGAAGCTCTAGCTAATTTTATGTATTACAGCATTATAGGAATTGCTCAATTATTGAAGTATATGGTTCAAGTGCACACATCTTATCTTATACTAATATATAGAAAAGAGGTAATTGTTTGGTGAAGCCTTTTCACATGACAATAATACCCCTATTAACTAAGCTTTTACTCCCTCTGTTTCTGAAAGACCGTCCTCTATTCCTTTTTCGTCAGTTTCAAAATTGTGTCCAGTTTCTGTTTATAGTTATACTTTTTCAATGAACTCTCTAATATACCCTTGAATTCTTTATATTCATAAATCTATTTTTAACGTGACTCAATCTAAAATATTAAATAAATTAGTATAATTGAGGAAACAAATATATCCTTCATTCCTTTTAAGGAAATATACATTTAACTCTAAAAATTAGATTCCTTATAAAGTTTATACTTCTTAAATTCAATATCTTTTAAATTTCCCTTTTATATTTCGTATTTATAATTCTCAAACCAATTTTGGATAGTCTTTATTGCTAGCATTTTTATTAAAATAAAATAGGTAAGTAACTAAGGGTAGTCAAGTAAAATAGTATGGTCTCCTTAATATTTTGAGAAAGTCAAAGCGGACCGTCTTTGTGAAACGGAGGGAGTAGTTAATATTTGTATATTTACAAGAATGACATTGTTTTAAAAATAGATCAAAAATAAATAAAACTTAGATATCATTAAAACATACACATCGGATTTTTGCAAAATTAACCTATTTGGAAAGCTCTTTAAATTATCTACGTAATGAGTATAAATAAGGATATTAAATTTTTATTTTAAGATTTTTTTTTCCATTATTATCAAATTTGGTGTTGTTAAAAGAATCCAATTCAAACATTGCATCGCACATGTAGCCTTACTAGTGAAATATAAAGAGATCATTAAAATAGTTTACGATTAAATGATCAAAGAATAAAGTTATCTTGGCCAGTTCTTGAAAGTATTAGCAGTACATAATACTGATTTGTCTATGCATGCAAGCAAAATACAAAAAGGTGATAAAATTAAATGTGCATTAAGAATTGAGCTCCCACTTTAATAACCCATTAAACATATTTAGAAACAAATCACATAAAGACACAAATCATCGTGGGCGCACACTAAGTCAATCACATCCGCTAAGAGGTGAATCAGCCGTGTCCACCCATCGAAATGTCCGGCGGATTGGGTGAGATATGCTCAGCCCTAAGTATATATATGTTGACGTGAGCTCTGAATTTTATTCATTCCACGAATATGTTGGATATTTTCAATAATATAAAAAAATAAAATGGTTTTCATTTTTTGGTTAGCCACAACAATGGAGAGTGTCATGAGCCTAATAGATGTAATGGATGTTAGTTGGAGATGAAAAGGCATCTCTATAGGGTGTGATGGTTCACAAGAGACACATCCATTCCCATTAGACATTATTGGTGTCTTTTGGAAGTGAAAAGACATCTCCAATGGGCATGAATTCCCTATAAATAGTGATGGTTTGTTTTCATTCAGATAATGGAAAACACATCTGATTTATTTTCTCTCTAAGCATCATCAGAATTTAGATACTGTGTGTTCTTGATTGGGACAAGAGGTGCAAACCTTGAATCCAATTTCTATGTTGTAGGGCTTTCATTGTATCCGAAGGCATTATTTCGCATACCTGTTGCAATCGCCAATCCAGTATTGGGAGGGTAGAAATAATCGTCTAAAAGAAATCGTATGAGCCTTGAAATCTTTTGAGTACAACAATTTCTTTTAGTGTTATCATCCTCTGTTTTTACCCATAATTTTCCAACAGTTTTAGACGATTAGTTTCTAGAGAATAGAGGATGAAACTTCATGTGAGTTTCTTAAGGACGGCTTCCGGGAAGAGTCTTCAAGAAATATAATAGAGAGTTGAACCGTTCTTCTGAAATACTCTGAATACAGACGTGAACAAGTTGTACAAGCGTGGACAATTTGTCAACTTGGGCTTTTATTGTATTTCCAGAAATTGGGCTTTAAGTAGAGACCACCAACCTGATCATATGATGTGGAATTCTGGAAAAAAATGATTTGGGGTTTCGCTGTTGATTTGCAAAGTGATCAATTGGTTCCTGCAAATCAGGTGTTCCTGGTAATGAACGCATGATGGAAATCATGGAACCCCCAACCAACTGTAACCATCATCAGGCCATCGCTATATCAATTTCAGATAAAGGCTATTGCCAGGAAACCGTCGCCAATCAATTGAGAAACGAATGGTCATCAAGCACAAGGGTGGACGATGCACACAGAAACGTTGGATTAAAAGACTCCACATCCAAATCCACAACTTTTGGATTTGAAGATTTCTGTTCAGGAAATTTTGTGGGGAGGAAGATGTGAGTATTTACTTGAACCAAACAGCGAGGAGTTGCAATATGATCCATTTGTGTCAAATCAAATGATGTGTATTCAATTCTCGGATTCAGCAGTACTTCGTTACATAGAGAGCTATGTCACGAAATGGGGGAGAAATGATATGACAATGTCATACAAAATTTTCCTAGTGTGGGAATTCGTTGATGAATGTTGAGTACAGTGGAAGGACAACTTTTGTAGCCATCATTATAGTGATCAAAGAGACCCAAATCCAAAAGGAGGGTACCCGTACCAGTGCATTGGATTTGAAGTTTTATTTCTATTCAGAAATGTTGTGTGCCGTATTTCAGCAGAAATTGACACACACGGTACTTAAAATGGAAGTGTTGTTTAATGACACAATATTGGTCGCGTGACATTAGAGGAGTATTGTCATGAATGCTCTAAGATTAGAGAACTAATAGAGATCAGTACCAATGATTGTTAAAATCTGGAAATTGGCATGTCTTAAATGACATCGAAAGGAAGGTGGAATACCGGTGAATATGTAACATATTGGAAGATTGGGCGTCCGACCAAATATCCAACGATGAGGTGTTACGATACTACCGATGCATAAATTATGAACATTTGCATTACATAATGTGAAATGTTAAATAGACATTGCATATGTTTTTTGGGTATAAATTTGTAGAAGATTGGGCATGAGTAGAGGAGTTACTCATCGTAATAATGTGCTTGTTGAAATAGCAAGTAAGTTGCCTACAAATTTTCTATGCCTCTAGTGTATGCAAGTCTATAATGACCCCTTGTGAATTAACGGTAAATGTTAATTAGGATCACTAGAGAAGTTACAATTATTTTGTAAAATCAAATAGGAACATTTTTTAATAATGTTTTCAGAATTGATTGCAAGAGTAGGTGCAATTAAATGAGGAGGAATGGCTTAGAACTTAATTTGTAGAGATCCCATTTTTGGAAGAAGCCATCTCAAGCGGTCGTGATTAATTGTGAATCAGGATATGATTTATAACATCTCTAACAAAGACTTATAATGAAAAGTCAAGATATACAAGTCTTGTACATTGAACGGTAAGTCAATTACTCAAGAAAGGAGTAATTGCAGTTAGCCATTGAAACGGAGTAGAACTTGGAAGACCTATTTTTGGAGAGTCTCCCAAAGGAAATAATTTCAATGAAGTATACAGAAATGGGACTAAGGTCTGTGAATGAAAGTTCGATCACCCATAGCAGAAACCCAACCTATGTTTTGGAAAATATAAACAAGGTTCAATGTGGTACCAACAAGTTATGGAAGTGATTATAGTGAACTAAGTAAAACTTCTCATTTATGTTTAGTGAAGGTTCTGCAAGAAAATAGGATGGATGTAAATCCTTAATGTGTCTGTGATTAGTAAAAGGTATATCGCAGAAACACCTTCGAGACTTACCTATATGAGTATGGAAATCAGGCCGTTTCCTAAGATAAGAAGACTGTTCTCTAAAGAAGACTCATGAATCAAAGATATAAGCACATGGACATTAACGTGCTTGGATACAGAACACATGATTTATGAAATCAATATGTTTGGAGACTCCGGTTTTATCGTAAGGGATACTTGGTTCAAGACTGGTTTCACCATAGAATCTCGATAAGGCTTTGAGTTTCTTACACTAAGTGAAGGTTCAAATCCAAAAGATACCTATCATTTATGTATTTATTTCAACGATGATGCTTATTTCCCAACTAAGCTTGAACTACGTTGGCTTGATCCCACTCGGGTACGTAGGAAGTCACTTGAGTGATGCAGCCACTCCAGTTTTATAAGTTTTACTTTGTTTTATTTTCATGGTTTTTTGGTTATTGAAAATAGGGGGAGATTGTTGGATATTTTCAATAATATAGAAAAATAAAATGGTTTTCATTTTTTGGTTAGCCACTACAATGGGGAGTGTCATGAGACTAATAGATGTAATGGATGTTAGTTGGAGATGAAAAGGCATCTCCATAGGGTGTGATGGTTCACAAGAGACACATCCATTCCCATTAGACACTATTGGTGTCTTTTGGAAGTTAAAAGGCATCTCCAATGGGCATGAATTCCCTATAAATATTGATGGTTTGTTTTCATTCAAATAATGGAAAACACATCTGATTTCTTTTCTCTCTAAGCATCATCAGAATTTAGATACTGTGTGTTCTTGATTGGGACAAGGGGTGCAAACCTTGAATCCAATTTCTATGTTGTAGGGCTTTCATTGTATCCGAAGGCATTATTTCGCATACCTGTTGCAATCGCCAATCCAGTATTGGGAGGGTAGAAATAATCGTCTAAAAGAAATCGTATGAGCCTTGAAAGCTTTTGAGTACAACAATTTCTTTTAGTGTTATCATCCTCTGTTTTTACCCATAATTTTCCAACAGAATATCCATCATGCTCTTTACGGCGTAACCAACAGAACAACCCAACAAATATCCATCATGCTTTTGTACATCGAAAAAGTCGTGATAGTAAACAAAGAGCCTACGGCGTAACCAACAGAACAACCACTTATAGAAATGGTGTTCAAATGCAAGGTTTGGTAACCTCATTAGTGTTAGAATATGGGCATCCAACTCAAAACTAATTGGAAATGAGTGGAGAGATCCTAAGAATTATAAACCGTAGGATTTTAGGTTGTCCAAATAATATGGGACTAATATATTCTCAACACAGGTTGCCCAGATAATGCGGGATTAATATATTCTCAACACGCCCCCTCACGTGTATCCTTATTGGGTCTAACACGTGGACACAATTAAATTGGGTGATGCGGAGTAATGGCGCGGTCAAATGACTCGTCGCAAATAGCCTGCTCTGTCTGATACCATGTTAGAATACGGGCATCCAACTCAAAAATAATTGGCAATGAGTGGAGAGACCCTAAGGATTATAAACCGCAGGATCTTAGGTTTCCCAGATAATATATTCACAACAATCATCACCATCTTTGATATTTAATTTATGGAACTGATTTTCACTCCAAGGTGGCGATATCTATACCTCCACCTTATGGAAGGGGTAGTCGGTGTGTTATTAGAGATATGTCGTTTGAAAGATTCACAGAGAAATATATTAGAGTTAGAAATCAACGAAAGCTACTTGAATGATCGAATTTTATATCTTAGCCAGAGGTCAAGTGAAAAAGAATAACTTTGTTTTATTTAACCAAAAAACTCTGTTATGGCTGGAGCATAATAGAAGAGTTCATGGGGGAAGAAAAAGGTCTAAAGATGAGTTCGTTAATGCTGTGAAGTTAGACATTTGCCTATGGAGTTTGGAAGCGGACATCTGCACAGGTTATTCAACAAATCAAATTCTATATAACTTGGAAGATTTAATTATGCTGTTGTCGATGGTGGTTTTTAACTTAGGGTTAAAATCGTAAAACCCTAGGCAAGACAATGACGTCATAGAGTTCGAGTAATAATAGCTCCAATAAATGCATTTATTGTACCCTTTAATATGTCTAAGAGAAAATTACCAAGGTACCTTTTTTTAATTAATTACTAATTATGGTTTCGATAGGCCAAAACCCTAATTTCCACATGACCTGTGCCAATGGGAAACCATGCCAGCCACACCCATCGCGCCAAGGCATGCCAACCATGCTAGCTTCACACATGTGCCAATGGAAAACCATGCCAGCCACACTCACCGGGCCAAGGCATGCCAACCATGCTAGCCGCACGCATGTGCTAATGGCAAACCATGCCAGCCACCGCGCCAAGGCATGCCAACCATGCTAGCCGCACACATGTTCCAATGGAAAACCATGCCAACCACACCCACCGCACCAAGGCATTCCAACCATGCTAGTCGCACACACGTGCTAATGGAAAACCATGCCAGCCACACCCACCACGCCAAGGCATGCCAACCATGCTAGCCGCACCCCCGTGCCAATGGCAAACCATGCCATCCACACCTACCTTGCCTTGGCCCTATCCATGCTAGCCGCACCATATGCCAACGGCATGCCAAACCCTTGGCCCCACCATGCCAAACCAAACCGCACCTTGCCTTGGCCCTAGCCATGCTAGCCGCACCATATTCCAACGGCATCCCAAACCCTTGGACCAACATGCCAAGCCAAACCGCACCTTTCCTTTGCCCTATCCATGCTAGCCGCACCATATTCCAATGACATGCCAAACCCTTGGCCCCACCATGACAATCCAAACCATACCTTTCCTTGGCCCTAGCCATGCTAGCCGCACCATAATCCAACGGCATGCTAAATCCTTGGCTCCACCATGCCAAGCCAAACCGCACCTTGCCTTGGCCCTAGCCATGCTAGCCGCACCATATGCCAACGGCATGACAAACCCTTAGACCCACTATGCCAAGCCAAACTTCACCTTGCCTTGGCCCTAGCCATGCTATCCGTACCATATGCCAACGGCATGCCAAACCCTTATCCCCACCATGCCAAGCCAAACCGCAGCTTTCCTTAGCCCTAGCAAACCTAGCCGCGCCACCACGCTGTCTTTCCCTACGCGGATACCAAAACGAAGGTGTGTGACAATCAGCGCCCCCCCCCCCCCCCCTTCAATACCAGTAGCAAATCCTATCCATCCAAGGTTACCAAACAACGCATGGTAACCTTTGGCCCGAAAACCTAAGTTTGGCTACGCCAAAGCATTCCATGCCAACGGAATGCCAACCTAGCCACGCCACCATGCTGGCCTTCCATATGCGGCTACCAAAACGAAGGCGTTCGACAATCAAAGGTCCCATTTCAATCCCAATAGAAAATCCTAGCCATCCATGGTTACGAGACAACACATGGTAACCTTTTTCATGAAAACCTAACTTGGCCACATGGAATGCAAACCTAGCCGCGCCACCATGGCCTTCCCTACGCGGCTACGAAAATGAAGGGGTGCGAAAATCAACGGTCCCCCTTCAATCCCAGGAGAAAATCCTAGCCATCCAAAGTTACAAGACAACGCATTCACTACAGGAAAAATATACATCTACAACTGGAGTTCTGCAACTTTTTTATAAAAGTCGTAGAACATCTCATGTTTTACAACTTTTTTCAAAGGAAGAGTTGTAGAAGGGCATCACTACCCACCCCTAGAACCAAAGGGTTGCAACGAGAGAACAAACGACAACTCTTTAAGAAAAAGAGTTGGCATCAACCATCCTTACATTTCACAAGTTGTGTTATTTTTGTATGAAAATGTACAACAACCTTTATAAGAGTTGTTGAAGACAACCAAAATATGAAAATAAAAAATAGTGTTGAGGGGATTCGAACATGAACCTACTATGCATTAGTCTAACCCATCAACCATGGCTAAACTATCACAATTCTGTAAGGTTTGTGGGTTTTTTTCTATACTAACTTCATGTCAACCTTTGACGACCTTTATAAGAGTGGTAATAACAAAATATGATGTTCAAAAATAAGGCTCAGTCACCTGAGCTGCAAACAGCGCGAAGCCTTCTCTGTAAACATTCACAAACATTCTACAATGACCATGCGCTTCTGCAAAATTTTATGCACTTCTGCTAATTTTTTTTCACTTCTGCAAAATTTTACGACAAAATTTTCCGAGCCAGGTTCAGTATCGAAGTCTACTATGTGTTAGTACAAGTCATCAACCATCCTTCCGATTTCACAATATTGGTCGTTTTGTGTTGTTTTTTTTATCACTATTTACAACCTTTATAAGAGTTGTCGTAGAGGTATAAACACTTCTGCTAAGTTTCTCTCACTTATGCTAAATTTTATTCACTTCTGTAAAAAAAAAATCCTACTTCTGCTAAATTTTTCTCACTTCTTCTTAATTTTATTCACTTCTGCAAAAAAAATCTCACTTCTGCTAAAAAAAATTATCATAATTATTGACAACCTTTATAAGAGTTTTCGCAGAGGTACAAACACTTCTGCTAAATTTTCCCACTTCTGCAAAACTTTATTCACTTCTGCTAAAAAAAACTCTCACTTCTGCTAAATTTTTTTGTAATCACTATTCACAACCTTTATAAGAGTTGTCGTAGAGGTATAAACACTTCTGCTAAATTTTTCTCACTTCCGCTAAATATTATCCACTTCTGCAAAAAAAATTGTCACTTCTGCTAAATTTTTCTCACTTCTGCTAAAAATTATTTTGGTCTCTGATTCTGCTAATTCTTTCTCCCTTCTGCAAAAAAATTCTCACTTCTGCTAAAAACTATTTTCTCTAAATGGTTCATCTTTACGAGTTTCTATGATATATCATGCTAAATTTGGAGTGACAACCACTTCGAACATTGAGGGTTCATGGTTCGTATGTCCTTGAACAACATTTAAAGCCAAGTTATGCATACAATATTCCAGAATAGGGTTTGTTTAAAATTTCGGGGAATATTCCGAAGGAATCTTACTTGTAATTGGATGGATTCATCGTTCTTACAAAGTTTCCGACTTATAATGGTCCACTCAGATCCAGGTTTCAATCTCGGAGCCAAGTTATGCATACAATATGCCAAAATAGGGTTTGTTTAAAGTTTCGGGGAATATTCCGAAGGAATATTGCCTGTAAATGGATGGATTCATCGTTCTCACCAAGTTTCCGACTTATAGTAGTCCACTCCCGGCCAAGTTTCGACCTCGGAGCCAGGATATGCATACAATACGCCAGAATAGGTTTGTTTAAGGTTTTGGGAATATTTCGATGGAATCTTACTTATATATGGGAGGATTCATCATTATTAGGAAGTTTTCGAGTTATTTTAGTGTACTCGAGGTCAGGTTTCGAGCTCGGAGCCAGGTTCATCATCGATGTAGACGAAAATGGGTGTATTTAAGGTTTCGGGGAATATTATGATGGAATCTTACTTATAGATGGGTAGATTCATCATTTTCCCAAAGTTTCCGACTTATAATGGTCCACTCCCGGCCAGGTTTCGATCTCGGAGCCAGGGTATGCATACAATATGCCAGAATAGGGGTTTTTTAAGGTTTCAGTGAATATTCCGAAGAAATCTTACCTGTAAATGGATGGATTTATCGTTTTTACCAAGTTTCCGACTTATAGTGTAGTCTACTCATGGCCATGTTTCAATCTCGGAGCCAGGGTATGCATACAATATGCCAGAATAGGGTTTTTTTAAGGTTTCAGGGAATATTCCGAAGAAATCTTACCTATAAATGGATGGATTTATCGTTCTTACCAAGTTTCTGACTTATAGTGTAGTCCACTCACGTCCAGGTTTCGATCTCAGAGCTAGGTTATGTATACAATATGCCACAATAGGGTTTGTTTAAGGTTTCAAGGAATATTCCGAAGGAATCTTACCTGTAAATGGATGGATTCATCGTTGTTACCAAATTTCCGACTTATAGTAGTCCACTCACGGCCAAGTTTCGATCTCGGAGCCAGTGTATACATACAATATGCCAGAATAGGGTTTGTTTAAGCTTTCGGGGAATATTCTTAAGGAATCTTACCTGTAAATGGATGGATTCATCGTTTTTACCAAGTTTCCGACTTATAGTAGTATACTAACGGCCATGTTTCGATCTCGAAGCCACGATATGCATACAATATGCCAGAATAAGGTTTGTTTAAGGTTTCGGGGAGTATTCCGAAGGAATCTTACCTGTAAATGGATGGATTCATCGTTGTTACCAAGTTTCCGACTTATAGTAGTATACTCACGGCCAGGTTTCGATCTCGGAGCCAAGATATGCATACAATATGCCAGAATAGGGTTTGTTTAAGGTTTCGGGGAATATTCTGAAGGAATCTTACCTGTTAATGGATGGATTCATCGTTCCTACCAGGTTCATTATCGAAGTTGATAAAAAGGGGTGTGTTTAAGGTTTTTGGGAATATTCATATGGAATCTTACTTATATATGGGTGGATTCATCGTTCTTAGATGTTTTCGACTTATCACAGTCCACTCCCGGCCAGGTTTCGATCTCAGAGCCATGTTTAGTATTGATATTGGCTAAAATGAGTTTGTTTAAGGTTTTAGGGAATAGTACAATGAAATCTTACATATTCATCGTTCTTACAAAGTTTCCGAGTCAAAGTAGCCCACTCCCGACCAGGTTTCGATCTCGGACCCAGGTTCAGTATCGAAGTTGACGAAAAGGGGTTTGTTTAAGGTTTCAGGGAATATTCCGATAGAATCATGCCAAGTTTGAAGTTAGAACTCTCCCGAAGCTTCATGATTCATAGTTTGTTTGTCGTTATACCACATTTGAAGTTCAAAGCAACCCCTTGAGTTTCATATTTATCGATTTCGATGATGTACTCTGCTAAGTTTGAAGTCAGAACCCATCCGAAGCTTCGTGGTCCATCTTTAGTCTATTAATCTTATAACCTGAGTCTACCAGTGTGAACAAAATCTACTTCATGACCTGTATGAATAGTCGAAATTACTTCATGACCTATATGACTAGTTGAAATTCAAACCGGAAGCAAAATAAAAAGCACAAAAACACAAAGAGAAAGCACAAATAAAACACAAAGAGCTTCATATTTATCGATTTCAATGGTGTATTCTGCTAATCTGAGTCTTCCAGTGTGAACTAAAGCTACTTCATGACCTGTATGACTAGTCGAAATTGCTTCATGACCTATGTGACTCGTATAAAATCAAACCGGAAACACAAAGAAAAAGCACAAAAACACAAAAAAAACATATATTCTTCCCAATCCGTATGAGGCTCCCAGACTAAATCTAAGCCGTCTAAATATTTGCACAATCTGTATGACCTTCTTTAACTTCTTTATCCACCGTCCAATAATTTATACAGAACTTAAAAGATTTTTTTCATCTCCCTTTCTTTCTATAGGTGCCTGCGGCTATCTTCTCCCTTTCACTCTCCCTTTCTCTTTTTTTTTTCTCTTTCTTTCTGTAGCTGCGTCTATCTTCTTCCTTCATCCCCCTCCATTCACCAGATCTACTGGATGGCTTTCAGTTTACTCCCACAACTATGGATACAACTTCAAATTAATATTACCAAATCATATCTACGATATGCATCCCGATTCGAGTAGGATTGTAGATCTGATTATTGGTTTGTTAACAAAGAATAAAGATGAAGAAGAGTTGACCGGGTTCCTGTGATGAAATTGAACTGAGTTGCTGCCATGGATGATTGAGAATGAATTGAAGATGAGTTTACGAGGTTCCTGTGATGAAATCTCAACTCTAATGATGGAACTGTTTTTTAAATCTCAAGATTACAGAGTCAAAGTTCAATCTCTGGTAATTATCCCTTTATTGATAAGGTTTATTTATTGATTTTGATGCGTTTATGAGTAGATTTGGTCCGATTTTCATCATTGTTTATGGTTAGGTTTGATGTAGATTGGAAATTTGTGAATTGATTAGTTTTTTTTTAATTGGGTTTTTGAATCGATTGGTGAGATTGATTTATAAGAATCATCAGATCAATCCCTTTGTCAGTGTTTTTTATTAGTTTGTTTTTAAGTTTTAGAGCGTAATTGATTTTAAGTTTTAGTGTTTTTTTTTTTGTATTTGATTTATAGAAAAACCATTTCTATTTTCAATTTCAGAATTTGAAGTCGCCAGCTTACTGGATGTTTAGATTTGATTCACTAATTTTTGGTTTTTATGTTTGTTGGCTAAATCTTCTTTTTAAGGATAAGTGAAGCAACCCGAAGTTTGCTAATGTTACCTGAAGGTCTTGGAAAGGAAACCTCGTTCTTCTCTTGAGAAAGTAGATTAGAAGGAAGTGATAAACATGGGAGAGAAGTTATCAAACAAGCAACAAGGTAGGTACTCTATACTGCTTAAATTTCTTTAGAATCCAGAAATGACCAGAAATGGTGCTGCGGTTGTTGTTTCATGAAAGAGAATTGTGGGTTTTGCTGAGTTTTGTTCATTCTCTGTAATCTGCTCAAAGTATGAATGGTTACCCCTAATCTAAATGTGGGATTCGGGTTTTTGTACTGTATAGTTCATTGTGTTTCTTTGGTTTAAAATCCATAAATGGTACTTGTTTTTCTAGTTTTGTTGAAGAAGAATTGTAGGGGTTTGCTGCTTTAAATTGTACTATATTTTTGTGTATCATCTCCTTAAAGTATGCTTTAGAGATTAAGGTTATCTATATTTCTGTGATTATGGTTTTGGGATTAATGTTTGTAAAGGTTGGTGGTATTTTTGGCAGGTGCTTACAAGTACGTGTCAGAGTGATGGAGGAAGACACAATCCGATGAGGTTCTTGCAGAGGGTGAGGTGTTGGTAATGTCGTCAACATCCTTCGATTTGCCGTGTTAGCCATCCTCCTCGTCCTGATAAGGTCAGGCGTTTGGTTTACAAGGCCAAGCAGGTAATGAAATGTCTTATATCACAACTTTACTTGTTATTTTCAGTCCATTTGATGCACACAGTATGCTGTAACTTATGGATTGATTCAAAATATTAGTAAAATGTGATGCTAAATCTAATGGAGATCCTGATTTTTAACTAGGTTTAATTGTCTAAGTTAAGAATCCTTAGGAATGAAACTTCCACTACACGTAAATGTATATATAATAAAACCAAAATAATTAATTTCATGACGCGTTACCCTCCAAGACCCATAGATATAGCCCCTGCAGCAACTTCAGCAATACCCGCGGTGACAATAATGGAAGAACCAACATTAGCACTAGAGAGACCAGCAGCAAGAGCAAAGGGAACAGTAAGACCATCTGAAACACCAATAATCACATCTATCACGATTTCTCTGTAGTAAAATGTTTCTCAGTATGGTTATCCAATAAACTCACTTTGGTTGCTTCCGCCATTACGAATATGGTATTCTCTATTAGTTGATGACAAGCAAACACGTATTAATTAACAAACTACCAGAGGAGTTAGTGTTCTCTATTTTGAACTAATTTTGAGTGGGAGAGCAGTACGTAGGATTTCTTGTTTGAATTCAAGTCATTTTTAATTAATTGTTAGGTATGTGGATTGTATGATTTTCATCTGTTGATAGTTGTAGACTTAAAAAATGTCCAAGTATTAAATGTACCAGGCCAATGATGTATAATTTTTGTGGAACGTCATGCTCTTTTGTCTCATTGCAAGCATGTTCGTTTAATCAGAACCATCATAGGTTCAAAGAGAAAGCTAAGTGTCTCATTGCAAGCATTTAGAACCCACTATCATGGGTTCACATTGTCAATGTGTGTTTGTTTTTATTTGTTCTTGTTCATGTTATTGGGGGTCTCTTCAACATATGTACAATGTTGCTTTATTATTTGTATTTATAAAGCATTTCCAATTCATGGAAATCATTTTTTAATTGATATTCGACCCTGGCATACATTTCCTGTTGTCGACTGTAATATATTTGTGATGTCTCACTTTGCAAGGCTATGCTATTTATCACGTACGTGTTAGTAGTGGTGGTCGCAAGAGGCCTATTCCAAAGGGTATTATGTACGGTAAGCCTAAGAACTAAGGTATTACCCAACTGAAATTCCAAAGGCACAAGAGGTTAGTTGCTGAGGAATGTGTTGGACTTAAATTGGGTGGTCTCAAAGTTCTCAACTCCTACTGAATCAATGAGGTTTGTACTACTTGTAATGAATTATCTTTATGAATTTTTCTTTCTTCATTCCTGATCCATTTCTGTATTACCACTGTATATAACATTGTTTTGGTTCTTCTATAATGCAGGATTCTACCTAAAACACTTCACGTCTAAGCCATTGAATCTACGGTATCATCTACCGCTATGTTTCTCATAATCATTGTTTGGTTTACCAAGAAGAGTATGCAGCAACAATGTAATCCAGACTACCATACTGGAATGTGTATGCTACTGCCACATTTGTAGGGGAGGTCAATAACTACGTTTTTTTTCTGTTCAAAGAATCTATCATTTTTTTTTCTTTCATTGTGCAACACACTTTCATACAAGGTAATTTGAAGTTAACTAGGTAATGCAGTTGGAGTGGCTGGTTATACAAGGTAATTTGAAGTTAACTAGGTAATGCAGTTGGAGTGGCTGGTTAACTTGGATGAATGTAAATGTGTTACACTTACTTTCGGTAATTCGGTTTCAGCCCTAATTTTTTTTTTCAAAATAGTTTTATGCACACAACTCCAAACTAAAGTTGTAGTTACATGTTCATCTACGGAAAACAGAAGTTGTTATTTCAAATATTGCAACCTTAAGGATGTTGTGTTATAGATTATGACTACACCAAACAAATGTTGTGAAAGAAAGTATAACAATATAAATAAGAGTTGTGCGAGATTTTTCAACCACTCTAACAAGTGTAGTAATAGTGATATTCCTAACCATTAGAGAAGTTGTGTTATAGAATTTTACTACACAGATTAAATGTTGTGTAATCAAGTCTTACAACATAAATAAAGAGTTGTGTTAGGATTCAAAAAAAAATCGAAAGAGAATCACAACTGAACCACAAGGTAGTCCAAACTTGAACCACAACTACGTTTACGACTCTTATCTAGAAGTCGTAGTAAATCGGGGACCTTCTACAACCCCCCCCTTCCGCAACCTATTGAAAAGTGTCGTCGTAGGTCTACTACGACACTTGTGGGGGTTGTCAAAGTATGTTTTTCCCGTAGTGATGGTAACCTTTGGCCCGAAAACCTAAGTTTGGCCACGTTAAACCATGCCATGCCAACCTAGCCGTGCCACCATGCTTGATTTCCCTACACGGCTACCAAAACGAAAGCGTACGACATTAAACGGCTTCCCTTCAAGCCCAAGAGAGAATCCTAACCGTCAAAGGTTACCAGACAACACATGGTAACCTATGAACCAAAACCCTAGTTTGGTCACGCCAAACCGCGCCAGGGCATGCCATGCAAATAACATGCCAACCTAGCCGCGCCACTATGCCATGTCAGTGGCATGCCAACCTAGCCGCGCTACCATGTTGGCCTTTCCTATGCAGCAACCAATGAACGAAAGCCTGCGACGATTAATGGCTACCTTTCCTCTTAAGATGCAAAATCTCGACCGTCGAAGGTCACCAAGCTAGCAAGTCTCCCAAGCTCGACTTGCCAGGAAATAACAATATGTTACATGTTTTCCACAAAAATATTCGAGACATCAACAATAACACAAACTGGGGGATCCTCTTTGGGTATTGGTTCGGAGGTTTACAACGTACGGAGTACACTATGCCCATCATAAGGAAGTGTCATAAGGGTGAGTCGGTTAGTAAATACAGGGAGTTAATGGTGAAACACTCTTTTATGCGACATTAATTCCATGAGTTAACGGTTTTATGGAACATCAACTCCATGTGTTAACGGTTTTATGGAACATAAATTCCATGTGTTAACGGTTACCACCTTCTCCCATTTACTTACCCATTTTTCCATTCCTTAATGAGACCATAGTACGTTTCACTTCGACTTGTATAAATAGGTCTTACTTATTTCCACCGAACAACAAGTTCAGTCAGGAGCATACAGTACTCAGAAAACGTTTGCTAGCTTTTCATCTATTAGCTTCCCACTTTCTGATACAAGTCGTAACACAACTACTCTTCCAGAATCAATTATTCTGGTCTCATCACTTTCCTTGCTTCCCTCCCAAAAACCAACCCATTCTATTTCACTTTATGACCGAGGAAAGTCTCGAACGACCATTTCTTGGTTTAGGCCGGACTTGTACAGATTGATCTCTCGAATCTAAAATAACTCCCTTGTAGTACATTATTTAGGGTTTAAATTCGTTTCTCACTCGCACACCCGAAATTAGCAGAAACCATTTTCACCCACAAATAATTGGCGACCACAGTGGGAGATTGATCTTTCGGTTACAATGTCAATTTTTGACTATAGATCTCATGCTTCTACCCAGACATCATGATGGTAGGAGCAGGCGATCCGCTCAGGGATCGATGACTCAGTTACCAGATGACCCGATTATCAGTCTCGACATGGCAAGGGATGACTAGGGACTTCCTAGAGATTAAAAGTGAATGATCCAAGAAGGGATTAATTAATGACTTTATTATCAGATGAGATGACTGGGGACTTTCCATAATCACGGCGACGCTTCCCATAAAACTCAGTATTACACCCAGAAGGTTCCCTTTCCATCAGGAGACCTAAGAAACTGAGTAAGTCTTACCCAGACAAGATACATGGTTTGATATTTAAAGTTTTCATGAGAATGGTAAAACCGATAGTCATGTTGTGTTTCATCCTATGTCACCTACCAACACATGGTTCCATGGTTTTCCTGGGATGTCTGCGTCACTTTCAATCATAACCAAGATAATATCATTTTCCAAAATAATTCATTCCTAAATGATTCATTCCAAAAGAATAATCCAAAACCGCCAAGGTAACATTTATCAATCAACCCAAGAAATCCAATAAAATCAAAACCATAAACCAGGCGTTTCCATTTTCCTTTCAAAAAATAAAACTAAAAACAAGAAGTTCAAAAAACAGAAATGTATTCAAGGAAAGTTTTCCAACAGTTGAAGTTGTGCAAAGGCCTCCCTTGTTCTATGGAGAGCCACCCTCTTCAACTTCAGATTCCTGCACAATTTATTGAATTCCTCTTCTTGCTTCTTCACCAGGACGTGATAACGAAGATACGAGAGTAAACTGGGCCTGCAAGAACAAGTCTGCGCCATGTCCAGTCAATAGTCTGCGCCTACCAGACAAGCTTAACAGATGCGCCTACCAAACGCGCTTACCATACAAGCTTACCAGACGAGCTTATTAGACGCGCCTACCAGACGAGCTTACCAGACGAACTTACCATACACACCTACCAGACGCGCCTACCAGGTGCGCTTACCAGACGCGTATACCAAAGACACTTACCAGACGTGCTTACCAGACGTGCATGTCAGGAACACATGCCGCACGCTCATGCCAGTCACACGTTCCCTAAAGAAGCGCCATGTATCCAGTACTACGTGATCAAAACAGTGCCATCTCTGCACGATACGCTTACGATCACCAGAAACAGAGCCACTTCCGCCGCACCAACGATCATGACAGCTCCAACCGTCACCAGAGGCGCTACTACACCATCAGGGCAAGATATTGGAAGATCCAAAAGAAGCCGACCTCCTTTTACCACTATTGATTTGATAAAAAGACAAAAGACACCTCAGCAGGACGTGCGTTTATGGATGAAGAGGCTCGCATTGCTCTTGAAATCCCAGTAGAAGGGGATAAGCAATCCAATTTAATCACACGTAAAGATCAGGGATGACTTCTCAAAAATCGAAAGCAAAGAAAATCAGCAAACCCCCTTGAGCTCATAGAGATCCACTTCCCGTCAGGACCTGCACGATGGTAACTTCACATAAAAAGTAGTACAGTCTATGATGAAACAGTTATGTGAGACTCTATATTTCTCCAAGACGTAGTGTCAAGACATATTTGAATCCCTCAACCGCATCGCATCAGGAAAGAAGGATTTTCCAGCCAGGGAAGTCGTTCCCAAACCCCAACCTCTCCTGGAAAGCACGATTGATAGATGGAACTTGGGACTCATAGTTGTTGTTTTCTGGAAGGGTGTCCAGTTTTATAACACACTGATTAACGCAACCGCTCCACTTAAACGTTCACTCTGATCGCCGCTTCGCTTTAACGCTCGCTCCAGCAGTCACTTCTCTTCAGTGTTCTCTCCATGAGCTACACCAGGATCTGAAGCCAAAACTTAAGCGTTTGACTTTTTTAGTTTCAACATCCTCTCTAAGAGACGAAGTCTCTTCAACGCCGCCTTTTCCTACAAAGGGTCATGGCACCATGCCCCCTATGTCAAGGATCATGATCGCATCCATCCAATCTTCGTAGTCATGGACGCCCTTTGATCCGTCCCGCCAAAACTCTTAGTCATAGACGGATTGCTCGCTTACGCACCCAGCCAATCCTCTCATATAATTCCAGCCAACCTACTTTGTTACCACGACAATGTAGTCTCTTCTGATTACTTCTCCTACCAAGAACTGTTATCGCTCATTCCTTGATACCAGCTAGAGCTTCACCGCAACAAAAATTAATACAAAGATGGAAACATGTAAGCCATATTTTAGGACTGAGGATATACACGGGATCCCTTCATTGCCAAAACTCAGAAGACACAATCAACCAAAATTCCGTACCCACAACAAGGTCATCTACTCTTCAAGGGTACAACATAAGAATATCATCACCTATCTATCTAGAAGACGCCTTCAACACTTTACGAGGCCGCGGGGGATCCCAAGCCTGTACTATCCAGAGTATTTCATCATGTAATTTCTGAACATCCCAGTGTAACATCTAGAAGAGTACGGTAGGCTTATATCAAATCCCGTGGACGGGGATTCAAGGCGATATAATGAAAGTAGGTTACACATGGGGACTACCAGTATGAGACGCTTTTACTCCCTTCAACCAGGTTATTACTGGTTTCCACATCATCATTATCGAGGTTTTACGAGCCATGGGAATTTCTCAAGTTGAAGCCGTACATGCATACCGAAGACTCCAAAGGCACGTCAGAAGGTTACATTCACTTATTCATCCATGCCATCATATCAAACCGAAGTATAACCGGGGACTTATCACCGCATCCCATTCCGTAGGATGGTCTAAGATTCAGAAGTAATCTAGAACAAAGTCCCGGGATACTTGTTAGCAGCGCATCGTCAATGGTACGTCTCCCTATTTCATCCAGGGGCGCCAGAAGTTTTCGACCATGCAAGCATTCACAACATATCATCATCACAATCAGAAGGTCTATACAGCGGAGTTTTGGTAAATTTTTGGAATCCACTGGAGAGAGACATTGCAGAGGAAAACACGGATCCAGACGAACAACAAAAAAACAAGAAGAGGGTCGATACCTCTTTTCATGAGGACAAAGGTTTTAGAGCTTGAACAGAATGAATATTCCTTCTTGCTCCATGAACGGGAATAGGTAACTGGCGCACGACTATGCCACCCCGGACCAGCAACATCCCTCCTGACTTCTTCCTAATTTCCACTGTCGGGCCGTTTTCACTTCCTAAGCGAGCTGGAAGCCTAAATATTCTCGCGCAGGGAGATACAGAATTCTGTTTCGTGTCCGATAAAGGGGCGGACCATCAAAATCAGAGTCAGTAAGAAGATTATACAGCGATTCTAGTAAAGGGCGCTAATTAGGGTTTCGGGGTATCAAACCCTAAACCGCAAGCGTTTCCCTTGCAAGCGCTTCCCTTCCAAAGCGTTTCCCTTACCAGCGTCATGTCTTGACAAGCGCTTTACAGAGCGGCCCACACCCGTTCCATGCCCGTCAGTGCTAATGGGTCCCCTTCATGCCAAGTCCATGCAAGCAGCTCCTCCTCGCGTTACAAAGCCTAGCCCTGAAGATACCTAATCATACCGGGATTCGTGCAAATCTATCATATAAAAGTATTGCGGATGCTACCTAACTCTAGAAGAATAATTTTAAATAAGGAAAGAATTCCATGTTAAAGCCGCGCATGAAGAGAAGTAATCGGTCCCAGAAGAGCAAGCCTTTCCACTCCCAAGATATCCACGCTTTCCTTGCCAGCGCCAGTCTTTCCAGTGCTCCACGTTCAATTTTTGAAACAATCCGCCATCAACGGTTTGTGCTTAGGTTATGCCCACACCATTCCAAGGGTATACATGGTTTGGATAGGGCCTCACCGCCGCTACCGCTCCAGAACTAGGGAATGACATTCGAACGATCACTCTCAATATACAACTTCACTAGGTGTAAATACTGTGGAAGCCCTTAAGGAAGAAAGAGAAACACATGCTGAATAGGTGGAACATGATGGAATTACGGCTGGGAGATCAGCCTCAAAACGAAAAGCCTCATCAAAACCCCAATAAAAGCTAAGCGGGATAGGAGGGTGCGATACTTTGATGTTTGAAAGAGGAAAGGATTTCCCATGGGCATCGAACAAGAAGCAATCGGGCCACAAAGACAAATCACAACCGTACCGATCCACCTATGCATGCCTCACCGAACCAAGCCTTATCATAGTCACAGTCACGCCAGGCCAAGCCATCACTCCATTGCTGCGGCCCCACCACGCCTAGCCGTCTGTGTACGTTTTGTCTTGCCAAGGGCATACTATGCAAAGCTGCCTAATCCACTGTTGCGACCATATCATCCATGCGCGTTTGCCTTTATAAGAACACACCACCACTTGGCCCCTCGAGCCAAGACGTCCACTTGCTCCGCCTTCCAAAACCGTCGTGCCCCCTTTGCCTTGGATATGTAAGACCAGACCAAGCCGGTAACTTTTATCTCACCACTCCACGATCTGCATTCCAAGTACAACTTACGCAGGGCCGCCAACCCGGGAAGCTAAAACTCTCTTCACCACTCAAAAGGTTAGTCGAATTATCCTGAACATCTTTGAAATGATTTAGATCTCGATTCTGTCCTCTTCTGTCACCATCATATGCTTACCTTACATCAAGGCACCTATCCCGAGCTAAACAGGGGACTTAATGTTGATGGTGGTTTTTAGCTTAGGGTTAAAATCATAAAACACTAAACCCTAGCAGACAGTAATGTCACAACATTTAAAGCAACAACCATTTACTAAGCATATTTACTGAAACCTTTAATGAGTCACTAAAATAATCACCTGGGTATATTTTTCAAATTAGGGTTACGACGAGCCAAACCCTAATCCCAACGTGTGCCAATGGCAAATCATACCAGCCACACCGACCGCGCCAAAGAATGCCAACCATGCTAGGCGCACCTCTGTGCTAATGGCTAATGATTCCAACCACACCGACCGCTCCAAGACATGCCAAACATGCTAGCCGCACCTCTGTGCCAATGGAAAATCATGCCAGCCACACCAACCGCGCCAAAGCATGCCAACCATGCTAGCCACACTTTTATTCCAATGGAAAATCATTCCATCCACACCAACCGCGCCAAGGCATGCCAACCATGCTTGCTGCACCTCTGTGCCAATGGCAAATCATGTCAGCCACACCAACCGCGCCAAGGCATGCCAACCATGTTAGCCGCACCTCTGTGCCAATGGAAAATCATGCAAGCCACACCAACCGCGCCAAGGCATGCCATGCTAGCCACACCTCTGTGCCAATGGAAAATCATGCCAGCCACACCGACCACGCCATGCCAAATATATCTCTCCATGGCCCCTCATGTCACGCCACTATGCTGGCCTTCCCCTTGCGGCTATTAAAGTGAAGGCGTGTAACAATCAACGGTTGCCCTTCAATCCCAGGAGCAAATCCTGTCCGCCTAAAGTCACCTCACGATTTTGGCCCAAAACCCTAGCTTGGTCATGCACCTAGCCAAGCTATCCGCGCCATGCTTAATATATCTCGCCATGGCCCCTCATGCCGCACCACCATGCTGGCCTTCCCCTTGCGGCTACTAAAGTGAAGGCGTGCAACAATCAACGGTTGCCCTTCAAATCCATGATCAAATCTTGTCCTTCTAAATTCCCCTCACGACCTTTATCCCAAAACCCTACCTTGGTCACACACCTAGGCCAAGCTAGTCATGTCATGCGCCCATGGATACCCCTTGGCCCCACATGCCAAGCCAAAATCGCACCTTGACCAATCTAGTCACGCTGGGCGCACATGTCTACCCCTTGGCACCACATGCCAAGCCAAACCAAACCTAGCCAAGCTAGCCGCGCCATGCCTAACACACTTTTCCTTGGCCTTAGCCATGCTAGTGAAATCATGCCTAGCCAAGCGTCATTTCCTTGGCCCTAGCCATGCCATACGACCATGGCAAACCCTTGGCCCCACATTCCAAGCCAAACCAAACCTAGCCAAGCTAGCCGCGCCATACCAAATGCACTTTGCCTTGGCCCTAGCCATGCTAGTCACGCCATGCCAAACCAAGCGCCCTCGCCTTGTCCCTAGCCATGCCATATACCCATGGAGAACCCTTGGACCCTTATGCCAAGTCTAAACACACCCTATCCGTGCCACCCTGTTGGCCCTCACCACGCAACTACCAAAATGAAGGTGTGCAATGATCAACGGTTGCCCCTCCTCTCAAGATGCAAAATATTGATCGTCGAAGGTCACCAGGCTAGCAAGTTCCCCGATCTCAACTTACCAAGCCATAACAACGTGTTACATGTTTTCCAAAAACATTCGAGACATCAACACAAACTGGGGGATCCTCTTTGGGTATTGGTTTGGCGGTTTACAGCGTGCGGCGTACACTACGCCCTTCATAAGGAAGTTTCATAAGGGTGAGGTGGCTAGTAAATACGGGAAGTTATGTGGAAAACGTTCATGGGATATAAATCCGTGCGTTAACAATTTTATGGAACATCAATTCCATAACAGTTTCATGTGTTAACCACTTTATGGAACATCAAGTCCATGCATACGGTTATCACCTCCTCCCATTACTTCCCCACTCCTTAATAAGACCGGGGTACGCTTATACTTCGACTTGTATAAATAGGTCTTACCTATTTCCATTTGAACAACAAGTTCATTCAGACAAGACAACACTCAGAAATACTTACTTGCTAGATCTCCTCATGAGCTTTCCTACCTTTTCTGATAACAAGTCGTGGTAACCCAATTACTCTTCCAGAATCAACTATTCTAGTCTCACCACATTCCTTACTTCCCTCCCCAAAACCAACCCATTCTCCTCCGCTTTGTGACCGAAGCAAGTATGGAATGGCCATTTATTGGTTTAGGACGGACTTGTACAGATTGGTCTCTCGAATCTAAAGTACTCCCTTGCAGTACATTGTTTAGGGTTTAAACTGTTTCTCACCTTCACACCCGTAATTACCGAAATCAGCAGAAACTATTTTCACCTATAAATAGCGGGTTTCCACTTCAAAGCCATCCTCAGGAACGGTTTCCTCCTAGAATATGAAGACTTAGTTTTGCTTCAAAAAAAAAAAAAAAGGAAGAGGAAAGAAAGAAAGCTCACCGATTCACTTCCGGAATCGCTAGAGTAAGACTTAACACTGCTATAGGAAATACTATCCTCCCCGTTACTGGCCTCCGAACTCTCTTTCTTCTCGGATTCCCATTCACCATGGGTAGGCTCAGCATCGCCGCTTTTCATCTCAAGATATGTTGTCTTCTGACTACGTGCAAGTTTAGTGAAGGCATTCTCACTACTAAGACCCTGAGAAAGACACTAGAATAGACACTCAGAAATGAGGCAAAGACATACGTAATCCGACTAAATCAGGAAGAAAATTATACGTACTCGCATATTGGAAAAACTAAAAGTTGGGAGAACCGTCAGACCCGACTGAAAACCACCAGCACCGGTTTTAGATCTTCGCTCCTTCACTTGGGGACTATCTACATTCGGACTAACGGATTTTAACTTGGGATCCCTCAGCAGTGGATGTTCCGCTAAAACCGCAGGAGAAGGCTTGCCGCGATGGTTCTCTACCATACCATTCACGAATCCATGGATAGCAAGAAACTCGTCATGCCAAAATATGTTATATTTGGAGGTTGTTGATGGATTCCGTTCCTCAAGAAGCAAAGGAAGATTTTTACCCGACACGAGAGCACCAGCATCAAGAACAGTTGACAACGGGACTTCTGGAAAAACCGGCTGACGAACAAGTGGGACCCCTTGGTCAAAACCCATATGCCGAGCCTCTCTATCGATGTTGTAAGATATTGCTATGTAAGATCCTCGAAAGAAAGACGACACATGACCGGGCGTGCAGTTTCGTATGAACACCATCTCTCCAACACTTAGATCCTCTTTATCAGAAGAAAAACACATGTTCGGAACAGGAGCAAAGGTACTGATCTAGATCAACTGCTAACTTTCCTCCTAAAATGCAAAATCTCGACCGTCGAAGGTCACCAAGCTAGCAAGTCTCCCAAGCTCGACTTGACAGGCAACAATAATATGCTACATGTTTTCCACACAAAGATTCGAGACATCAACACATATCACAAACTGGGGGATCCTCTTTGGGTATTGGTTTGGCGGTTTACAGCGTGCGGCGTACACTACGCCCGTCATAAGGAAGTGTCATAAGGGTGAGGCGGTTAGGAAATACAGGGAGTTAATGGTGAAACGCTCTTTTATGGGACATCAATTCTATGCGTTAACGATTTTATGGAACATCAATTCCATTTGTTAACGGTTTTATGGAACATCAATTCCATGCGTTAACGGTTACCACCTCCTCCCATTTACTTACCCATTTTTCCATTCCTTAATGAGACCAGAGTACATTTCACTTCGACTTGTATAAATATGTTTTACCTATTTCTACCGAACAACAAGTTCAGTCAGGAGCATACCCCACTCAGAAAATGTTTGCTAGCTTTCCATCTGTTACCTTCCCACTTTCTGATACAAGTCGTAACACAACTACTCTTCCAGAATCAACTATTCTGGTCTCATCACTTTCCTTGCTTCCCTCCACAAAACCAACCCATTCTCCTTCACTTTGTGACCGAAGCAAGTCTGGAACGGCCATTTCTTGGTTTAGGACGGACTTGTACAGATTGATCTCTCGAATCTAAAAGTACACCCTTACAGTACATTGTTTAGGGATTAAAATCGTTTCTCACCCGCACACCCGAAATTACCGAAATCAGCAGAAACCATTTTCACCCACAAACAACTGTAAATAGCTTTCTTTTCTGTTTCGGGTTTAGTTTGGTTGAACTCTTGTAAATACCTCTTTTTTTCTTCATTATTTATCATTTTCTTCTCAAAAAAATAAAAAAAATCCATTATTTTTTTACCAACTCTCGGTCACAAATTACTTTCAACAGTCTAAATCGGGATATTTTAACAAAGGGGTTTGACAAACCCCTTTAAAAAATATCCTATACCGTTGGATGAAAACAATCTGATGGCCCATAATTTCCATAAATAATACCAAAAGTGTCTGCAAATTTGATTTTTTTTTCTACCCCTTTTTGTAGGATTTGCCGTACTTGGTAATTCAGACATTATGACACGGCAAGGAAGATTATTTTCGTGGACAACTCAACAGGACTAAGAAGAATTCTTTACCAAAAAAAAGAAATTGCACAAGAATTTAAGAGACTGTTAAAGGACTTGAAAAAAAAAACAGCATTGCTAACAGAATTAGGTGCATTCTCTTAGTAAAAGTCATGGATCAATCCATCGATACATCCAAGAGCATCGCCAAGTAAGTTTCTCTTCCTATTTGGTGCACTCTTTCCCGCAACGACCGTTAACACAGCCATCCACTTGCTGAGGTGTGGCGGCTTTGTTGGCGCACTTTAGCATCCCACAACCAAGCTTGCAGTAATCAGTAGCAGATGTAATAACCTTATTATCTGAAAACACCGGCCCATTCTTACATTTTATCTTGCAATAAATAGCACATGGAACCCATCCTAATGGACCTTGACAATCGTACATACATGATGTCCAACACGCTGAACTCTGCCCTGCGAGCATTCCCAACACTAAGATCACCATAAAAAAAGGCATCTTCAAATTCTTGTTTTCCATTTTTTCTTTGTTGTTGACTGAGCTCTTATTTTAGCTTCCTCTTTTCTTTCGGGTGGATTTTTTTTCTTCTAAAATCTGTCTTGAAGGAGTGATACATGGAGGAAAATTTATAGGATTCGAGCCTAATCGACAATAAATGTTTGGATCTCAAATCATAATTTCTAGGTCTTACATCTCTTGCTTCTTTCGCATGATTCTTAGGATATGCTAAAACACAGTACCCAACATGCTTTTAATGCTATTGAAAAAAAAATAGAGTGTATTTAATGTTCACGTTCAGTTCCAAACCAAGCCATACTTGGAGCTAGAGGTGTAAAACATGCCGGCCCGGCATAGCCCGGCATACGAAGTCGCGTGCTTCACGTGCCATGTGTCGTGTTGTGCTGTGCAAACGATTTAAACGTGCTGTGCCGTGCTGTGCTTTACTAGTCAAAATCTAGCTAGGCACAACACAGCACATGAATAAACGTGTTGTGCCGAGCTGTGCCGTGCTGGCACACGTGTTATAAATAATTTGAAATCACTTGATGGTATACATTAAGTCGGACATTATTACGAGAATCTAAATAGACAACATATCATTTGAATTTTTTTCAAGTAAAATCAACAAGTTTATTCAATAAAAAAAAATAACCCATCAAATATAAAATTGGATCATTGTCATATAAATTAATGTTCTAGACAAATATAGGTAACGACATTATAACAACGATATTGGAATATATTTTCAAAATATTTAGGTATTATATGTGTTGTTATAAAAATAAGTCAACATAAAATGTAAAAACCTAGCTAGAATAGTGACTCTTTTGTGAAATATACACAAAATATGATGTATTATGCCTTGTTATATGGTGTACTTGTGCATGCTATGACGTGCTTTCTAATCCGTGCCGCGTGTTGTGCTGGGCTACTGTGCCAATTAGTCAAACCCATCTCGTCCCTTTTAACTAACGTGATGTGCCGTGCTGGGCTAAGTCACGTGCTGAGCTGGGCTGTGCTCAAGTTTTAGCGTGCTGGGCTGGGTTGTGCTCGTGGTGGCACAGCCCAGTTTACACCTCTACTTGGAGCACTCTACAGTACCTGGACACAACTTGTCAGCTTCATGTTACACTTTATTAACACGTCTCGCAACAAACCAAATTGGTCAGAGACATGTTTGGCTACAACTTAAGCCAAATCTGTGGGCATTGACTTAGTTAAGAACCATGTAACTACTTAGCCCCGTGTAAGATAAAGTAAACTTGCAATAAGATGCTTTAAAACCATGGTGGACGAAAAACAAAAACCTCAATGAATGAACGCCGACCAAAAATGACAGTCCAAAACGAGTCGATCTAAGGCTTTAACTGTGGTTCAAGGATTTATTTATTTATGGTTTTGCGTCTCTGATTTTAGGAGGGATTCCGTAGTTGCGAACAGTGCTTATGTAATTAATCAGATTCTTTAGTATGCAATACCAAGATGGACAGAAATCCTTGCTAACGTACACAGTTAAGGAGAAGTAAACTTGTTATCGAACAAGTTAGCTAAAAAAGGTGTTAATCTTCGGAGGGGTCAAGGTCTTATTTTTTATTTTAGACTACAATTCCTGGAGGTGTTGGAAAATGCATAACAATCATATTTTAAAGTTCGTTAAATTTGTATGGCTTTTTATTTATTATTTTGGTAGCCCCCTTGGGGTTTTTGGATTCCGTTTAACTTTTATTTGGCTTTAATAATATCGATTACTGTGAGAGAAAAAAAGGCCGACCTAAAGGATAGCTCAAAACGAGTATCACATCGTGTTTGTTTGTATCTGATTCGGGATGTGGATCTGAATTAACCCTTAACTTGTCGCGAATCAGATGTCAGACTGTTTGTTTTTTATTTTGAGTCAGATCTGACTCGATATCTAACTCAAACTTAATCCCTGACTTGGATCTGTTTGAGTTAGGTAACAAAATACACCTGATTCATGAGACCAAACTACTGACTCATATATTTTTGAATCAGTTGAGTTAGACCTGACTCAGGACAAATATATTGAGTCAGATAATTTCAATCAGATCCAAACGACTCAAATCCAAATGACTCAGATGAGTCAATGGTTTAGGGCTATTTAGCCGGGACACACAGTATCCCAAAAGGACTCACCCAAAATTGTGCCCAAGGCTTTATTTGTACCAGGCATGCATCTGACCTCAACACATACTACCTTGGCTTGATCGACACCTCCTTCCATGCATTGATTTGAGTAGCATTTACAATATTTTATTTCAAGAACTCATTTCTAACCTTTAAAACTTTTGAATCCTTGATGAATGCAAGTAGAGGTGTAAATTGTGCTGTGCCAGTACGAGCAAAGCCTAGCACAGTACGTGACTTAGCCCAGCACGCTAGTTAAATGAGACGTGTCTAATTGGCACAGTAGTTCATCACGTCAAACGGTACGTATTAGCACGTGGCACGACACTACACAACACGTTAAGAAAGCACGTCATAATATGTATAATATACTACAAAACATGGCATAATACATCACATTTTGTGTATATTTCGCAAAAAAAAAATCTTTATTCAAGTCAATTATTGACATTTTACTACCGTTATGTTGACTTATTTTCATAATAACTCATATAATACTTTAATATTTGGAAAAGATTTATGTTGAAAAATATAAAATAAGTGTACCCGGCACAGCACAACACGGCACAACATATTTTTTTTTCTGGCACAATCCAACATGACACACTTTCTAACACGACACACCACGACACGTCATAATCTCCGGCACATCACATCACAACACATAGCACCCTAGCACGTGATTTCATGGGATGTGCTGTGGTGGTCCGGAACATTTTACACGTCTAAATGCAGGGAAATCAAATCAACAAGTGTAGCAAAAGATTGTTATGTTGAATTGTTGATGAGTGCACGGAAGTGAACATGCGTAGAAAGTATTGTAATTGCACCAGGGAGCTGCCGATAAAAGACCGTGGGTTTAAATCCTTCAATCACTTCTTCTATGTCTATCACCAGGGACACGTTGAACTTGGAATATTCTTTTATTCGATCGGTGAATATTCTTACTTCTAGCCAATGCAATAATGTCTGTCAGAGAAGGAATTACTTTTAATATACGTACTATAAATTTTCTGACTTGTTCCATTTAATGCAAATTGCCATATTTACACTGCATTTAAGTCTGTATCTTATATCCGTTTTTATATATATACAGACCACCACCATATCTCTCACACACAACACCTCTATTTAGATCAACAGATTCAACAACGATGGGCATTACCCCTTTCAGAAATATCATTGCTTGTTTCTTCTTATTTTCGATATTAGTTTCCAAGGGTTCATCAATATTCGATCCAGTCACTGTGCAGGTACAAAATGATATTGAAGGTGATCACGTTCTCTTGAAGATCCATTGCAAATCTTTGGACGACGATTTGGGTGAACATGTGCTCAGTTTTGGTAATGAATGGGACTGGTTCTTTCGTGTGGGATTTGGTACGACGAAATTTTGGTGCGATTATCGGTGGTACGATAACAGAGATCAACGTTGGTATCAAGGTAGCCATGAAGTTTTCAAGGCAGGCCGAAGTGGATTTAGATCCAGGTACTTCAATATTTGCCGCACTAAGTGCATTTGGTCTGCTCGTCGGGATGGACTTTATTTATCTCGTCGTGATAAAGATGGAATTTGGGAAAAAAGATTTACTTGGGATCCATAAAACTGTTTTTTTTTTTTTACTGAAACGATGGATAAAACGAGTTGTGTGGACACTAGTGTGGAGTGAAATCAAGAACAAATATATTCTACTAGTTGTTAATCTCATTAAAAAATTACAGGAAAAAAATATTTTATGAAAAAAAAGAATCGTCAAAGGGAATTGAACGTCAATTAGGTTTGCAAGTTATTTATTTATTTATTTTTACTCGGCAAAGGAAATATATTGAAAAGGCTTACGAATAGTAAGCAGGAAACATAAAGGGCAAACAACCCAAAGGGAGAGGAAGAACAAACTCAACCTCCCCACACCCCAGCAAACCTAAAACATCTTAGAAAGAAACCTAAAAACACAACAGAAAATTAAGATACAAAAACAATGACTTGATCAAGACAAGCCCCTTTCAAAGATTCCAAGTTTTTACACCAGAAAAAAACATGAGATTTTATGTCTTTTATGAGGGTACCGAAGATCGCCGTCCCGTTGTTGAAAACGATGTCATTTCGACAGTTCCAAATACACCAACAAATAGCCGCTGGCAGCACGTGCCAGAGACACTTCCCAGTAGTAGAATGATTATTCACCCTCCAACCTTTGATAAGAAGGTCAATGCAATTAGGCATCACCCAATCCATTTGAGCACTCGACATAAAATGTTGCCAAACCGAATAAGAAAATGGGCAATGAAAGAGAAGATGTGCATTGGTCTCTCTATCACGGCGACATAAAAGACATCCATTAACCAAAAGCTTTCCTTTTTTATAAAGGATATCCATGGTAGCTAGTTTTTTATAATAAACCTGCCACAAGAAGAAACCCACTTTGTGCGGCCAAGCCCTTGACCAAATGCTGATGTATTTAGACTCCATTTGAAGCTCCTTCGCAAACCAAGAATAAGCTGACTTTACTGAAAACACTCTTTTTTTGTCAATGGACCAGGAGATGGAATCTTCACGAGAACCTACCCTTAAGTTTTCTATCATCCCCAGCAATGTAGAGACTTCGTCAATTTGAACTTGAGATAGTCTTCTGGCCAGACCTAGGTTCCATGCACCTCCGTTCAATAACATCGCTGCATACTCTTGCATTGTCCAGTTTTTAGTAGAAGTAATTGTGTAGATGTGAGGGAAAGCTAACTTAAATGGTGTTTCCCCTACCCAAGTGTCCTCCCAAAATCTGATCGTGTGGCCGTCTCCTAACTTAAGATTGGTGCACTGTTTGAAGGATTTAAGATGAGTGTAAATGTGTTTCCAAACACCACAATTGTTCCCTGATTTTGGTTTCTTAGTCTCTTTATCCATCATAGATGTCCCATGTTTCGAAGCCACTGTATTTCTCCACAACGCTGTTTTTTCCTTGTTAAAACGCCACCACCACTTCGAAAGTAGCGCCTTATTCATACATTTAACTGACTTGATGCCCAATCCTCCACATTTCAAAGGAATAAGACACTTTTTCCACGACACATAATGGTATCCTTTTTTAGTTTCTGAGGCATCCCATATGAAATTCCTTATAACTTGTTCAATAGTTTTGATGACTTTGGCAGGAGCTATGAAGAGCGAAAGCATGTATATAGGAATGCTAGATAACATACTCTTAATTAGAGATAACTTACCCTCTTTAGTCAGGCTGGAGCGTTTCCATGAAAAAAGCCTACTCTTGATTCTTTCTATAATTGAGTCCCATTTTTGTTGGCCTTTTGACGTATTTCCGAGCGGAAGACCCAAGTAAGAAGAAGGTAGAGTGTCTGAATTGCACCCTAACATTGCTGCCATTCTGTCCAAATTGGTTGGTCCCGCGACCCCAAAGATGATGCATTTTGCGAAGTTGATATGATGGCCTGACAACATCTCGAACCCAAGAAGATAGTATCTCAGATGATTCATTTGGTCAATGGAATCGTCAAGAAAAACTAGCGTATCATCTGCGAATTGGAGGTGAGAGATGTTTACTCCATTGCAATTCATCTCGAACCCACCTATATGCCCAAGTTCCTTTCCTGTTTGCAACATAAGACTCAAGGCTTCAGAAACAATGGGAAAAAGGAATGGAGAGAGAGAATCTCCTTGTGTCAAACCCTTGCCCGTGGTAAACTTTGTATGAGCCGAGACGTTTATAAGGACCGAAAGAGGAGTATCTGTGATGCATCCTTGTATCAATTTCCACCAAAGATCTCCAAAACCCATTTTAGCGAGCACTTCATCCACAAAATCCCAGAAAACATGGTCGAACGCCTTCTCGAAATCTATCTTGCATATAACTCCCGGAGTGCCACTTTTCATTCTTGAATCAAGGAACTCGTTGGCTAGAAGAGCGCAATCCAGAATTTGTCTACCTTTAATAAAGGCCGACTGTTGATGCGAAATGAAAAAGGCAACACCGATTTCAATCTTTCCGCGAGCACTTTAGATATCATCTTGTAAACTGTTCCCATCAACCCAATAGGTCCGAAGTCTTTAATTACAGGGAAGAAGATCATAGGCAAGAAGATGCATGACGGAGGTGGTTTTGGTTACCCGCATCTATTGGGTCTACAATACTTGATGTGGTTGTATTTAGTCAATCGCAAAAAAAAAAAGTAAATATTTTTGCACAAGAAATTTAAGAGACTGTTTAAGAATGAAAAAGGAACTAGTTTATTGTTGAGGATAATAGTCCCACACTGTTTATGTCCCCTTAATAACTTAAAATATAATATGGAAGTGCCTCTCCACTCATTGCCAATTGGTTTTGAGTTGGATGCCCGCAGACTTCAATTTGGTATCAGAGCTAGGCCCGTGTGTGAGTAGGCCCAACGGTCACCACACAATGTAGGTCCACATGTTAGACCCAACGAGGCTACACGTGAGGGGGCGTGTTGAGGATAATAATCTCACACTGTTTATGTCCCCTTAATAACTTAAAATATAATATGGAATGGCCTCTCCACTCATTGGCAATTGGTTTTGATTTGGATGCCCGCACACTTCAATTTTTATAAGACAAGTGCATTCACACAATGCAAATCTTGGATAATTAGAACCATGTTATTTATTTAGCGAGAGTTCTTCTTCTTCTTCTTTTTTTTCATGAAGCAAGCGAGAAGTCGATACAATCAACGAGCATCAAGTACGTTTTTTTTTTGTTTGTTTAGTGCACTCTTTTTCACAAATACCGTTGATACAATTTTGCACTTGTTGAGCATCTTGATGAGGAGTACTTTCGTTAACGCAGTGCAGGATCCCACAACCAAACTTGCAATACTCATGAGCAGAAGTAATAAATTTATTTGAAAAATCCGTCAACGAAGGACATTGTCTCAAACATAGATCAGTACATTCAGCAGTTGGCATATCCCCACCTGCTCGGATTGCACAGTAATCCATGCATTTCGTCCAGCACTCTGAACTCTTCACCCCTGAGAACATTCCCAACACTAACATCACAATCACAAAACACATTTTCACATTTTTTCGTTCCATTTCCTTTCTCTGATTGATTTCTCAATCAGCTTATCCAACACAATCTAAACCTAAAACAAAAAAAACCAGAAATCTCTAAATATTGATGGAGACACAAAAGATATAGTTATAGGATCCAATAACATAGAGATATTTAATGTTATTTTCAAAAAATAGATTGTATTTAATGCTGGCGTTCAATACGAACCCATATTTTGAGTCTACATAGACACAACATATCAGCTTTATCTTACACCTTACTTCACCATCTGTCAACCACCATTTATGCTGCACTGTCACACAACCGTGAGGTGCCACCTGAAGGAAAATCATATACAGAAATTCTAAGGGAAAATGGGAAAAATGGGCCAATATAGATATCTGCCCCAACGTTAAAAAATGTTGGAAAAATGTTCCACTGTTAGAAAATATATGTTAAGTTCACATGTGTGAGTTCTCACGTGCAGGAAAAAGATAGAAATACCCTTTCGTTAAGATCTCGCCACGTATGCAGATCATCCAACGGACTAAGAGGACTTCACACACGTGATAGGTACGTGACTTCCGTATGATATCGAGAAGATATTCTTCTTCTTCTTCGTTTCATTTTTTTCTTCTTCTTCGTTTCCAAATCCAAAATAGAGACGGGAGAAGAGAAAGAACCAGAAGAAGATTCATGAGGTGATTAAAGCTTCGATTTCATCTCGATTAACTGAAAACTATTAACTGTTAGTTGTTAAGGATAAGAACCCATTAGCTGAAGACTCTCCACGGAAACAGTAAGCATGACGTGAATAGTGCTATAGACAGGGTATTTTGAATAATCTTTAGGATAATTTAAACTTCCTTTTAAATAGCATCTGTTAGCTATTAAATAGATAAGAAGTTGTAACAACCAACTATGTATCTCTTTTGAAAGATATAAATAACATCTCGACTCCACAACTTGAACTGTGGAAGTCGTTCCTCCAAATAATATGTTCTAAGTTGGTATCAGGAGGGTTCGATCCCCTCGCTTTTCCGCTGTAACATCCGCCATCACAACCACTTTCATATCATCCAGACACTCAAATCCCTATCTCCAAACTCTTTATGTTCGTCTTCAAATCTCACGCACTAAAAGCGACAGAAGAGAACAAAAAGAAGTAATTGAATCAGATCTATAAATTCTTCTCTTTTTAATCAAATAATTTCTTCTCTGAAATCTGTGGTCGGTTTATACAATAGAAGAAGTCAAATCCATGGTGGATTTATCAAACTTTTCAGAAGTGTTTGAAGCTGAATCGGCACTTCTATGAAAAATTGTCCCTGGAAAATCAATTGGAGAAACTTTCAGTACATATCCCAATTCCCATCACCACCCTCTTTCAAAATCAGTTCAACAACATTATCACTACCATTACTATTTGTATTTGTGCGATCATCGTCCAACATGATTGGGTTCACCCTAAATTCGTGAAGCTTTTGGAAAGGGTCTTGAGAATTCCAGTCACCTGAGTTTCACTCAATCGATTACAATGTAACCTTAGAATCAGTTTTCACGTGTGCTTCTGGTTCCCTAGAGGGTTTTATGTTTTAGTAGATAATGTTGTTGGATGAGTTTTATCGAAAACAAGAGGGATGCCTGCAATTGTTTATCAGAAAGATGGAGAACAAATGGAGTCTACACTTTCTAAAACAAAGAAAATCATTACCATTACCAATTATATCTGTTAACCAACACAGATCATATTACCAATTGAAGAGGTATTTCGACTATCTCACACAACCATTTGAAGAGGTATTTTGACTATCTCACCCTATGATTTTGAATAGAAACACCAATTTTCTCATACAAAAGGTCTATCTTCATTACGGTTCCAGTACATTAGAAGCAAGTTGCACCTTCGCCAGCTCCAGTACAACTTGAGGGGGAATGTTAAGGATAAGAACCCATTAGCTGAAGACTCTCCACGGAAACAGTAAGCATGCCGTGAATAGTGCTATAGACCGGGTATTTTGAATAATCTTTAGGATAATTTAAACTTCCTTTTAAATAGCATCTGTTAGCTATTAAATAGCTAAGAAGTTGTAACAACCAACTATGTATCTCTTTTGAAAGATATAAATAACATCTCGACTCCACAACTTGAACTGTGGAAGTCGTTCCTCCAAATAATATGTTCTAAGTTGGTATCAGGAGGGTTCGATCCCCTCGCTTTTCCGCTGTAACATCCGCCATCACAACCACTTTCATATCATCCCGACACTCAAATCCCTATCTCCAAACTCTTTATGTTCGTCTTCAAATCTCACGCACTAAAAGCGACAGAAGAGAACAAAAAGAAGTAATTGAATCAGATCTATAAATTCTTCTCTTTTTAATCAAATAATTTCTTCTCTGAAATCTGTGGTCGGTTTATACAATAGAAGAAGTCAAATCCATGGTGGATTTATCAAACTTTTCAGAAGTGTTTGAAGATGAATCGGCACTTCTATGAAAAATTGTCCCTGGAAAATCAATTGGAGAAACTTTCAGTACATATCCCAATTCCCATCACCACCCTCTTTCAAAATCAGTTCAACAACATTATCACTACCATTACTATTTGTATTTGTGCGATCATCGTCCAACATGATTGGGTTCACCCTAAATTCGTGAAGCTTTTGGAAAGGGTCTTGAGAATTCCAGTCACCTAAGTTTCACTCAATCGATTACAATGTAACCTTAGAATCAGTTTTCACGTGTGCTTCTGGTTCCCTAGAGGGTTTTATGTTTTAGTAGATAATGTTGTTGGATGAGTTTTATCGAAAACAAGAGGGATGCCTGCAATTGTTTATCAGAAAGATGGAGAACAAATGGAGTCTACACTTTCTAAAACAAAGAAAATCATTACCATTACCAATTATATCTGTTAACCAACACAGATCATATTACCAATTGAAGAGGTATTTCGACTATCTCACACAACCATTTGAAGAGGTATTTTGACTATCTCACCCTATGATTTTGAAGAGAAACACCAATTTTCTCATACAAAAGGTCTATCTTCATTACGGTTCCAGTACATTAGAAGCAAGTTGCACCTTCGCCAGCTCCAGTACAACTTGAGGGGGAATGTTAAGGATAAGAACCCATTAGCTGAAGACTCTCCACGGAAACAGTAAGCATGCCGTGAATAGTGCTATAGACCGGGTATTTTGAATAATCTTTAGGATAATTTAAACTTCCTTTTAAATAGCATCTGTTAGCTATTAAATAGCTAAGAAGTTGTAACAACCAACTATGTATCTCTTTTGAAAGATATAAATAACATCTCGACTCCACAACTTGAACTGTGGAAGTCATTCCTCCAAATAATATGTTCTAAGTTTAGTGATCATGATTCGTCTCTTGACTGTTGCCGTGATTAAAAGGTCCAGAAAATGGTGAATAACATAGTTGCAGACAATAAGTTGAAGTTTGAGGCAGTTGCACTTGAATTGATCGATAAACAAGTAATTAAATGAAACCCAATCCTTTATTATGCGTAAATCACATGATGTTTTGTTTAAATTTGTAAATTAAAAGGTCATTATAATTTTAGGGTTTCATAAAATTTGGGCTTTTATGTTTGTTTTTGCAATTTAGGGTTTATTTTTGAAACTGAAATTGGTAATTGTAAATTAACTTGAATGGCATCTAAATTTTGGTGGTGTTCTGTTTTTTCTGTAATTTAGGTTTCATATTGAAACTGAAACTTGTAATTGTGAATTAATAGGACTTGTTTCTGAAATTGGACATGTTTGTATAGAATTGTGTAGGTATATCAGGGCTAATATGGATATGGATGTTGTAGTTACTGCGATTAATGGGAATGTGAAATGTAAACCTATGTATTTTGTTGATGTTGCTGCTGGTACTAGTGGTGATGGGTTTATAGAAATGGTAAAGGATTGGATGATAACCTTGGATATGGAAGCAAAATTTTATCTTATGATGTTTGATAAGGAGAATTATCAATGTGAGAGCGAAAAGAACTTTATTAGAATGTAGAACCATGGGGACCAGATGAAGATGGTTTTGTCGAATTTAAATTTTTATGGTTGTTGCTAATGTTCCAGTTGTGATGGTTCTGTTAATGTAGAGTTTGGCCTGTAGTTTGAGTGTACTTTGTAAAAGAATGATAATATTGTGGTAAGCTCGTATTGGTTGTGAATGTCCTGTAATTTGTTATTAGGCACATTCATGATCTATTTGAATTGGGATTGAGGGTGTAAATATGGCATAATACAGCTCTTAGAACACTAGTTAGAGTGAGTTTGGCTCGTAGTTTGACTGTTTGAGTATGCAATGATAGAGTTCTAGTTCCACTGAGCTCTTACATCTCATTTTAGACTTTAATGTGAACCCATCGCATCTTAGTGTCATTATGTTTTACTTTATATCACATAAAACACCATTCTCAGATATAGAGTACTATGGCATGTTCATTCATTTTGTGCAATTATTTGTAACGTATGAACTTTTCATAACTTCGCAAATGTGCTTACTATTTGACATCAATTTCTCGCCAGTTGTTCGTAGGTAGCCGCATTAGTATTTTTTTTTTATAATGGTAACACCCAAACCCACCTTAGTTAGTTTAGCCAAGATCATAAGAAATGTATGTTTTGTTTGCATGATAGATAGTGAAATTGATTCAAATGTTTGCTTCCAACAGGTGTTTCCATTGCTCATGGAGGAGCTCTGCCAAACATTAACCAAATTTTATTGGAAAAGAAGTCTGAAAGGGCAGCTGAAGCTGCATCATCCGAAGAGCCTAAATCAGCAGTTAAAGGACCAAGTCACCCAAAAAGGCTTAAACCTCTTCTGCAGCAAAATAATGAAGACAAGTAAACCAAAAGATGAAAAACAACACCTTTTTTTTTGTCTGTAAACTGTTGTGGTGTCACACAATGTGTTTGTGTAATTTTAGCTTATGTACTGGTGGCAGACATGTTTATCTTAACACTGATCTTATCTGGGTTGTTACAAAAGTTTATAAAATTAAAACTGAAATAAACTTATTCCTGGCATTTCAATATAGAACAGTGAGTAAAAACCGATTTAGGGAAGAAGAAGATCTTCCATAATTTGTTACCATCCATTTCTTGGCAATGACATGTGGCCAACTCTAGGTGATTTTAAGTATGGAAGGTTGGATTGGATAAATATTGCCACGTCGAGCAATCTGGGGCAGTAGGACACCTAAAAGATCAGATATTTTCGTAATATACGGGAGCTGCAGGTGACTTGTGCAGTTAAAATTAGTCGTCGGATTATTTGCATGTGGCAAGATCTTAAAGAACGTGGGTATTTCAGTCTTTTTCCTGCACGTGCAAACTCACACAAGTGGACTCAGCAAACCTTAGTTTTTCATACGGAAAGTCTAGATTCACCGTGAATTTTTCACGGTGATATCACCGCGTGAAACAAAATTGGTGGGGCCCACCTCAAATCAAAGCCCCCACCCCTCCAAATCTCATGTGGGTCCCAGGGCATTCCCCTCACACGCGGTGATATTTGCGGTGAAATATCACGGTGTGTGTAACACAGCCGTTTTTCATATGAATTTTCCATTTCTGCAAAATTACGATGAAGAAATGTGGTGGCTATAACATACTAATCTTGGCTATATATTTCTGCATACTCGGGAGTGTATGTGGTGGCTTGAACAGGTTGATCAAGGTCTAATTTATGCATACATTTTTTTTTCCCAAGTCCAAAATTTCTGCATACTCTTTGTTGATGCATACCTTATTATTTCGTCGAACATTATGACCTTTCTCTTCTTTCTGTATTTAATAACTCGGGGTTCCCCATTTCTTGGACTATTTTCTTAAGTAAGCATTTGGACTGGATTACTGGAGAAGAGATCAATCGTTCCAGCTGCAGGTCTATTGTAAAATTCAAGATATAGACTATTGCTATACTGGTACCATTGATGATACTGAAACCTGATTTTATAAAACAAATTATATGACACCAATAGTTACATAAACAATGACCACGGACATCTACAAAGCATAATCTGAAGGATATATTGAAGTTGAGTGTTGAGGCTTATCTGCACTCAAACTTCTTTACAATCTAAAAAAGAACTCACAGAACATGCATGTATATTGTACAATTGTTTCCATGACTTGCATTGTTTGCCTATCTGAACAAAGAAATGTTCACCGCCAGATCAAGGCATTTCCAGCGAAGCATTCATCATGACAAATGCGGGCTCCTTATCAAGGTCAGTTCTATTAAGCGTACATGCTCAATTTTGCTAGATGTGGTGGCCCCACTACTTGCATCTAAAGGTCCTAATGTGTTAGAAATAATTCTGAATGCTCTAAGAGAATCAAACCTATGAAATTTCACAAATCAAATATGACAACCTCAAAATCAATTACCAACCATCCTAAGCAATTACAAAGAAAGATAGAGACAGACTTACATATTTGTTTTGATTTTTTATCAGAAGAGATCAAATTTCCAACCTCACTCCAGCACCCTTATGGCCTTATCATCACTTCACCTTTATTATCCTTCGTTTTCCGCCGCTTCAACCTCCATTCATTTTCTTCTAATATATCAGCATTAGTCATTAACCATTCTTCCAATGATCCTCCTTCAGTTTCTCTTGATTGATTAATCATTTTATCCATATCATCATTACACTTCAACCTCACCTAATGATTCGAATAGCTGAAGTAATTAGGAATTTCTGTTGCCCCAACCTAATTCAGGGGAAACCCAATTTCGAATAAAAGTCAAATGATTAAGAGTTTGGAATATTATACCAAACGAAGAAGATGAAAATCGATAGAATCCTAAAATTACAGCTTACAGTAGAAATCAATTTTGATATGAGGACATTTACATACCTGAACGAATAAAAGAAAAACAATTGACTCAATTTCTGATCTCCTCCATTAACCGTTCGAAACTCATCTAAGATTCTTGTGGGATTTTAGTTGTTAGAGAAGAGAGTAAGAGGGCGCTGAGGGAGGAGAAGAAGAATGATCGGAGTCGGTGATGGAGATGATTCGGGGTATGTAAATGTCGGATAGTTGGATCGAACGGGCGTGATTGGAGATGAATCTAATCCAACGGAGGTAACTAAAACTACGGGCTGGATCAATAATACGGGTGACGTACCAATAATACGTGCACAGACGAAAAAATCGGTGGCAACGAAAAAACGCTTAGCGTTTTCAATTTCTGTTGTTGGCGTTAAAGAGGGGAGAGATTTTTAACAGCAGGGCGTTTTTTCAATGTATTTTAACGTTGGGATAGATTTCTAAAATTACGGGGCATATTACTTAAAGAGGTTTGCAGATTTGTCTTGTAATATTTTTTCAATCTTTTCGGCTGCTGCAAACTTTTTCGTTTAACTATAAAGAATTTCGTGCTGACAGGTTTTGGACTCGTGTCATTTCTATCATCACCCAGAAATTTTACGGTGACATGGGCTCAAATAATTAAAAGACAAATTCAAAATGTTAGAAATGAGACGTGGCTTCCTTGAAATGAAATTAATACATAGATAAATACAAAATGTTACCCAGACCAATCGGAAGGTTGCCGATTGATCGACCATAACCTTGCACCCGTAGACTCTTACATGATTACTCTTGCAGGCTTGAAAGTTTCTCTTGCAGTGCACTTAAAGTAAGTGATACTTCCTTCATGGTCGGCCTTCTCTTCCCAACATATTTCAAGCATCTCTTGGCGAGCTCAGCCACAACCAAAACATCATATTTGTTGGCTTCTTTAAAAACTCTGGTATCTAATATCTCAGATAAACGGTATTCTTTCATTGATTTTATGAAATACAATACTAAACTCATCTCTTCTTCATGTCTGATTTGAGAAACAGCCCTTTCTCCCGTCAAGAGCTCCACAAGCACTACTCCAAAGCTGTAGACATCGCTTTTATCTGTGAATTGGCTTGAGCGGAAGTATTCAGGGTCTAAGTAACCAAAGGTTCCTTGTACTTGGGTTGTCAAGTGAGTACTATCTACAGGTATTGATCTAGAAATTCCAAAGTCAGCAACCTTAGCCTTGTACTTTTCATCCAAGAGTATATTTGTGGATTTTATGTCTCTATGAAAGATTGGCATATAAGCATCTGAATGTAAATATGCGAGTGCTCCGGCTATCTCAGATGCAATTCTCACACGATCCTTCCATGAAAGTAACGATTCATTTTCCTCTTTTGTATGTAGATTGCACGATAGACAAACTCATACACCAACAGGGGCACTTGGGTTTCTAAACAACAACCTAACAACCTAACAATGTGTCTGTGATTAATTTGTGAAAGAATGACAACTTCGTTTATGAACTGATCAACTTGGTTTTTGTCAACTAGTGTAGATTTCTTAATAGCTACTATTTCACCATTTGATAACATTCCTTTATAAACTGTGCCAAAACCTCCTTTGCCGATGATTCTACTTGGGTTGAAGTTGTCCGTCGTTTTCTTTAGTTCTTCGGTAACAAAGATTTTTCCTGCCATTTCTATTCTGCCATCTTTTGAAGTGATTTTTTGCTTTAACAACAACCCACCGTTTCTCGTGAAATGCTTCTGCTTTAGCTTCATTTGCTTTTTCTTCTCAAATCCGTTGTATGACCAAAAAGCTACCCCAAGCAAAAGTATCAAAATAATGCTTCCTCCAACTCCTGTTGTCCAAAAACCTGTTAGATATATATAATCTTCAAGAAAATAAAAAAAATATAAAAATAACCCTCGAATCAAACAAACCATCTTCACAGAATAAGAGTACATGTATACCTGATGATACAATTATAGCAATCGGAAGTCTTTGTTTTTCTTTTTGATTTGCTGGTCTTTGTTTTCCTGGCGTACACAGATATCCTTGTTTGTTGATGTCTAATGTCCAACCCAGAGGACACTCACAACTATAGCTTCCTGGTGCATTTACACAAATACCCTCTTCTCCGCACTTGTGTGGTACTTTGCATTCATCAATATCTGTGTAAAAATTAATTACATCTATCATTAAAATGTATGATTGGCTACCCTTAGGATGATTTATCTGATATAAACATGTATGTACCTTGACATCCAAGGAGAAGGTGAGGATTTCCTTCGTAGCCTGTTAAACATTTACAGTAATAACCATAACCACATTCTGACGGTTGGCAGTCAGAATTCTGGCCACAACCATAAGAGCTAGGATACTTTTTTGCTTCTCTGCATGTAGAGGCACGAATTCGGGAATGACTGGCATCATCTTTAGTTACTTCTGATATTGCCCAGTCCAACACCAAAGGTACAAATGAGTCATTCTTAGATTGAATTAAAACACCAACCCCGGTAAACGTTTCATCCATTAGAAAAACACGGCTGCGAGTAACGCGACTGCACGGACCATAAGAGTCATAATTACCAATGGCAAATTCAGATTCAGAGCCAAAAGAGATCCTGTTTGTTTGTATGTTGAATTTTGTAAGTCCCTTGGGAATTGATACCTTACAACAACCTGAACCAATGCACGGATATGGTGATGTTATGGAGTCTACCGAACATCTAGATGCACACCCACTGCTTGGTGTTTTTAGATCATCAATTTCAAAAATATTCGTTGTGATGTAACCATAGATGTTACAACCAAGGACCATTAACTTATTTTGTTTGTGGCAAATGGTGAAGATTGTTCCTTCTAGGTCTGGCTCTGATGAATCGGTCAATGGATCAATGAGCTTTGAGTTAACGCTTGTAATATTTTCAGTGTCACAAATGACCTTTGTCAATACGTTGATGCGAACATAGTCTGGCATGATGTGTAAAACTTCGTATTTACGACGCAATGTCTTCAAATAAGCAACAGGAGGACTTTTAGAGTAGTTACATGTAATCTTAAATCTGTAATCGCGGTAACAGTTACTACTCCCCATTCCGAATGGATACGGAATACTTATGTTCCCACATTTATCAACGCAACCTGGTTTCGTAATAACCATATAATTACTAGTACTATTACTCTCTGGTCTCGTTGTTGTCGGTGCTGATTGTAACTTTCTTGTAGCCATTACTACATCCGCTTGTAGCGCTGTTGTAGTTGCAAAGAACACAGTCAAAAATACAAATAGAAGACCTTTCAAACCCAAGAAAGAAAAAAAAAAGCGCTCGCATTTTCAGGTGCGACCTCTGGACCTCTTGATCTTCAGAAAAAAAAGATACTATTGCTGAACTTCCCACAAGGAAAACCAACAATTTAATGAAATACAGGCAGCGGTCGATGGGGAATATATCCGAGTACAGGATCAGGATGATTGCAAGACTTAGAAGATTGTATTGATAAACGATTACAGAGATATATAGCTATTTATAGCACTCGATGACAAGTTCAGAGATACAACATAACAGACAGTGCACACACTAACCTAACCGTCTCTAACAGACTCAATCAAACAGCTGCTAAACAGCTGTAATATACGAGGTTATAGGACATGCACCTACTGCGTACTAGGCAGTGAAGTTAGCTGGAAACTTACCTCAGTAGATTTTGTATATCCAAAGTTGATTTTGTTGCGAATTAAGAGACATAAATCTAAAAAAAGAGACATAAATCTATTCTCTTTGATTTATGTCTCCTTGATCGATCAAAAAAAAAGAGACATAAATCTAAAATTGACCACATGTCTATTAACCGTTAGAAAAGACGAACTTAATTAATCCTTGCTGCTTTGATTTTATGCATTAGGATTAATTAGCAGTCAAAGAGTCGGGTGAACTACAATTTTTTTTTGCCAGCACTAAACTAAATATTCATAGTTATTTTTTAATTTCCTTCTTTGGCATGTTGTTCGACGTGTGGGGTAATTCCTATTGCGAAACGGGGGTGTTCCCACTGGCCACGTACCCCTAGTACGCCTCCGTACGTCATCGTTTACCGCTATTAGATTACAAACACGTACTGTCAGCAGCGATTTGTTTTGATATTCTTAGACTTGATCAATACAATATATGTTTTATGTTTGTTTTTATTTTGATATAAATAATAACGCGAGGAAAAAAAAGGGTTTATAAACTTTTAATTCAACGGTACTCAACCATTGAGAAAAGGTCGTCAAAAGGGTTTTTCATATGTTTTACCAATCATGGAAATTGCTGATATCCTAGTTGAAAGGCCAAGAGCAACGAATTTCTGGGTGACCAAATCATGCATTTCAATGGTCCCTATCTCAAAATCCCATCACAGTTTTCCCAAAGAATTCATCCTCCGTAGAAACTAGTTTACCAATCTGAATCACAAATGCAACAGACCAGAAGTAAATTTGGTTCCGACTGGTTTAAATTCACTACTCCTCCAAGCTATATAATCAAATAAAACGAATTAATATTGGAAATTTGAACATAAACCAGATGTGGTAATCAATTAACAATTCCTAGTTCTTTGTTACGCATTTGAAACCCCTTATACAAAGATTAAGTATCTCAGTTGCAGTTTTTCTGTTCTTCAAAGTATCCATGAAGATCAACCCATCTCAGGAAACGGGAATTCAGTCATTACTTGACAAGTTAAATTAGATAAAGTTGTTAGCACGTTTGGTTAGGGGAGAAGGGTATTTTTCGTCAGAGGAATAAATCCCTTGGTGGGCCACACCGGCCAAGGAATTTGACTTCCCGAATTTTCTTCAAAGAATAGTTCTATGTTGCAATATTTGGTGCTACCTTTTTTTCAAAATAACAGGTGGGTTTGACTAGTCAGAAAATTTATCTAGGGTCGCATTCGCTGTCAAGATGCTACACTATATTTGGCTTGACTAGTCTTTAGTAAACATTCCATGTCGGGGAATATCCAGCTCGGCTCTTTCATGAATTTTATTGTACGGAGTTTGCCGTTGCCGTATTTGGATTGTATCCTACTTGAATAACACTTTTTCCAGTTCTTAAAGAATTTTCTTTGGAAATTTTCCATATATGAAAGCAAAAAAATAAGCTGATTTCTATAAATAGAAAGTCAAATGTTATCAGTTTATAGTAAAAATTGGATAAATGAATTGTCTTGGCACTACTAACTTTTATCGATTTAGGGAAGTACTAATTTATCGATAAATTAATAAGTTATTATCATATTGCAACATACCAAATTTAACGTCTAAAATAAGTGTTTAGTATGTTGTGCTGCACTATAGCATTATGAATCTGCGTTGCTTCTCTACGATATTTAAGGACCATATGAGGAAATATCCAATGGCCACCATACTATGACAAACATATATATTTAATTGATTGGCTTCGCTTTGAGCCGAGCCTGTAAAATATTTTTCAACTGTCTAATTTCGAAAAAAGGGTACTGCATAATTTCCTTTTCTGAAAAGAAGTTTATGTGTTACTCATCTTTCTTTCTTTTATTAATAAGAAAAGAAGAATTTACAAAGAGTTCTACGAGGGGTAGATTAAATGAAAGTACAAAAAAACATCAAAGTTACACAAAGAGTACATCTCAATTGTTTAGAATTGTACTCGCCAACTGCATTTGCCCAAGCTAGAATCAAAGACTTCACTTTTATTCCCAAGTCGGATCCTGTTTTGATAGTATAATTTCGTTCAAAGATGCACACTTCGTCCAAATTAATTGTATAGACAATTACATCTGAGATTAGATCCCATAAAAAGTTTCCAGCATTTGAGGAGGGAACTTGGTACCCTCCAAGAGAAAGCATCCTTATATTTCTTGGAATTACTTGAAACCAACAGTCACTTGGTAGAAACGAAAACTGTGTGTTATTTTACAATGAAGGAAAATGTTGTCCTGAGATTCAATATCATCCCCACAGAGAACAAAAATGTTATATATGTCAATACCTTTTATCTGCATCATATCTATTGTGTTTAGCTTCTCATGAATTACACACTAGACAAGAAAATTTACCTATGGTGGTGTAGGATTGTTTCAAACAAAATAGCATGGAAAATTATCAACACCGAATTATGTTATCAGTGTAGAATAAAGTGTTTTGACAGTGAAAACACCCGGGTTATGCAGACACTAATGTCTTGTGTCAAGTAGGCTTTCCAGAACAGGGGGATTGCTTCCTAACAAGCAGCAAAGCTGCATAAGTATTTACTTTCAAACTTGTAAGATTATGTTTAAAACTGAATTTCCAGTTCCCATCTGTAGAAACCACATCAGCGATCTTTGAAAGTTAATAACTTGTGCAGTGAATGGAAGGTAGAAGCAAGACAAGCATTACCCCTCAAAATTTCATTCCAGAATGGTATTTCTACTCCCGAGTGAATAATCAAAGTTGAAAACATACTCACCAGATAGGTTGTTCCGTCTATGTCTTTTCAGCATGGAACGCCGTGAGCAGTTCTGAATTTATTTGGAACCCACCACGAGTAGTTGTCTCCGTATTTATCCACTATTATATTATGTACCGCAATCTATTATTTTCCTGGTCAAAACCTCAAACACCATTTTGCAAGCATGCAAAGATTCATCTTATTCGGGTTAGAAACCCCAGTCCCCCTTTTTCTTTATCAACGCAAACTAGATCTCAACTGGCCATGTGTGAAAATTTTGAAGCATCATTACACTCCCAAATAAAGTTTCGCATCTTTCTTTCTAGAATTTTGATAACTGATGATGGAGCCTTAAATAAAGAAAATTAATAAATTGGGAGTGAACTCAAATTACATTTCAAGAGAATGAGTTTACCTCCCTTTGAGAGTGAAATTTGCTTCCAAGTGGATAGCCTCTTTTCGAACTTCTCGATAATGGAATTTCAGATCTGCTTGGAAGTTTCTTTTGCTCCCTGTGGCATTCCCAAGTACAGGAAAGAAAGATTTTCTGTGGTGCATCCAAATTCTAAAGCCCAAATTGAAATCTCTGGAAAATCTCCAATTTATATAAGTCTAGTCTTCGTAGTGTTAACCTTTAAACAAGCAATTTACACAAAGCATTTGAGAGCAAAAAATAAGTTGTGTAAATCTTCTTTGTTGTTGTCCATGAATAATATGGTGTCATCGGCATAATACAAATGGTTTACCGTGATACTAGAATGGGACACTGAAAAACCACTGAACAAATTAAGATTTGAAGCTCTCTGAATATATCTTGAGTAGCTCTCGATGGTTATATTGAAAAAAAAATAGATTAGAATAGACATCTTTGTCTAACACCCCGAGAGATAGTTAAATAACCGAAATAAGAGCCATTAATTAAAACAAAGAAGGTGGAAGTTGAGTAACAAAACCTTATCCACTTGCATAGATTTTTGCCGAAACCCATTTGGTTTAAGACAAACTCTTAATACTTCAAATTAATCCTATTGAAAGCCTTATCTTGGTCTATTTTGAAGATGATTCCCATCGTACCCGATGTCAGTCTATATTCGACTAGTTCATCAGCAATTAAGGTGTCATATATGGTTTTCCTTCCGTCAATATAGGCACACTACACAGGGGATATGAGCTTGTCCATTAATAACTTGAGTCTGGTAGTCAAAACCTTTGTGATGAATTTTATATATAGTTGAAAGAAAAAAAATCGATGTGCAGTCCTTAATGGTTCAATATAATCCTTTTTTGGAACTAAGGTGATGAATGTGTAGTTAAGATTCACATCGATTTTTCCTGTAGAGAAAAACTCATTCACCGCACCCATTATGTATGCCGTTAGAAAGATCCAACAGTTGTTAAAAAGTATTATTGGGAAACCATCCAGACCAGTTGCTTTGTCACATCTAATATCTTGAATAGAATGCGTTACTTCGTCTTCGGTGAAACTTGATTCTAAGATTTCACTTTATTGAGCAATTATCTTATCAAATTTAATATCTTCGAGTTCCGGTCAGATAACCACTTCGTGTGTAGTAATCAATATGTTGTTGAAGTGTAATTTTGTCATCCACCAACTCTTCGTTGATGTATAGTTGTTTGATATTATTGTTTCTTCTTCGTGCAGATGCTTTTCTCATAAAAACAACAACTAGGTATTTATGTTTCCTTCTTGTAGACATTGAGTCTTTGACTTAATATTCGATGACAATTGTTCCATTTAGGCAGTTTTCTCGATTAATGAGATAATGTTATTGATCTTCACTTCAGATAATATGCTATCCTCAGCAATAATATCTAGTTCATGTATTTGAGATAAGATGTCATTCAACCTTGTGTTAGTGTATTTCAAGACCTCCTTATTCCATATTCGTAACTTTTCCTTCTAAGATTTTAACTTAATCCAAAGCACCGTACTGGAAAAACCTGCAAAATCAAAATACCACCACCAATCTTCCAATAATTTTAAAAAGAAATTTTTTCCAGTATTCACCCATTTGATAACCTGTTTACAAAACTACAATCGTTTTTTTTTGGATATTTCCAAAATACACCTGCCATCCACACAACCGTTAAGGCCTACCATTTTGATATCTAACGGTCCAAAAAGTATTTTCAACTAACGGTTAAGGATCGCTCCCATATACCAAATTCCCGATGTATCCTTTGCATAATTAAAGGGTTGTGAAGACATCTTGCTTTTCATTTCTCCTCTATCTTTCTATTCATTTTTTCTGTTTATGTGGAAATCATTCGGAACAACAACATCAAGATTAAGCGATATAAGTTTGTTTGATCTATTCCTTTAACTGTATATCATGGGATTAGAGTTCTTTTGGTTTCATCCTCTTCATCTCTGTATAATTATTTAATTTATGCTTTTCTTAAATATAGCCCACATTTTTATTATTGATAGCCCATGAAACTTGGTCAATCAAATTGACCAATAACTCAAGTTTGACCTTTTTCTAGTTACTATCCATAGCCCACAAAATTGAGCTTGTCTAGGCTGACACTGATACAACTCGTTCTTCTTTATTTTCTCCATCAAAGCACCCCAGACTCTTAAAGCTTTTTTTTAGATTCTTCATCTTTCTTTACCTCTGAAAAGGAGCGGTTTTGGTAGGTATTATTTTTCCCTGTTTAAGAAAATCCAACAACGTTCTAGGTCTACTGTTTCTCTTTACAAATGATTCATGTAAACCCTTTTTCTCCCAACAGCTTGATAATCGGTTATAATACCATATTATATCACTTACCACCACTTCTTAAGTCCTTTTCACAAAAGGAACTTACGCGGACACCATGAATGATCGATAAACGGAGTCATATACGGATAAAAAAAAAAAAAAAACCTATGTTTGTAACATAATCAAAATCATCAAAAACGCATTAAAAACTTCAAGGAATGGGATTAGAATGAAAAATATTGATGGAGCATCATCGAATCAAGAATGTTGATAACCCGTTAAACTTCTTGACAAATCGAAAAAGGAAAATTAGAAAATCATGCATGCTAAAATTGGGAAACCTCTGTAAAACTTTGATATTCTATAGCCTGGTCATAATTGTTTCACAAAACGAATGATGGAAGATGTAGGGAAACCTATCAATCAGATTATAGTCATGATCATAATGATGACGAAAGAAGAAGAATAAAAGAGAACGGGTCGGATCGGATCGGCCTTCTGCTTGTTACCTGTGTAATATAAAGCTTAATTAGATGGGCTATATATAATAACCAGAAAAGTCAAATTTTATATGTTGGTCAGTATTATTAACTTAGTCTCATGGGTTATCAATAATAACAGTATGGGCTATATTTAAGAAAAGCCTTAATTTAAATGATTTTGATTTTGTGAAGAGATTTCTGATTATATTTTTTCGATCAAATTAAACGAAATCCTAGTTTTAAGTTCCATTTCAAAACTTGGGTTGCTTTTAATTTTGGGAATTTTCTTAGTTGTGTGGGTTTTAGTTTTTTTTTTTTTTTTTTGGGAATTCGGAATGGGTTTACAGTGTAGCTAATTCATTAAATCAAGTTGAGGAAATTGATTTCTTTATTGCAGGATTAAGAGTCTGATTCATTAAATCAAGTTGTTATCATTGATGTTTATGTTTGCATTGAGGAAATTATGAATGTTTAATAGAACAAGAATGAAGGTTGTAAATGAAGTTGCAGTTGCAGGTTGTGAATGTAGTGGCTAATACAACAACAAGATCGCTTGAAATGGCTTCTTCCAAAATGGGATCTGTACAAGTTAGTTTCCAAGCCATTCTTCCTCGTTATTTATTAATTGCATCTACTTATGCAATCAATTTTGACAACATTATTAAAATGTTCTTATTTGACTTTACAAAATAATTGTAACTTCTTTAGGAATCATAATTAACATTGACATAGTTAATTCTCAAGAAGTCATTAAGTCATTATAGACTTGCATTCACTAGAGGCATAAGAAATTTGTAGGCAGTTTGCTTGCTATTTCAACAAGCACATTATCACGATGAGCAACGCCTCTACTCATGCCCAGTCCTCTACAAATTTATACCCAAATGCATAGACAATGTCTATTTAACATTTCACATTATGTAATGCAAACGTTCACAATTTATGCATCGGTAATATCGTAATACCTCATCTTTGGATATTTGGTCGGCCTCCCAATCTACCAATACGTTACATATTCACCGGAATTTTCACTTTTCTTTCGATGTCATTTAAGACATGCCAATTTCCAGATATGGAACCATATAATTCTTAATGCAAGAATTATGTTCATGTCATACAATTGTTATCTCAACAATTATGACGATTTCGATTACTAAAAAACCTACCAACTAGACAATTTTATATGACATTTTCATATAACTTCTCCTCCGTTTCATGACAATTCTCAAATGCATAAACGCAACTAAATGTCATGAAACACGCTTATGCATCATTTCCTTCATATTAAATGACACACAAGTCCTAATAATGGGAGGATATCTTATGTCTCTTGATTTTAAAAAATCTACAGAGACATAAATTTTCTAGTGCATGCATATTAAAAATAGTAGTCTTCATGTGATCTTCCACTGTAAGTGAATGTACAGTAACCAGTGTCATATAAATGAGGAACAAAAAGGCTTACTAAAATGTGTGGATTAATGACATCCCACTTAAAAAGTGTAATCTGGACATCTTGGAAAATGCATCGAATGAGATCATGGATTTATAAATTGATCCCAATTACTTAATCTCATATTAAAACCGTTCAGTTTACCAGGATGATATGCTTAATGGCATCAAGTCATTTTCTCCACTCATCCATCACAAAATAATTCCCAAAAAGGAATCTTCAAATCCAAAACACATACAAAACTCTTATAATTTTTCTATTGGATTTGGCTCTTACTGAAAAAACATGGACCACTATATACATAGATGCATGATAATAAGGTCAAGTAACCTTCCATGTAAACACAAAATACTAATACTAATAGTAATCAAGGGATACAGAGAGACCATTCATAGTGACTGATCCTTTACTAAGAAAATCATTCATATCATGAAGAACATCTAAACAATGTTTATTTAACATTTAAATACTAATTATTAGTGATCATGTTATACAGAGAGAACAAGAATATGTAATCTTCCATATGATGATATCAATCAAAGTGATCACATGCCCACATAGTATCTTTCCCTTCTATTTCATGACAATACTCAAATGTAAAATGAAATTAAATGTCATGAAACGGGCTTATAGCCTTATATTAGTATTAGTTTCTACCATACATGTAACTCACATTTCCAAAAGGAAACACTTCAAATCCAATGACCGGTACGCATACCATCTTCTTGGATTTGGCTCTCTTTTGTGGTTACATTAGAAATCAACCACATAAATGATACATGCTTACTATACACAACAAATGAAAAATTTAAACGAGAAACATAACATGCTTAGGAATGCACCAAAAGGCACACCGTCTCTGATTCATAATTCCTAAAAAGAAAATCTCCAGACCTCACACAGTATAACAGTTACTACTATTTGGGCCTGGCTCTCTCGTTTGACCATTTACAAAAAAATTGCCTGGTCAATCATATGATCAGAATAACTCAACTCCTTATAAGAGAACGATAATACTTTGTTTTACCATGAGAAAATGCGAATATTCATCTTCAAACATGAAGGATAGCCCATTAATTGTAGTCCTTAGAAAAACGGTTAGTCCTTCTTCATGACTTTCGGTATCAATCTCGATGAATCAACAGAGTTTTTGGGATCAGAAATCTTACATAAAAGTTCTAAAAAATGAATCACTCAATGCAGTAACGATGGATTTCTAATAAATTTAACGACGCTTCAATCATATTCTCCTTAATCAATGATTTATAATTTGGTCATTACCAAAACAAGGGAAGGATAACTGTGACTCCAAGGAACCACATATGCGTAAACTTTTTTTTTATCATATATACGTGATACGATGTATCCACCATGAAACAGTTACATGCATATATAAAATTTATCATTCAGTATCACCAAAGATTAATAAATCAAATTCTATGATACTAACCTTTTCTTAGCGGTTGGATTCGACTTTTAATTTAAGATGTTCCAGACCAATGAACACGAAAATCCTTCTAACCGCTGATGGCAGGGATGAGTTACAGCGACATTTTTCTGCATTCTTTCTTTTCCCCTTTTGTTCTTCTAGGTTTATTTCCTCTAGTCACAAATGGAAATCAATTAAGAACATTCCTTAATGAATTAAATACCCATTAAGAGGAACAAAGGAATTTAACAAAAGGTAAAATATGTTTTAGAAAACACCCAAAATGTTCCCTTGTGTTGTGCATGTCCAGAAATATATCCTGCAGTCAATGGGATTCATACTTGTAGTTTGAACAAGTATTTGAGAACCAGATTAGACCCAATCTAGGAATCTATCTGCCATAAACGTCTCCCCTAAATGCCGTGATTTTTTCTTTCAAAAAACTCAATCCAGTAGACGTTCTTAAACTTAATGTTTCACCCTCCACCGTCGAGAACTAATTGTCGAAAACTGTTGGAAAATTGGCACAAATAGGGTGAAGAAAATAATATTGTATTAGGGTTCAAGGTGTTGGAATTAATTACAATAATCGAATGCAAATGGGAAATAATACTTAGATTACACTGATAGTAGTAACAAACAATTCAATAAACTTAGTAGAGGCACATATGAGATACGCTGAGCTAAAGGTAATATTGCCTGCTACTCCTCTGAGATGCTATAGCAATTAACAAATTACCTCCAGGATACAACTACTGTTAGTTCTCCTCAATGTGTAGCATACACAGAGAGAACCCTTAGAACTTGGCAGCAAAAGTAAAAACAAAAACACAAATTGAAAATACAAATTGTTTCTGAGTAATGTAAAAACAATTTTATGTTTCTGTAAACTATATTTCTGTGAACTAAAATTTTGTAAATCAAGAAGTAGTTATACAAAATTATGTTTCTATAAACTACAACTTGTTTCAGAAAAGAACTGAACGTTTTCTGAGTTTTAAGACAAATATTAATAAGAACTTAAGTTTCTGAAAATAATTAGAGAAGAAGGAGAAATTCAGAAGATAAGAGTTCTGAATGGTATCGTTTCAAATGAAGAAATTCATCTTGTATTTATAGCAAAAATTAGTTCGAACGTTTAAAGAGAATCCAAAGCAAAGACAAGATCCGTAAAACACGATCCGTAAAACACGCGTCTCGAACGTTACAAAAGTTTAAGGTAAAAGCAGCGTTAAAAATACAGTAAAACGCTTTTGTCGGAATTCAAAATTTTCGAGATTCTTCTCGAGGTGCACATGTGTTACACGGGTCGGACACCCAAAACCGAGAAGGTAAAGAATAAAATTCTTTACATGTGTGGGAGAAACGTGTGGAAGATTTCAGTAAAAATAATGGGTCGGATACACCCACACCCACACCCACACCCACACCCACACCCACTCCCACTCCCACGCCCTCGCCCACGCCCACGCCGAGCCGAGCGAGCGTGCGTGCTTCTGTGCGAAGCACCGCGCGAACGGGAAAGGCAATAAGAAATGCAATAAGGTTTAGGCAACCTTGCCATAGTCTAGGGCTTTCCCCATACACAAAGGTCTAAAGACCCAAAGGGCCATACCCTTAAGGCTAAACCAATGTTATTTAAGTCTAAAACTCTTAGTGTTTTAGTCTATATGGGACTAATGTTTTATTCATTCACATGAAAAAAACATCTAGGGATCAATAGGTCTTGGGATCAAAACATGGTCCATGCATTTTTTGATTAAAACAAAACATTGTTTTTTCTAACAATCCCCCACATGAATAATAAAACATGTCGATAAAACACGATAAAACATAAGGCAACAAAATAGGCTAAGGTGTCCCAAGGATTGAACCTTAACTTAGTGAGAGGTTACCTGAACTGCTTGTTGATACGGTGAACGCAATGTCTTGAACCGCCAACAAAGAATGCAATTCAGAAATAACAGCCACACTTGATGCCTCAACCGAAGAAAACAGCGACCAAGCTCTTGCGGTTGTGCCCATTTTGGCCGTGGGATAAAATCCCGGACTTAATGAATGTCTCTAGAGAATCAGCTCATATTCTCATAGGAAGCGGCCACACTTCCAACATCCACAAAGGTGGGTCCATAAAGAGTGTCCTGCCACACCCCGCTTTAATCAAAGCCATGGTACCCATTAAGATCGCAAAAGATCATCCTTAATTTCTGCAGCAAGACTATCGCACGATTACACCATAGGGAGGGACAAAGATAGTGCTTTCTCAATATCACCATAAATTAGTTGTCTCATTGAACCTTGATCTTGGAAATCCAATCACAAGGTTGAGTATCCTTCATGGTGATTTATTCAATGAGCTTAAGTCCCATCCCCCTCGATGTAAATTTAACTTTCTCTCTGGTTAAGCCTTTTGTCAAAGGATCTGCAAGATTATCTTTGGTTTTTACAAAGTCTATCGAGATAATACCAGTAGAGAGTAGTTGTTTCACCGTCTTATGTCTTCTTCGTATATGTATAGACTTCCCGTTGTATACATTGTTCTTTGCGCAACCAAGAGCAGCTTCACTGTCACAATGGATGGAAATTGAAGACACAGGCTTGGGCAGAGTGGAATTCCTCCCAGGAAACATCGCATCCATTCAGCTTCCTCTCCAGCTTTTTCCAAGGCTATAAACTCAGACTCCATAGTGGATTTAGCTATACATGTCTGTTTGGTAGACTTCCATGAGACAGACGCACCTCCAAGCAAGAAGATGTACCCACTAGTAGATTTGCACTCTTCTGAGTCGATATCCATTGGCATCACAATACCCTTCCAAGACAGCAGGATACTTCCCAAAACTTAAGCAATAGTTTGAGGTCCCTCTCAGGTAACGTAAAACTCGAAGAGAGCATTCCAGTGATCCGTCCCCTGGGTTGCAAGTATACCGCTTAATCTACTCACGAGTAAGCAATATCAGGTCTTGTACAGTTCATAAGATACATAAGACTACCAATAATGCGAGAATACTCAAGTTGATCAATACCCTCACCCTTGTTCTTTTTCAATTTACAAGTGGGATCAAATGGAGTAGACGCAGGTTTAGCATTTTCATAATTAAATCTCTTTAATACGGTTTCAGCATAATGAGATTGACTAAGACTATATCCATCAGACGTCTTTCTGATTTTCATCCCTAAGATTACATCAGTAGGGCCTAAGTCTTTCATGTCAAAATTATCTCTAAGCATGCTTTTAATGGTATTAATAATATCAAGGTTCTTTGCCTAATATGAGCATATCATCAACATATAGGCAAACAATAACATGAGAATCATACACAGATTTAATGTAAACACATTTATCAGATTCATTAACCTTGAAACCATTAGTTATCATAACATGATCAAATTTTTCATGCCATTGTTTAGGTGCTTGTTTTAAACCGTATAGAGATTTGTTCAACTTGCATACTTTGTTTTCACAACCTTTTACAATAAAGCCTTCAGGTTGGTCCATATAAATTTCTTCATTCAATTCACCATATAAAAATGCAGTTTTAACATCCATCTGATGTATATGCAAATCATAAATTGAAGCAATAGCAATCAACATCCTAATCGAGGTGATTCTAGAGACTGGTGAATAGGTATCAAAGAAATCTAATCCTTCCTGTTGTCTATAGCCTTTATCTACCAACCTAGCTTTATATTTATCTATTGTTCCATCTGTTCTAAGTTTCCTTTTGAACACCCATTTGCAACCTATGGATTTACTTCCAGGAGGCAAGTCTACAAGCTCCCAAGTTTCGTTTTTCTGAATGGACTCCCATTCATTTAATGAAGCTTCTTCCCAGAAAGGAGCTTCTGGAGAAGTCATAGCTTCCTTGTAGGTTTGGGGTTCAGACTCTACCGTAAGAGTCAAAAAATCTGGGCCAAAACTTGTTTCAGTTCTAACCCTCTTACTTCTTCTTTGTTCAGTCTCATACTCCAAAGTTGGAGTTTGACTAGTCGATGGAACATCCGAGAGGTCATCATGGACCATTTTCCGTGGTCCAGACCTTAAAGGAAATATGTGTTCATAAAACACAGCATCTCTAGATTCCAATATGGTATTCTGACCAATATTATTATGGTCAGAACTGATGACCATAAACCTGTGTGCAATTGTATGCTCAGGATACCCTAAGAAAACACAGTCGACTGTTTTGGGACCTATTTTAGTTTTCTTGGGATGAGGAATGGCCACCTTGGCCAAACACCCCCACACTTTAAAGTATGCATATTAAGGTTGTTTACCATTCCACAATTCGTAGGGAGTTTTATCTGATTTTTTAAATGGAACTCGGTTCAAAATATAGCATGCCGAGAGGATAGCTTCCCCCCACAAGTTCGAAGATAACCCCGAACTTGTCAACATAGCATTTACCATATCTATGAGTGTTCTATTTTTTCTTTCGGCTACACCATTCGATTCAGGTGAATATGGTGCAGTGGTTTCATGAATGATTCCATTATTTTTACAAAAATCTCCTATGGGTATCACATACTCACCGCCACGGTCAGACCTAAGAGTTTTAATCTTAACTCCTTTTTGGTTTTCTACTTCAAGTTTATAAAACTTAAAAGCCTCTAAGGCCTCATCTTTACTTCTAAGAAGATGAACCTGACAGTATCGTGAGTAATCATCTATAAAAGTGATGTACCATTTTCTACCACCTCTTGTTGGTGTTGATTTCAAGTCTCCTAAATCCGAGTGTATTAATTCCAAAGGAACTGTTCTACGTTCAACACTTTTATTAAATGGTTTTCTTGCATATTTAGATTCAACACAGATTTCACATCTTTGTTTTTTATCAAAGTTTATTTTTGGTATGCAACCTAAATTAGCAAGTCTTTCCAGCGATTTGAAATTAACATGCCCAAATCTATCATGCCAAACATGTGAGGAGTCACAAACATAAACAGAAGAAGATGCATTAACATTCAATTTCAAATCAGATACACTAAGCTTAATCATGTTGTCGATAACATAACCTTTTCCTACGAATTCACCATGCTTAGAAATCACAACAGTATTGGACTCAGCAACAATTTTAAAACCTTTTCCTAGCAGGATGGTTTCTGAGATGAGATTTTTGCATATGTCTGGGACATAGAATACGTCATTCAATGCGAGAGTTTTTCCTGAAGTTAGCTTCAGTTCGACCTTGCCTTTCCCCACCACTTTCGCGGTGGAAGAATTTCCCATGAACAATTTCTCATCATCTCCTACTATGGCATAGGAGGAGAAAGCATTTCTGAATTTACAGACATGCTTGGTGGCTCCAGAATCAAGCCACCAGTCTCTCACATTAGTCATACTAGAGACAAGGTCGACTTCAGACACCATGCCAGTGAAATATCCAGAGTCCTCTACTATGTTTGCCTTATTTTTCTGTTTTGGATCATATTTGATCCTTTTAGGGGCCTTACAGTCTTTAGCCATATGTCCAGGTTTACCACAATTAAAACAGTCGCCTTTGATGGTGTGCTTAGTGACACCACCTCTAGGCTTAAAATTGTTACCTCTGGGTTTTCGACGTCTGTTACGTCTATTACCCATTTTGCTGGATTCTCCAGGAGTTTTCTTTGAAGCAGCTTTATCGTCCAAAACATGAGCTTTGTTGGACATGTTTTTGCTCAGCATCATGCTCTTGTCTTTGCTGCACATCAGCTCCTCAACCTGGATCTTTTTGCCAAGCTCCACCATGGTGATTTCACGAGTCTTGTGTCGCATCCTCCTCTTGTATTCGCTCCATGAGGGTGGAAGCTTTTCAATCACAGCCGATACTTGTAGAGCTTCATCAAAAGTCAAGCCTTCAGCAAGAATCTCGCTGATGAGGAGTTGAAGTTCGACGAACTGTTCTACCACAGGCTTTTCGTCAGTCATGTTGTATTCTAAGAACTTAGCCATCAAGAACTTCTTACTTCCAGCAGCTTCAGCATGATATTTTTCTTCTAGAGCTTCCCATAAATCAAAAGCATTAAAATCTTCTTTTGCATTATAGAAGTCATACAAGGAGTCATCAAGACAGTTAAGAATATGATTCTTGCACAAATAATTCTTCCTATTCCGCCTGTCCAATTTATCTTCATTACCACGGTGATGAAGTTTTCTCGAGGGTTTTTCTAAAGCATATCCATCTAACCTTTGGTCGTTTAGGAAGAATAGCATTTTAGACTGCCATCTCTTAAAGTCCTTACCACTGAACTTTGGTGGTTTTTTCTACAGTATTCTTTCCCATGTTCTTACAACAAAGAATATTACAGTATTACAATATTACAATAAGGCAAATATTACCTTTAGATTGTTGGAATTAATTACAATAATCGAATGCAAATGGGAAATAATACTTAGATTACACTGATAGTAGTAACAAACAATTCAATAAACTTAGTAGAGGCACGTATGAGATACGCTGAGCTAAAGGTAATATTGCCTGCTACTCCTCTGAGATGCTATAGCAATTAACAAATTACCTCCAGGATACAACTACTGTTAGTTCTCCTCAATGTGTAGCATACACAGAGAGAACCCTTAGAACTTGGAAGCAAAAGTAAAAACAAAAACACAAATTGAAAATACAAATTGTTTCTGAGTAATGTAAAAACAATTTTATGTTTCTGTAAACTATATTTCTGTGAACTAAAATTCTGTAAATCAAGAAGTAGTTATACAAAATTATGTTTCTATAAACTACAACTTGTTTCAGAAAAGAACTGAACGTTTTCTGAGTTTTAAGACAAATATTAATAAGAACTTAAGTTTCTGAAAATAATTAGAGAAGAAGGAGAAATTCAGAAGATAAGAGTTCTGAATGGTATCGTTTCAAATGAAGAAATTCATCTTGTATTTATAGCAAAAATTAGTTCGAACGTTTAAAGAGAATCCAAAGCAAAGACAAGATCCGTAAAACACGATCCGTAAAACACGCGTCTCGAACGTTACAAAAGTTTAAGGTAAAAGCAGCGTTAAAAATACAGTAAAAACGCTTTTGTCGGAATTCAAAATTTTCGAGATTCTTCTCGAGGTGCACATGTGTTACACGGGTCGGACACCCAAAACCGAGAAGGTAAAGAATAAAATTCTTTACATGTGTGGGAGAAACGTGTGGAAGATTTCAGTAAAAAGAATGGGTCGGATACACCCACACCCACACCCACACCCACACCCACACCCACACCCACACCCACTCCCACTCCCACTCCCACGCCCTCGCCCTCGCCCTCGCCCTCGCCCACGCCGAGCGAGCGTGCTTCTGTGCGAAGCACCGCGCGAACAGGAAAGGCAATAAGAAATGCAATAAGGTTTAGGCAACCTTGCCATAGTCTAGGGCTTTCCCCATACACAAAGGTCTAAAGACCCAAAGGGCCATACCCTTAAGGCTAAACCAATGCTATTTAAGTCTAAAACTCTTAGTGTTTTAGTCTATATGGGACTAATGTTTTATTCATTCACATGAAAAAACATCTAGGGAGCAATAGGTATTGGGATCAAAACATGGTCCATGCATTTTTTGATTAAAACAAAACATTGTTTTTTCTAACACAAGGCTCTTATGAAAGATTCTTTTCGACAAATATTCGACCCTTTCCCAATAAATTGGCGAGTACAAATAGGTCAATGAATATTTCCGTCAGGATACTTGAAGCCCCACAACGGATGTTGGATTCAAAGCGTGTACGACCTTGATCCAACCAAGAACACACTAGTTTTGTTTCTGATGATGCTTGTAAGAGAGAAAACAGTATTCTTCATTATTGAATGAAAACAAAACATCACTACTTATAGGGGACTCATTCCTATTGGAGATTCCTCTTCATTTCCAAAAGACACATAAGGTGTATAATGGGAATGGTTGTGTCTTTTGTGAACCATCACACCCATTATAGGTGCCTCTTGATCTCTAACTAACATCCATTGTGTATAATTCAACACAGGACACTCCCCGTCGTAGTGGAAAACCAAAAACGAAAATCATTTTATTTTCTATGCTATTGAAAATATCCAACAAAAATATGGTATGAACTTTAAGGATTCTTGTGTGATTATTGTGATTTTAGGGGGGGCCAGAGCTAGGATTAGTCAACCATTGGATCCACACCCGCCAGTTGGTGAGTTGAACCACTGGTTATAGTGAAAAGAAGTGGAAAGGACACTAGAAGATGAAACAATTAAAGGGTATTCCAGACTTTTTATAACCTAGTCAACTTAGTCAAGTTGACCAATTTTATGACACCTAGCCAAGGTTGTGAAATCGTAAATCGTAACTGTTTGTAGGTGAAAATGTTTTCTGCTGATTTCGGTAATTTCGAGTGTGAAGGTGAGAAACAATTTAAACCCTAAACAATGTACTGCAAGGGAGTACTTTAGATTCGAGAGATCAATCTGTACAAGTCCATCCTAAACCAAGAAATGGTCATTCCGGACTTATTTCTGTCACAAAGTGGAGGAGAATGGGTTGGTTTTGGGAAGGGAAGCAAGGAAAGTGATGAGACCAGAATAGCTGATTCTGGAAGAGTAGTTGAGTTACTGCGACTTGCATCAGAAAAGTGGGAAGGATAACAAATGGTAATCTAGCACGTATTTCTGAGTGATGTATGTTCCCGATTGAACTCGTTGTTCTGTGGAAATAGGTAAGACCTATTTATACAAGTCGGAGTGAAACGTACTCTGGTATCATTAAGGATTGGGGAAATAAATGGGAGGAGGTGGTAACTGTATGCAAAGAATTGATGTTTCATAAAATTGTTAACGCATGGAATTGATGTTCCATAAAACTGCTAACGTATGGAATTAATGTCCCGTAAACGTTTCACCTTTAGCTCCCTGTATTTACTAACCGCGTCACCCTTATGACAGGCGTAGTATACGCCGCACGCTATAAAACGCCAACCCAATACCCAAAGACGATCCCCCAGTTTGTTATATGTGTTTGATATATCGAATGTTTTGTGGAAAACATGTGGCATGTCTTTGTTGTCTGGCAAGTCTAGTTTGGGAGACTTTTTAGATCGGTGACCTTCGACGGTCGAGATTTTGCATCTTAAGAGGAAGGGTAGTCGTTGATCGTTGCACGCTTTCGCTTGTTGGTAGCCGCACAAGGAAGTCCATAATGATCCCGCGGCTGAGTTGGCATGGCATGGTTTGGCAAGGCCAAACTTAGGTTTTTGGGCCAAAGGTTACCATGCGTTGTCTGGTAACCTTGGATGGCTAGGGTTTGCTCAAGGGATTGAATGGGGACCGTTGATTATCTCACGCCTTGGTTTTGGGTAGCCGTGTAGGGAAGGCCAGCATGGTGGAACGTCTAGGCTAGCATGGCATGCCTTGGCGCAATTAGGTTGGCATGCCTTGGCATGTTGGGCCAAGGGTTTTCCATGGGTGTGTGGCGTAGCTAGCCTTGGCTAGGTGCGGTTTTGGATTGGCGTGTGGGGCCAAGGGTTTTCCATGGGCGCATGGCGTGGATAGCTTTGGCTAGGTGCGGTTTTGTCTTGGCATGTGGGGCCAAGGGTTTTCCATGGGCGTATGGCGTGGATAGCTTTGGCTAGGTGCATTTTTGGCTTGGCATGTGGGGCCAAGGGTTTTCCATGGGCGCATGGAGTGGCTAGCTTTGGCCAGGTGCGTGACCAAGTTAGGGTGTTGGGCCAAAGGTCGTTTGGTAACCTTAGACGTCCAGGATTTTCTCCTGGGATTAAAGGGCAACCGGTGATTATTGCACGCCTTCTTTTTGGTAGCCGCGTAGGGAATGCCATCATGGCGTCATGGCTAAGTTGTAATGAGGCCATGGCGAGGTGTGTTTGGCATGGCGCGGTAGGTGTGGATGGAACGGTTTTCCGTTAGCACATGGGTGCGGTTAGCATGGTTGGTATGCTTTGGCGCGGTTAGTGTGGCTGGCATGGTTTGAAATTAGCTCAGAGGTGCGACTGGCATGGTTGGAATGCTTTGGCGCGGTTAGTGTGGCTGGCATGGTTTTCCACTGGCACAGAGGTGCGGCTAGCAAGGTTGGAATGCTTGGGCGCGGTTAGTGTGGCTGACATGGTTTTCCATTGGCACATAGGTGCGGCTGGAATGGTTGGCATGCTTTGGCGCGGTTAGTGTGGCTGGCATAGTTTGCCATTGGAACAGAGGTGCAACTAGCATGGTTGGCATGGTTAGTGTGGCTGGCATGGTTTTCCATTAGCACAGAGGTGAGGCTAGCATGGTTGGCATGCTTTGGCGCGGTTAGTGTGGCTGGCATAGTTTGCCATTGGCACAGTGGTGCATCTGGCATGGTTGGCATACTTTGGCTCGTTAGTGTGGTTGTCATGGTTTTCCATTGGCACAGAGGTACGGCTAGCATGGTTGGCATGCCTTGGCGCGGTTAGTGTGGATAGCATGGTTTGTCATTGGGACAGAGTTGCGGCTAGTATGGTTGGCATGCCTTGGCGTGGTTAGTGTGGCTGGCATGGTTTGCCATTGGCACACGTGGGAATTAGGGTTTGGCTTGTCGTAACCCTAATTGAAAAAGATACCCCGGTAATTATTTATAGACACATTAAAGATTTCAATAAATGCGCATAGTAAATGCTTATTACTTAAATGTTGTGACGTCAATGTCTACTAGGGTTTTGGGTTTTACGATTTTAACCCTAGGCTAAAAACCACCATCACCATTAAGTCCCCTTCTTATCTCGGAAAATGTGCCTTTTGCGAGGTAAGCATATGATAGTGACAGACAAGGATGGAATCGAGATGTAAATCATTGCAGAGATGGTCAGGAAAATCCGACTAACCTTTTTCGAGAGGTGAAAAGAATTTTTTGCTTCCCGTGTTGGCGGCCTTGCGTAAGTTGTACTAGGGATGCAGACCATGGTGAGGTGAAACGAAAATTTTCAGCTTCGTATGATAGTACATATTCGAGGCGAAGCGGGCGCGGTTTTGGAAAGCAAAGCATAATGTACGGCTTGGCTCATGGGGCCAAGGGGTGGCGTGGTCTTAGAAAGAAAGTGCACATGGATGACTTGGAACGATAGGGCAACGACATGGGGCCATGAAGCAGCCATAGAAAGGCGAGATGTACAAGGACTTCTAGGCATGGTGGGGCCGCGACAATGGAGCGGATGGCTTGGCCTGGTGCGGCCACGACAGGGCGCGGATCGGTGACGTGAGGCGTGCACGGACGGCTAGGCATGGTGGGGCCGCGACAATGGAGCGGATGGCTTGGCATGGGGAAGGCGAGCATAGTGGATGTCTTAGCGCGTGGGGCCAAGGCATGGCGTGAGCGGTCTTGGGCATGGAAATTGGTCTTTGCGGGACCGGTTTCCTCTTTTCCTTTCTTGGCTCAAAATAGGAAATCCTTTCCTTGTTCAAACTCCCACGTACCATGTATATATAAAAATAAGGTCGGCTTCTCTTTTGTTTCACGCTTATTTATTTATCCCAGCCGTGTGGTAGCAGTAAAGCAGAGCGGACGAGAAAATTCCAGGTATGCCTTCCAACACTTCTTCTTTAACTTGTTTTTCTATTTTCTTTTATGTTGTTGTAAACCCTAGTTGTAGGCGTACCTTTTCATGACCTTGTAGAAAATAATGGTGTGAATCCTAGACTTATGCATGTTTTGCACGAGCTCCTATTAGTACCTAGGCATGAATACCATAGTAATGTTGATCGTCTCAATTCACTGTGCAAAGTAAGCGCGAAATTGCCATCCTTTTCCACAAAAACCTAGTTTTTAGGGTTTGCTCCTTGTTTTGGTGTGGCCGTGTGCATGGTTCCCATGGTGGGGCATACCTCCTCGGTTGGACAAGAATTTTATGCTGTAGGGTACGACCTTGAAACAGACTGGCTTGCGTCTTGGGTGAAAAAATAATTTCCGTGCACTTTCCGTAATAATTTATCTTCGTATTGTTCCATTGTAGTTGTTTGGAAGGAGAAAGTAGCGCATGGATGGTATTAGGGGGTGGCTTACCCAGGATGCAGCCTGCCCAAAATACGAGAAACTCCTTTTTAGCCAGCCTATTCGTCAGAACAAAATGAAAAAGCCTTGGTCAAAATTATAGTTAGCCCAAAATAAACTCTCTATCTATACAAAAGTGAGAAACCTCACGCCACGTATCCCACTAATAACTCTCTATCCGTATAAACATACAAGAAAACTAGTCTTCTGGTGACTTCCTCCAACCTTTTTTTCTTCTCATCTTGCAGTTATTTTTAGTTTCTAGGTTAAAACTTGGATCTAAAGCATAAGTGACGGAGGTGAGGGTCAAAAGATTCATATAAATTTAGATTAGCACAGGGCAAAACTTTTCATTAGCTCATTAGTATGACTTCTTTCCAATATAATTGTTATAATGTTGCGTTTTTTACTTCTTTTAAACTTTTATGTCCTCTTCTGTTCCGGTTAGTACTTAGAAATTAAATTCAACTGTGAAATTTACTCCCACTCCATCACAATTTGATCTATCTAGCCCATATTTTTTCCAAATATTTACTAAAGCTTGGTCCATGCGTACGTAAACTAAAAATTAACCCAAATATCAAAATCTATTACATAATATTTTCCCGCTTTTCTTTTCTTTTAATAAACAATGACAAAAATTTGACGTTTAAATGTTCCGATGTATCGGTTTTTAATTTCATGAACTGATTTGAGAACCATACAAAGATATAAAAGTAACATTTTAAAATTTCAAAAATTCGAGCGGCCTTCGGCCGCATTTCATACAATAATATTATTTTTTTATATATATGTTGTCTTAGCAATTTAATATTGTCACTGAGTTGGACCTTACTATATAGACAACTAGGTCTTAACCCGTGCCGTAACGGCACAGGCATAATTTTTATTTAGTTATGAATTTTCCGACATATGAATATCAAATATAATATGTATTAATATCAAGTTTACCCTTCTTATCGTTGCAAAAGTAAAGGGAAACCCGATAGATATTTTTATTCTTTACTTCACATCCTTTCTAGCACTTTCCTCCTTGACATCCTCCCATACTATGTCTCTCCTTATTCGATTTGTATCCTCAATCCAACAATGAAATTATATCTAAACTAATTTTTATATATTTTGTCCCAAAATAAATAAATATTAGTTGATTTGTTTTTTAGTTTAAAAAGATATCTTATCGATCTTTTGAAATGGTATTACCTTTTTGCATTTTTCTTATATTTATTGAATGGTGTTAGGATGTTCATGGAAAATATGAACCTACTATAGGCCCGACAACATAGCACCGATCATGTCCCCACTTGGCCACCTTGGGATATGAGGTGTGTGGTTTTAATCTAAAAGGCCTCAGCGCTGCGTAAGGAGATTCCCAAGTTTATTAAGATCAACATGTACTCCTCTTTCTTCCATGTGGTACTATCCCTAGCTATAATTAAGTGGTTTAGCGTGCCACATACTCCAACAATCTCCACCTTGACGATATTAAACCACTTCACCAGTCCAATCAGACCTCTCCATATGATTACTATTTGTATATGCTACCCATCAATCAGGATTATTGTCACTATGCGCCTTACAATCCTACTTCACCTTGAGTTAATGAGAAGGAAAGCACCAACTCCAGCTTGAGCATTTCCTTGCCCACATAGAACCCTACTACTTGAGAGTTAATGTGTGAGACAATAACTCCACCTTGAGCGCCAGTTCATCCTTGAGCATTGACTTTCCGATCTAGAACCTTGGTCCACCTGAGTTAATGAGTGAGACACTAACTCCACATTGAGCGCCAGTTCAACTTTGGGCCTTTCCTTCTTCACCTTGAGTCTGATTTCACTTGCGCCCTAAACCGGGTGACATCCACAACCACTTCAACGTTCGAACAGTAGCACCAACCACGGGTTTTGATACCAATTGTTGAGATCTTCATGGACCATCAGACACTACTTATTGCCCAAACACATAACATGAAACCCCACTTGACCACCTTGGGATAAGAGGTGTGGGGTTTTTAACTAAAAAGCCTCGGTGTTATGTATGGAGAAGTCCAAGCTTATTGTATGTTCTTACTATTTCAATGATGATGCCATACTTAAAATCTAATTCATTCACTTAATATATTATACTTTAAAATGTTAAGTCATTTCCGATGGTAATCATTTTACCCACATACGATGTAGTTCTAGTTTTTCAAAATTCCCATAAATATTATGTACGTAATTCAATTTGGAAGGAAGAGTTCACCGAATGGAATATAGGTAATGGCTTGTACTTTCGTAACATTGTGGACTTTTCAACATAGTTGGATCCAGAGTTGGTAAAAATCACTGAATTTATGGGTTCTCGGGTGAGAGTAATCTAGGTATGGGATACCTCCCAGAAAACTTCAAATGGATGTCTACATCAGTTTTAGTTGAAAATCCCACGCTATTGGATAACCACAATGACTAAGGGGGAACATTATTGGCAAAGATCAGGTCCTTAAAAATGGTATTAGAGTCGACCACGGGTTACATGTTGAGGGCGAAAGATTATGCTTGATGGATTGAACATATTCCAGAGTCTCATGAGTGAGAAAAAATGCCAGAGTCTAGGATTGAACATATTCCATACCCGAGGAACTCCAAATTAAGTTGGAATAGAGTAATGGTTTGTCATTTGCTAAAACCGGGACCTTTTCAGCATAATTGGCTTCGTAGTTGACGAAAAATATTTATAGTTAAGCATGCTCGGTATTGAGTAATCTTGGGATGGGTGACCTCTTAAGAAGTTGTTGCTAGATGAACGCAGCGGTTATCATTGAAAACTTAATATTATCAGATGAACGCAGTGGCTTAGTAAGGACATTATCAGTAGAGGGCAGGCCATTACATTCTACGACATTATGCCTCCAAATGTGAGGTTATTTGTTGCATAAAAATAATAAAATCATGATTAGTTAGTAAGTCAAATCATTAAGTAATTAACCTAATAACAATAAGCTCTACTAACAATAAACTCTGCTATCCATCATCATTGAATAAAAATAACGTTAAACCATTTATCAAGAAATACGTGAGGCGATGTGAAATTACTCACTGGGCACCAATACTTGCCACCGTCATTATGGTCAACTTATATAATTGTTAGCTAATTTAACTAAGTTTGGTGCTGATTTTTTTCATTCAAAAAAAGTATTTTGAAAACATTTTGATAGCAATATTTTTTCATCTTAGTGTTTATTAAAGATTTCATAAAGTGTACACTTCCAAAATTTATCAATTTGTAAAGTGGGGAGAAGGAGCTTTTAAAAGCTTCAAAATCAAAAGCTATAGTTCACCCTAGCTTCATATTTTATTTTCCAATTCTATCCCATTTTGTTTATAACTGACAACAATTATCCTTGAATCTATATATGATCACCAATTTTTATTTTTAATATTTTATATTCTTTAAAGATAATTATTTTTTATTTTCAAACTACATTTTATGTTATATCGTATCACTAAAATATACCTTTATTTTCAACGATAAATATTAAGAGATTATGGATTTTTAAAAAGTGGTTTAGAAAAATAATACTTTTTAGTAATAATACTAATTAGTAAATTTAATATTACATGTGTACGTACTCTAATAGTAGAAAATTTACTTACTTTACGCACTATAAAATAGAATAGACAATTTTCAGAAATATGTCTGCTTTTGTCATTTTCTCACTAACTATAGTTGAACATGATATTTTCAGAGATATGTCTGTTTTTTAAAATAGTTTTACCTTTAGTTTATAATTTGCAACCGTTCAATTGTTTTTTTTTACAAAGCTCGGCACAGTAACTTACATCGGCAACCAATTGTTTTTTTTACATAGCTCCGCACAATAACGTACATCGGAAAAGCACTTTTGTAAAGATCGCAACAATACCAAACTAATTCTAAGTATTAGCTAATAAAAATATACTTTTATTATCATCATTAGTAGAATAATTTATATATTATCTTTTTTAGTTTGACATTTAATTAATAGACTATTTATTATGAAGAATTATGGAACCTTAATGACATGATAAATTTTGTCCATTAGATACATTTCTAATCTCAATCACAACCATCACCTACGACAAACGATTACCTCCCTAGATTTATCTTTTGTGAGGAAAAATTTGAACCGCCACTTACATAAGCAAAGTTATCCAAACTGTGCTTTATATTCTTGATGATAATAATAAGAAAGTGAAGTAACAAAGTATTAGTATTGATTTTGCTTAATGGGATTGCATAAACAAAACATAAAGTGTTCCATTATATGAGTTACCGGAAGATCCAGGTCTCTTGCACTTGTTCCTTAGATTAGTGGTTATTTATGTGTTTATAGGGCTTAACCCGTGCCGTAACTAATATCTACTGATATTATTAGATTAGTGATTCATTCGACCTTCTCCACCACTTCCACAACCTACTATCGCAACTAATATCTATTGATATTTTTTCTGTTTTTATCAAAATTATTTATTAATAGAAGAAATACAAATTTATTAATTTAACTAAAAGAAATTTTATAATGGAAGAAATTAATAGATTATTTATTATGAGCTATTAGTGAACAAACATTATTTTGAGAAATTAATAAATCATTTAATATCAATTAGTATGGAATACTAATTAGTTAGGTATTTATTATATTAATCATTTACTATATTTATTATATTAGATTAGATTTCCATTAATGGGTCATTAAATGTTAGTTTTATGGGACAAATTACAACCATAGATTTATCAATTGGGATATGAAATCTTGGCCATCACTTACACGTGCGAGATGAGGGTGTGGTCAAGAGAACTACAGCCGTAGATTTATCTTTGTCCAGACAAATCCTGACCACCACTAACAAAGGAAAACTTATACAAACCTTGTTTTATACTAATGATGATAAGCAACATGCAGTGCTTTTATCACTGTATTTAAATTTGAGTCATTTAGATTGCTATAATCTGGGTGTACGAAGGAAAAACAATTAGCCCACCCGGACACAAATTCCTGGTTCCGTCGCTGAAGTAGCGTGAGAGAATCTTTATTATGATGTAACTTGAGGAAAGTTCTGCTGTACCGAAAGAAATTTGCAATTCCAAACCAAACGTAGATGATGAATTCTTCACCACATCGGCCACGGTTAGGAGAAACCATCCCAACTATGTGTCGATTCTTCTGACCAGCTCGGAAAGGGAGGGAGAAGGTCGGTTGGTTCGTCCAAGAGGCGTAGTAAGGTTTTTCCTATCATGACTCTCCTATTGACTTTAAATGTGAATCCGTTGCTTCCCTTCGAGAAATGGATGCGGTTCATAATGGGCCAGGAGCATGTAAGAACAATTTAAACAAGGCGCAGATCGTTGATGCTGTTGCGGCTTCCGCAGTGCTTCATATTAGGAAAGATATTCCAGGCTTGGTTGTTTTTGTTTCCAGATGGTGTCCGGACACCCACATGACCATATGCAAATGGGGTGAAATGACCATTTCCTTGGAGAGCGTGGTTGTATTGTTGAACCTACCCGTAGTTGGAAACCTTGATGTTAAGTTGTCTGCATATGAAAAATAAATGCATGCCGCCCTAGTTGTGAAATCAAAAGGATTTGTTCGGAAAGAAAATGCGACGAAGTGCTTCTATGGCTGGTGGGTGTCTCAGTGGTTCCCTGACGCGTTAGAGTCGAACCAGAAGAACATTATACTTCATGTTGCAGCGTTCTTGGCTATTTGTCTATCCAGAGATATTTTTGATTATGGCTCGGGCAAGAAATAGATAAGACATGAACTTATCAAGTTTGCCATAAAGTTGGAAAAAGGTGACGTTTTCCCCATTGGAGGTCTATTTCTTGGTTCCCTGTATGCACACTTGGATCAACTAGTTTCGGACATGCGCGCCTCAAACGGCTACATGAAAGTAGATTCGTATATTCATGTCGCCTTTATCCATGCATGGTTGTAGGAGCATTTCGAGAAGTATGCCCTGAAACCATTGGTTGTACTTCCCGAGTTTTGGGGTGGCTCTAGGATACTGCGCTGGTCGAATAGGCATCCCAAGAATGGGTCTATAACTCAGGTCACTACCTTTGCTCCTTCTCTAAACATGTCTTTGTATTCTGATAAATAGGATATGAGTGTCAGAGAGATAGTGTTCATGCGAAGCTGGTCATGTGTCGTCTTTCTTCCAAGGATCTTTCAAAGAAACCTCTTACAACATCGATAGAGTGGCTCGGCATATGGTTTTTGACCAAGGGGTCCCACTCGTTCATCAGTCAGTCGTTCCAGAAGTCCTGTTATCAACTGTTCTTGATGTTGGTGCTCTTGTGTCGGGTAAAAAACCCCCTTTCCTGCTCGCGGAACGGCATCCATCAACAACCTCCAAATATAACACATTATGGCAGGACAAGTTTCTTGTCATCACAACAAGACTTCTTCTGTGATTTTAGCGGAACATCCACTGATGAGGGATCCTAATAGAAAATCCATTAGCCCGAATTCAGATAGTCCCCAAGTGAAGGATCAGAGATCTAAAAACCATGCTGATGGTTTTCAGTCAGTTCTGGAGGCTCTCTCGACTTTTAGCTCTTCCAATATGCGAGTACGTATAATTTTCTTCCTGACTTAGTCGGATTACTTATGTCTTTGTCTTATTCCTGAGTGTATGTCCTTGTGCCTTGCCCAGGGTCTTAGAAGTGTGAAGGTATTTGCTAAACTTGCAAGTAGTCAGAAAATATCACCTCTTGAGACAGAAAGAAGCGATGCTTAGCCTACCCATGACGGAGGGGAATCCGAGAAGGATGAAAGCTCAGAGTCCAGATATGGTGGGAGTAGTTCTTCCGATAGCAGTGATGAATCTTCCTCTAGTCGGTCTGAAAACGGATCAGTGAGTCTTCTCCATGCCCTTCTTCTTCATCTCTCTCCTTTTTTTTTTTTTGAAGAGTGTCTAAACCGTGATATCGCAGAGCGACACCGGTTCTGAAGCTGAACTCGAGAAGGAAAATAGTGAAGACACGTTTTGTCTCCATCCGTGTCAGCCAATCCCGGTAGCTTTGAAATAGAGGCCGATCAAGACGAAAGCGTTGTTGTGACTCAGACGACGGAGATTGCTCATGTGAACCCTGGCGCAATTGTTGTTAGGGATCCCCTGCCGGTTACTGATGTAGTCGCAAGTTCTACCTTTGTTCCTCCATATCCGGTTCCTTATCCGGATTACGTTTTGATTGGGGGATTTAGCATGCCATCTAAGCAACACTATAAGAAAACAGGGATTTAGCGACTACTTTGATTCTGTTGGTACAGGGTCGTTTTTAGCGGGTGGATCTCTGTAGCAACTGACATGAAAACAAATACTCTCTATGACTAGAGGTTGCTTTGCTAAATACCTGGACCAACTATGATGCTGAAAGAGATATCTTTCAACTAAATGAAACGACGAAGATTTTAGTCGACATAATTTTCGAGTAACTACAAGATATCGTTGGTAGAAGCATGAAACATTTGTTGCTGAAACATTTTACCCGCAGAATCTATTGTTGCTGAAGACTAATACATACTTGGTAGAGGTGGGAGTTTATTAAAAGTTGTGAGCTGCTAAAGATTTGAACTTACTCAATTTCAGTTGGTAGAGGTGTTTTATGTCGTTGGATAAGCAATTTTATCACCGAATATTTTCCTGGTCAAGAGTTTGATCCACTAAATCTAGCAGCAGAATAGTTGGCTAGTTAAAGTCCAACCGTCGTTGACGCTCACTTGGTGAAGGTCCCCAGCCAACAACAAATTTGAGTTGCTAGTGATTTACAAATTTTACAAATGTATTATAATGAAAAACAAATATGGAATTTATTTTTAAAATTATACACTAGATGTTATTAATATTGAAAATATCCAAAATAGTCAACTATAAAATCTATCCACTTCTTCTGATCAACCTAAGAGACAGCACAAAACTAGTCTGATCACATCCATAGTCATTATACATTAAAAAGAAAAACTAACAGCTTAGAGTCGGTATGGTTTGTACATGTACTTACTAAGCTCTAACCATTCAGTCCCTTTGGTCCTTCAGTATGACTGCAGATAGTCGGTATGGTTTGTACATGTACTTACTAAGCTCTAACCATTCAGTCCCTTTGGTCCTTCAGTATGACCGCGATCTGCAGGGTCTAGGAAGAGAAGCATTCAAACCTAGTCCAACTCATGAAATAGAGGCAATAAGAGACCTCCAAATCAACAAATAAAGCCCTTGGCACGCTTCCTGCAGTGTATCTAAGAGGCTTTTTCCTACTGCAATCACCTTTACAATTAAGTTCGCTCTACTCCAGCAGCCCATACATGTTTGAAAAGTCTTTGTTGATACACTTGAAGTCGCCTAGCTAGTAATAACAAATTTTGGGACCACAAGTACAAAATGCATACAAACTAAAACAAAATAACTCCAAGTCAAAAGCAATGAATTTTTATGTTACATGCTCATAAGCATTTTTCCATGTTTACTGGCCGAATGTCGGAACTAGAGGATTTTTGAGTTGCTAATGCTACAGCCTTCTCTTGTCGGTAGTTCGACAAGCTAACAGTAAGTCACTGGAAGAAATATAATTCTCAACGTTCCATAACGCCATCTATGTTTTAACCATAATTACTAAGAGATAAAAGTTGTAACACCCCGAGTTCCGGATCAGGGTCAAACCAGTATGGAGATCCGAACTCGAAGCGTTACGGGTCGGGAAGAGACTTATGCATAAATATTTCTCTTAGTTATTTTTTTTTTATTACAACAAATATAATTTATATTTATTTTTGTTGCTAATTTACTTTTACTCAAAACATAGTTAGCACTTTATATAACATGAATTGAAGCATATAAATCCACTAATTATCTTTAAGAACATTTTCAACCAAACATATTATTTCAACTACATTTCAAACAATACAATAAAACAATTCAATCACTAAGCTACTCATTCCTAGCTTTCGCTGCGCCACTCTGATATCTGCAAGGATTTCAATTGGGTTGAGATGATAGCTCAATAGAATGCATTCCCAATTCTCCAAAGATGCGTAAACATAATCATTTTATCAAGGAATAACATATGATAAGAAATATAGTGCAACTTCAACAAATATATTCAACAAATAACATTACCTCACAAATATTATTTTTACTAAATCATCTAATTCATTTGTCCAATCATGAGTTCACAATGTCAATATTATTGTCAACAATTTATCTAATAACATTTCAACATATAAGTTCATAGCACCAATACTAATTTTCAGCAATTCATCCAATTATATTTCATACACGAATTCATAACACTGTTAATATTTCCTACAAATATGTCAATTCGTATTTCAAAGCTTGAGTTCATAAAACCAATAATATTTCCACTAATCATTCAATAGAGATTTCAACACACGATTCACAAATTAATATTGTCACCAACAATCCATGAGTTTACAACATTTATATTATTATCAACAAATCATTTATCAAATCATCCATTTAGGATTTAACTTATCAATTCACAACAACAATTCATCCATTTGAATTTCACAAATGAGTTCATAACACCGATTATGTTTCCAATAACTCATTTAATTTAGATTCCGAACACATTATTCACATATTTATAAGTCACCTCAAACCATGATTTCACGGTACGAAAACCTTGGTTTGTACACCACCTATCGTTTATCGGCACGGACAGCCTCCATCGATGGTCAGGAACAAAAGTTCCCATGGGGATCATTACCCATTTAACTCTCGGGGATCATTACCCGCCGTTAGCATGAGAATAAATTCCATCTAACGGAAAAACATGAACTCATTTCCTTTTATAAATTATTTTCACAAACAACACAAGCAACCATGGCTTATCAACATGAATTTCTTTCAAGCATTTATGCAAACAAGTTAACTGCAACCATTTTACATTGTATGTTCCATGGTAATAACGTTATCTGATCATCACCAAATTTTACAATAAAATTCTTGATACATTCATATATTACAAATCCAAATTTCACACCAAACCAACGGTTCAAACAAAAGATGTTGAATTTATAATGACAACCTAAACATTGTGCAGATTACATGTTGTTACCAAACAATTCATGATAAATTCATAACAATCTGAAATTGACCCAATCCAAAGAACACTTAAAGATAAGATATTTATATATAACTTTTATTAAGGCCTCAAATCCTTTTAACATCATTAAGACTTACTAAGAACATCAAAATCACAGCGAGACGAAATTGTCCAGAAATTCAGAAACTATCACCCGATTTCAAACAAACATTCAACGGTGAATTTACATTGGAAACTTCTAAAATTTTAACAAGAGATGATCAATCATGTTTAATATCAACTAGAAAATCCTGATCATCAACAAGAGGCATATATGTATTCGAATAAATCACTGAATCATTACAATACAAAATCATATAAAGTAAACACCAAAGAAAAACACCTAAAGAGAAAGGGTTTCACATTCTACCTCAATTCCATTGATTCTCCAATGATTTTCCATGGTATCCCTCTCTAAAATAAACCCTAGATTTATCTCCTTCTTCACCCTAGCCTTTGTTCTCTAACTTGTATAATTCATTTTCTAAATATTTTTGTTATAAAAACCTGAATAATACTAATATTTATATTTCTTTTAATTGTCTTTTCATTTATTATTAATTTTATATACTTATTAAAATAAACTAGGTGACTTTATTTCCACCCTAAGTTGTATCCCTTCTAGTTCAATTAACCCACCTAAGTTAAGGTAAGGGAAACAATATAAACCACATGGTTAGCTAATTTGGGTATAACCCGACCCAAAACAGTAACTAAAAATACAAGGTATTACATTCTACCACCCTTAAAATAAATTTCTTCCCGAAATTTATAACATGCTTAAGATATCAAAATCATGTAAACAATAAAATTCACAAATCAATATCCAATTTAGCACCCAAATAACTATCACACGAATTCCGACAAATCAAGAAGATTCAACGGTGAATTTACATTGGAAACTTCTCAAATTTTAACAAGAGATGCTCAATCATGTTTAATATCAATTAGAAAAGCCTGATCATCAACAAGAGGCACATATTTATTCGAATAAATTACTGAATCATTACAATACAAAATCATATAAAGTAAACACCAAAGAAAAACACCTAAAGAGAAAGGGTTTCACATTCTACCTCAATTCCATTGATTCTCCAATGATTTTCCATGGTCTCCCTTTATAAAATAAACCCTAGCTTTATCTCCTTCTTCACCCTAGCCTTTGTTCTCTAACTTGTATAATTCATTTTCTAAATATTTTTGTTATAAAAACCTTAATAATACTAATACTTATATTTCTTTTAATTGTATTTTCATTTCCTATTAATTTTATTTACTTATCAAAATAAACTAGGTGACGTTATTTCCACCCTAAGTTGTATCCCTTCTAGTTCAATCAACCCACCTAAGTTAAGGTAAGGGAAACAATATAAACCACATGGTTAGCTAATTTGGGTATAACCCGACCTGAAATCGTAACTAAAAATACAGGGTATTACAAAAGTTGTCATAATTTACTTCTGTTCGATGCAATATTAAAAGACACGCATATGCTATGGACATAATCCTACGATGACCAATTTGCGTGATGATATTATATGCACATTTGAAACTGAGAGTTCACATAATACTCTGTAAAAGACAACAACTAATGAAATCTTATAAAAGGCAAGGAACCTAACCTCCTCCAGAATTTCTGTTATCGGACAGTATGCATGAACACATATTCTGCAACCAAGGAAGTAACTGTGTATCAGCATTTCTATGTTTATATAATGTAGAAATATTTAATGAAAACAATAAAAAAAAATTCCATAAAACAACAGCTAAGACAACCCCGAAATTATGAAGATAGATAAGCTACAAAGAACTCATGTGTTTTTTTATGAAAATATATAAGCTATACGTGAATTGGCAGGGTGAAATCGACTTGGGAAACAAAATTGACCGTCTATAAGAGAGGGACACAGGCGATTCATATTTTGAGATTGACCTTGCATTTTTCCTCAAAAAATGACACGAAATGCGTAATTTAGTTTCTCATCTGAAAATGTATACTTATCATTCCAGTCATCATACCTGATCAAGGTTAGTTTATCGGCTTCATCCGAAGACAGAACATGTATGCATCCACTAAAAGCAAGCATATCTTTCTAATATCGTAAGTGTAATGCAATATAGTAGGACCTAATAATCTCCACCAATAGCTGATAAAGGAAGATCCATCAGTAATTCTGACAACATATATCCAAGGCATATCTCAAAGAGGAAATTTTCATTTAACATAGGCAGGGAAATATGATGACTAAATATACACGCTGGGTATAGACATTAGTAAACACAGTATCAGAGTTGTGAAATACTCGACAAATAAGCACGCCATAAAAAATGAGGTAAGAAAACTAACCTTAGCTTCTTCATCCTTGATTGAGTGGAGACAGAAGCGACCCTTGGTGTTATACAAGAGATGGAAGTTCTCGTTTGTCTTGGGAATCGATATAACATCTCATAAGAAAACAAAGAATCCATATCAAGGTTTCACATTCTTATAAGCTCAAAAATATTAAGACAAATTACTCGCGAAAGGTCCTGGTAAGCGGAAGACATTCCAGTATCCACAAATGTCTTGATTCAAAAGGATCACAGGGAAATAAGTACATTCAGTGACATCCTTCAAATTCATAAACATTTCCTTATGATATTATTTCTTTGCTACATCTAGCACTTCCTTGTGATGGTGAAATAACTGTAAATGTATAAAATGAAACTAAATTATACAGAACAATGAAAAATTGACCTACTCAATAAGTTCAGTATGGCAACAGTCAGACCTCCTGCGTCTTTTTATAGTCTTCTTGGACCTTAAAATCTTGTTGTTAGATTTCTATGAAAACACCCATCATATTCTTCTTCCCATTCCCAAGACGTTCTCTTTTTTTTTTTTGACTCCTCAATCCCTTTGGATAACTTCTTAATGGTTTTCTCGCCAGTCACAATCTGAACTTTACGGCGGTTGATTTCAGTTCTGTGTTTATCAATATCCTAAAAAAAGGGAGAAGATATTAGCTTGAAACTGTTAAGCATGAATTGTGACTGAGACAGAGTGATTACACTTATAGATTGAATCTGATTGACCTTCGTCTTTTTCTTTTTCAGCCTTCCACCACATGCATTTTCTATTTTACTTTGGAGATCCAAGGCCTTCAAACACCAGAACAATCATATTAGCAAACGATAATGGATGAAATGCATTTAGTAAACGATTCTTGGGGATAAATTTTGAGCTCTGACCTTCTCCTTGGGATTTTTTTGATCCTTTAGTGAGTCTCTCAAGCTGATTCTCTTCAACGGATATAACAGACTTTATCACCTCTGATTTATCTAACTCTTCATGTTTAGGTTGTGACGGCCTTTAATGAATCCAGATGCTTCTCTATATATACATGTTGTTCTCTCAAACGTCTCACCTGCGCAAAAGAGACTGGTTACTACATTAGATAGATTGAGTGTCTTCAAATGACTACCCACACTTCAAAAATCATAAGAAAGAATAGTGATTTTGTTATCACTTAGATCCAATGACACTCAAGCTTACTAAGTTTACCAATAGTGAGTTCAGGAATCAAACTAGAAAGAAAACTTGCAGCTACATAACCGATCAGATTCTGATTATTAAGATCATAAGAAACATATTCCCATGAAAAAACATAAGATGTAAAATCATATGATGAGATTTGAGTTAAACCCCATCTTCTGTAAAAAATCTGAAATGAAAAACCCATCTGTATTCAATTTATGAGAAGAATAAACCAACTATATTACTTGAAACAGTACCAAAACAAACTTAAACTCAAGGAAATGAAGAAACTGAACCCAAATCCATCTTATTCTCTTTAGCAAAAAAAAATCTAATCTTTGCATAAAAATAGAAACACCTAAACCAATTGTTGTAACCATGCATAAAAAAAATAGAATTAGCAATTAAGTAAATAAAATCATACCCAACTGAAAACCCTAAACAGCACAAACAACAACTAACAAAAAAATAATTCCTAAAAATCTATTAAAAATGAAAAATAGATAACAAATTTGTAGAAAAAGAAAAGGAAGTATAATTTTCTACTCTTCAATGAAAAATCAATCAGAAATTATAAGAAAATCTTCACCCAAAAACTCATTAAATTTGTCTTTCTTTTCTCTCTATTCAGATTAGAGAGAAATAATTTGAATTTAAAGAGTGGAGATGGATCAAGGAATTTATCTTCTTCACAAAAACAGAAAGGGAGTTTCTCAATCACGAACGTAGAGAGGGATTTTTAACTCAAATAGAAAGAGGGTTTTCACTCAAGCACCAGAGAAAAAACTACATCGATCTGTAAAACCAATTTTTAACCTAGCTAATTTATCACTCCTTTTCGCTCACTCCTCAGTTCTATGACGGTATGACCTAGATCCCTTCTCTCACCTCACGAAAAAGAGAAAGAAATTTGATCTAGATTTATGACCATATTGGGGAGTCCGCCCAAAGCCCAAAGCCGATATTTTGCCGCTTCTATTTTCATTTAGAAGTTAAACTTTGGCGCTCTGATTTTCACCGAAGTAAGAAATTTTGCCGCTTAAGATTTTACCATGAAATATTTGGTTGGTGCTTTAGATTTTGAGGAAGGATCATTTCACATGTTTTATCTCACTCTATCTCACATTTTAGAAGTTTTCTTTGTGAAAAAAAAAAACATAAATAATTTTCGATTCGAATCTAATATGCTCATCTTGTAAACCTTTACATACCTACCAAAAATGGGTTCATTCCGATACATATAACACTACCATCTACCTTGAAGATGAGCCGTTGAAAATTAATGGATTTTTAACCATTGAAATTAAGATCATTAAATGGTGAGGTTTAGTATGTACATAGAGCTTTGCAAAAGGAACATATCCCCAAAATGTTAGTTTCAAATCGGTTACCGTTTGGTTTTTATTCACATAGTGTCTTGAAGTATTTACCTTATATTATACTTTGTAGTTGTCAAACTATCGTGGCTGAAAGCTACTAACAACGCCAACAACTTGATGGTTGGTTGAGGTGTCTACCAACATTTTATTTTGTGGGCAAGATGAATGGAAAAATATATATACCTTTTGGGGTATCATGTTCCGGCATATGGTCTTCATCAATTCCGTTTTGAATTTTTTCTGGTATTAATCAGTCCACTGCCGGCATGGTATGTTGATATGAAGACCATGACGGTATTGTTTTCCGGCATAGCATGTTGCTTTATTTTCTATGCCGGAAAACAATACCGGCATGGTCTTCATATCAACTGACCATGCCGGCAGTGGAGTGATTAAAACCAAAAAAATTCAAAACGGAAGTGATGAAGACCATGCCGGAATTGATGAAGACCATATGCCGGAACATGATATTGGCATGGTCTTCATCAATTCCGGCATGGTCATCATCACTTTCAGCATGATCTTCATCACTTCCGAATAAAAAAAAAAAATTGTTTCCAAAGTGAGGAGAAGAGAATTTGATATAGAGTGGGGAGAGTTTAGAATTTGAAAGGGAATGGGGAATATTTGAGTTTCAAAGCTCTACCCCTAAATAAGATTAATAAGAAGTGGAGATGGAAATGGGGGATATGATTTAGATTTTAGATTTTAAGTTTTTAATTTTTTAATTTTTATTTTGAGGGAAGAAGTGGAGATGGAAATGGGGATATGATTTTGTTTTTTGATTTAAAGTTTTTGATTTTTATTTTGAGGGAAGAAGTGGGATGGAAATGGGGGATATGATTTTGTTTTATGATTTTAATTATTTTTTTTATTTTGAGGGAAGGGTATTTTAGTATATTCATAACCAAACGTCACCCCTTAGCACACACCATGGGTAGGGGGAAGTAATTCATATCCCCCAATTGTGGGTTCTAAATAATATTAATAAGAAGTGGAGATGGAAATGGGGATATGATTTTGTTTTTTTATTTTAAGTTTTTGATTTTTATTTTGTGGGAAGGATATTTTAGTATTTTCATAACCAAAAATAACCCCTTAACACATACCATGGGTTGGGGGAAGTAATTCATATCCCCAATTACGCGTTCTTTCTTTTTATATATCCTATTTTTTCCTAAAACAAAAAAAACAAAAACAAAACAAACGATTCTCAATGTAAACTTCTTCAAAGTTACTTTCCATGTCTAAGCCCTAGTTAGCAATTCGGGATACGGAGAGGAGTTCGGAACGGTATACATACGGGAATTTTACGGATTTGAGTAGATCGGATTCGGTCAAAAATCCGGTCAACGGTTCGTTATTCGGCAGTAGTTCGGAACGGCATACATACGTGTATAATTCATTTTTTAGATATGAGTTCGGTAGTGAAAATTCGGCTTACATCAAATTAATAGAAATTAAATTTTAAAGGTTGTATAGAGTTGAAAGAATGATTTAAACCAATTTTATTGTATTATAGGTAGAAAAAATAAACACGGTTCTTTGTAGATTCGTTTCAACAAAGCCATGTGAATCGATTTTGAATTTTTTGATGCGAATTGCACGATTCGAATTGCGAATCGTGCGATTTTTAAAACCATGCACCTGGCTATGTAACGTCTGTTAACCGTTTTATTCAAAAACCGGGACGGGATTCTCAAACAAGGGACCAAATTCTCAAATCAGGTGTATTTTAGAAATATTCTAAAAAATAGGTGTATTTTGGAAAACACATTATCAAATGGGTGTATATTAGAAAAAGTCTCTTTTAAAAAAGACTTCTCTTAAACATAGCCCACACAATTATTAACCATAGCCCATCTAAAATAAGTGTTTAAGCTAACCAAACACACCTTTAAAATCATTCTACTTAGCCCATAAAATTATATATGATTATTATATATATCCCAAAATAATAATACAATCATTAAATCTTTAAATCAACATCAACAACAACAAAAAAAGAGCTAATTATATGTAAGATATTTGATATAATTAATGTTTTTGAAGAATAATCAATACCCTCAATCAATCTTAATGTAATCATGATTGAGAAGAAGAAAAAAACATCATCTTAGAGATTTTTTTGTTTGATGGATTATATTTATGGAGTTCTAGGAGAATGGTGATAGGAAAAAGAAAAAAATCTTAGTTTGTTCCATTTCGATTGATGTTGTTATGAAGTTTTTTTAAGAGAACAATTAGAATATACATTTTTTTAAAACAAGTAAAGTTTATATTACAAAGTTAAAAATTACATACTAGGCAAGCGAGCGACAAGCTGTTTAGAGAAAAAATTATTTTAGAGAAAAAACAATTAAAATTTATTTTGTTTTGTTTTGTTTTGGGAAAAAAGTAAGAATCGAGGTTTATATATGATTGTTCAATTTGTGATAATACTAAGAACAATGATAATCAATTTTAAGTATGATTAACAAAAAAAGTTAGGGTTTATTTTGATTTTGAGTAAAAAATGAGATTTAGGTTGAATTGTTAGTAGAAAATTAAAACTTGTTTGGTGTTTCATTTTAACTTTTGATTTTTTATTTGAACTTTAACTTTTTGGGCTATGGTTAATAAATATGTGGGCTATATTTAAAAGAAGCCTTAAAAAACTATTCTCTAGAAACCACATTACTTCAAACTTAAAAGGAATATCCCCCAACTAGGATCGAAAATGTAAAATAAGATGAGAATATGGTTTGTGGTTGACAAGGCTTTGGCAAGTTGGAAAATGAGAAGAAAGTGGGTTTCAAAGCATGGTGAGATTAGGAATCTGTGAAGCCTACATATCACCGGGTTTGATTGTCCATTGGACCACGTATACCTTGCGCCCTGAAGAGGTAGATCAATCAGGTTATGATGTTCAATAAATTTATTGAATTGTATCATACTCGTTGTAATCTTGGTGCAGATCTTCTTTTCATCACATATTTTGATTGTGTTGAAATCACCCTGATACACCATGGTAGATCTCGTAGTCTACAAGAAATATCCAACTCAACCCAGAATTTGGCTCTCTCAACCAGGTTGTTAGGTCGTACAAATTAGTCAGCATCCGACTGAAGTTATCTGACTTGTTTGTGCATGAAATCGACAATGTGTACTCACCCACAAGTGAGTCATTGACCTTTTACAAAATCTTTATTTCACATAATAAGCATGCCACTAGAGCTGCCAACAGATTGTTGAAAATTCCAGCCCACATTTTTGTATCCACAGATTTATTTGATATCATATTGCGTGCATTGCATCACTTTTGTTTCCCGTAGCATGATTGTTGATAATGCCTTGAATAATGACCATCCACTTTCGGCTGTGGACAGTAGGTACTGTCGGTGGTAGCTTTACTAAGCACTTTCGGTGGTGGAAACTTTAGGTGGTGGAAAATTTCGGCTGGGCTAGTGGAATGAAACTTTCGGCTAAACTTTGGGCTATTGTTTAGTTGTCACTCAAGTGCACTCAAGTGGAGTGGAACCATATATCCCTTCTTGAAACCTATATAAGGAGTGTAGTTTCATTGTAAATAAGCATCCCAATATCAGTGAGTGTTTGAGAGTTCTAGAGAGAGTGTTTCTAAGCCATTGTAGGCTTGTTCTTAAGAGAGTGTAAGGGAGTGAATCATACTCTTGTAAACTTGTTCATATCATAGTGCAACGTTATCGTCGTCTTCCAAAGTGGATGTAGATCATCTTGATCGAACCACTATAAATCCTTGTGTTGTGTGTGTGCCTATTTTATATTTGTTTTCATTTCTATTTTAATTCTCTATTGATTGTGCTAGGAAGAGCCGTTGGTCATAACAAATTGGTATCAGAGCTCCGGGTAAAAACGATCTACGATGGCGGCAAAGTATGAGATTGAGAAATTTGATGGAAGAAATGATTTCAATTTATGGAGGCTAAAGATGAGGGATGTTTTGGTGCAACAAGGTTTGGTGAAAACTTTGAAGGGGAAAACGGCTCTAGCAGAAACATTGAAGGAAGAAGAAAAAGAAGAACTCATGGAGAAAGCACATGGATTAATTCTATTGTGTTTGAGCAACGAGGTCTTGAGAGAAGTGGCGACGGAAACGACACCGGACGGGCTATGGAACAAGTTGGAGAAAAGGTATATGACTAAATCCATAACTAATCGTTTATATCTTAAGAAGAAATTACATACTCTTAAAATGCATGAAGGAACGTCTATTATAAATCATATTGATGATTATAATAAAATTCTCTTGGATTTGGCAAATATTGATGTCAAAATTGAAAATGAAGACCAAGCTTTGGGTTTGCTTTGTTCCTTACCACCATCTTATGAAAATTTTGTTGATACCGTAATGTATGGAAAAAATACAATTTCCATGGAGGACGTTAAAGCGGCCTTGAACTCTAAGGAGTTAAAGAAGACGGCTATCGACGGTAAAGATAATTCGGGAGATGGGTTGTTTGTTAGAGGAAGAGGAAACCAAAAAGGCGGTTTGATAGGAGTAGATCAAAGTCAAGGTCTAAATCAAAATCCGGTAAATTCTATTGCTTTCATTGTAAGGAAAAGGGGCATTTCAAGAAGTATTGTCCAAAATTGAAGACTGTCGAGAAGAATACCAACCAAGGCACCGCAGCAAATGTTGAAGCAAAAAGTGATGATGGAGCGGTTCTCACGATTCATACCGAAAGCTCGGAGAACGTGTGGATTCTTGATTAGGGGTGTACGTTTCACATGTGTCCTCATAAAGAGTGGTTTACTACTTATCAAGCTAGAGAAGGTGGTAAAGTTCTTATGGGAAACAATGTCACTTGTAAAGTGGTGGGTGTAGGTACAATTCAAATTAAGATGTATGACGGTATGGTGATGACTTTAACTAAAGTTAGGCATGTTCCGGACCTGAGAAGAAATCTTATTTCTTTGGGTACGCTTGATTCAAATGGCTGCAAGTATCAAGGTGAAGGTGGAGTTATTCGTGTCTCAAGAGGAAGTCTTACAAATATGAAGGGCGAGAGAATTAATGGTCTTTATACGCTGCAAGGTACTACTGTGACGGGTGATGCATCGGTATGTTCTTCAAGTTCTGATGATGATACTACCAAGTTGTGGCATATGCGGCTAGGGCATATGAGCGAGAGGGGGGTTGGATGTTTTGAGCAAGCAGGGATTGCTTTGTGGTCATAAAACAGGCAAGCTTGATTTCTGTGAACATTGTGTCTTTGGAAAGCAGTGTAGAGTCAAGTTTAGTATAGCTATTCATAACACCAAAGGTATTCTGGATTATATTCATTCTGATCTTTGTGGTCCTTCTCGGGTCGATTCACATGGTGGTGGTAGATATATGCTGACGTTCATTGATGATTTCTCAAGGAAAGTATGGGTATCCATACTTAAACACAAAGATGAAACTTTTGTCAAGTTCAAGCAATGGAAGACTATGGTTGAGAAGCAAACCGGAAGACAAATCAAGTGCTTGAGGACATACAATGGTTTGGAATTTTGTGGGGGTGAGTTCAACGAGTTCTGCAAGGAGCAAGGGATTGTGAGACACCGCACAGTCAGAAAAACACCACAACAAAATGGTGTTGCAGAAAGGATGAACAGAACCATAATGGAGAAGGAACGGTGCATGCTCTCCAATGTCAGGTTACCAAAGTAGTTTTGGGCAGAAGCAGCAAACACATCAGCTTATTTAGTGAACAGATCTCCATCGACTGCCATTGAGTGCAAGACTCCAAATGAAGTTTGGACAGGTTCGCATGCTAACTATGAAGACTTGAAGATATTCGGATGTCCAGCCTATGCTCATGTGAATGAGGGGAATCTAGAGCCTAGAGCAAAGAAGTGTATATTTCTTGGGTATTCAAAGGGCGTGAAAGGCTACAGGTTATGGTGTCCAGCAGAAAGATCAAACAAGTTTCTTATCAGCAGAGATGTGAAATTTGATGAGAAATCGATGTTGAAGCCAAAGAATGAAGAACTAGATGGAGAAGCTGAAGAGGGTGTTAGTGATAAGGTGGAGCTTGGTGACAAGGTGGAACTTGAGGTGCAAGCTCAAGGAAGCAATAAGACTGTTGTTTCTGATGATGATGATGATCAAGATATTGTGCAAGAACCTTCCCAGGAAGAAGAAGCACAAGGTCATCAGTACAATCTTGCAAGAGACAGAGAGAGGAGGGAAGTTAGAGCACCTCAAAGATACGGCCATGCTGATTTGGTTGCATATGCATTTGCAGTAGGTGAGAGCATAGATAGGGATGATCCAACAACCTATGAAGAAGCAATTGGTGGTGAAGAATCAGCAGAATGGGGAGCATCCGCAATTGAAGAAATTGAGTCTCTTGACAAGAATGGCACTTGGGAGATAGTAGCAAGACCAAAAGGGCAGAAGATTGTTGGAAGCAAATGGGTCTTCAAGAAGAAACAAGGCACTTCAGATGGTGAAGGAACAAGGTACAAGGCAAGGATTGTGGCAAAGGGGTTTACGCAAAGAGAAGGCATTGACTACAATGAGGTATTCTCTCCTGTTGTTAAACATAGTTCTATTAGAACATTGCTTGCTATAGTTGCTTTGGAAGATCTATAATTAGAACAACTAGATGTTAAGACAGCTTTCCTTCACGGTGATTTGGAAGAGCGTATTTATATGCAGCAACCAAAGGGGTTTGAAGTTCCTGGCAAAGAAGATCATGTATGTTTGTTGAAGAAATCTTTGTATGGTTTGAGGCAATCTCCAAGGCAGTGGTATAAACGTTTTGACACGTTTATGGTGGCAAATGTCTATGACAGGAACATGTCAGAGATACAGAAGCTGAAAGAGCAGTTGAGTAGTGAGTTTGAGATGAAGGATTTGGGCGCAGCAAAGAAGATATTGGGCATGGAGATTCATAGAAACCGAGCTGAAGGCAAGTTGCATTTGTCCCAGAAGGCTTACATCGAGAAGGTGTTGGAGAGGTTTGGTATGAAAGATGCAAAACCAGTAAGTACTCCTTTGGCAGCTCATTTTAAACTTTCTAGAAAGAAATCACCTCAAACTGCAGATGAGGCAGAGTATATGTCTCGAGTTCCATATGCAAGCGCAGTTGGTAGCATAATGTATGCTATGGTTTGTACAAGGCCGGATATCGCACAAGCTGTGAGTGTGGTAAGTAGATACATGGGAAGTCCCGGGAAGGCTCATTGGCAAGATGTAAAGTGGATTCTGAAGTATCTAAGGGGAAGTACAGATGTTGGTTTAGTGTTTGATAAACACTATGGTGTTTCGACAAATGTTGTGGGTTATGTTGATTCTGATTATGCAGGTGATCTTGATAGAAGAAGGTCATTGATAGGTTATACTTTTACATTGTGTGGTAGTACTATCAGTTGGAGGTCGGTTTTGCAAAGCACGGTTGCATTGTCTACAATTGAGGCAGAGTACATGGCAGCCGCGGAAGCAGTAAAGGAAGGTATATGGTTGATGGGTTTGGTTGGTGATTTGGGTTTCAAGCAAGAGAATGCAACTTTGTTCTGTGATAGTCAAAGTGCCATTCACTTGACCAAGAACCAGATGTATCATGAGAGAACGAAGCACATCGATGTCAGGTATCATTTTATCAAGGATGCAGTTGAGGAAGGTAGGATAGCGATGCTAAAGGTTCCTACAGCGGATAACCCTGCAGACATGTTGACGAAGCCAGTTCCAAGTATCAAGTTCAAGCACTGCTTGAACTTGGTTGGTGTCAACAGGTGTTGAGAGCCCTTGTGGGGCTGAGCGAAGACAATGATGATGAGCGATGATGGTATTCAAGTCAAGGTGGAGATTTGTTGATAATGCCTTGAATAATGACCATCCACTTTCGGCTGTGGACAGTAGGTACTGTCGGTGGTAGCTTTACTAAGCACTTTCGGTGGTGGAAACTTTAGGTGGTGGAAACTTTCGGCTGGGCTAGTGGAATGAAATTTTCGGCTAAACTTTGGGCTATTGTTTAGTTGTCACTCAAGTGCACTCAAGTGGAGTGGAACCATATATCCCTTCTTGAAACCTATATAAGGAGTGTAGTTTCATTGTAAATAAGCATCCCTATATCAGTGAGTGTTTGAGAGTTCTAGAGAGAGTGTTTCTAAGCCATTGTAGGCTTGTTCTTAAGAGAGTGTAAGGGAGTGAATCATACTCTTGTAAACTTGTTCATATCATAGTGCAACGTTATCGTCGTCTTCCAAAGTGGATGTAGATCATCTTGATCGAACCACTATAAATCCTTGTGTTGTGTGTGTGCCTATTTTATATTTATTTTCATTTCAATTTCAATTCTCTATTGATTGTGCTAGGAAGAGCCGTTGGTCATAACATGATAATGTGGTCTTTAATCAACTGAACCATCTTGTGGACTACAAAACGTCTGTTGGAGGAGTTTAATCCTCTTACATTCGAATTTAGGATTCCAAGACACGTTGAGAATGGATATGACCCCTTGTTTTTGTTCTTCAGTTTTGCGTTACTCATCCTCACCTTCTCTAGTATTAAATTTTAAGAAACCAAATAAAAAGCACCCCCTAATTTCGATCATTTACACGAAAATTACCTTTATACTTCTCAAGGATGACTTGTTTAAAATGATACCACATTACGAATTTACGACTGAATAAATCTTAGTTTAAGTCCTGTTGGTGTTGCAGATCATCCTCTTTAAGAGATGACATTCGTTATTCCACAACCAAATTTGGTTAAAAAGACCAAAATTAACAATTCCTGGGTGAAAAAGACATCTGGATTTTAATACTGTTTAAATGGACAAAAATGTAAAAATAGCCAAGATGCATCTAGTTTCATTTTATCCATTTTCAAATACTATTTCTTATTTTTAATTTATATCAGGATGCATCCAGTTTCATCCTCACTATTTTTTAAGTTTAAGCCATGATGAATCCAGTTTCATCCTTACTATTTTTTTTATGTCCATTTCACTCATAATTTTTTTTACTTATCCATTTGAACCGTGTTTTAAAAATATTTGGACGAATGACCCATTTTCCAGTGTGGCAAACAATAACGTTTTCTTGAAGTGGGACAACTCTTCAAAATTCAATCATCTAATTAGGGCCCTCTTAAAAGTAAAAAAAATGCACAAGAAATTTAAGAATTAAGAAACTGTTTAAGAAAAGTTAAACAAGAGAAAAACAACATTGCTAATGGAATTAGGGCCAATCTCGTAGAACAAGCTAGTCATGGATCAATCCATGTTATTTATGATTCATCGACACAATCAAGAGCATCACCAAGTAAGTTTATCTTCCTATTCGGTGCACTCTTTCCCGCAACGGCCATTAGCACAATCATACACTTGCTGAGAGGTGGCGGCTTCGTGGGCACAGTTCAGGATCCCACAACCAAGCTTGCAGTAATCAGTAGCTGATGCAATAGCCATATTACCCAAGGAAACCTCATCATGCTTACCCTTACAATCTACCAAACAGACGATAGCACATGGAACCCATCCAACTGGACCTTGACATTTCCTCATACATGTTGTCCAACACGCTGAACTCTGCCCTGCGAACATTCCCAACACTACGATCACCATCAAAAAACATATTTTCACATTTTTCCGTTCCATTATAATCCAATGGAATATTAATACGAACTCCGAAAAGAAAAGAAAGAACTCTAAAGTCTAAACGCTGATGGAGAGTCATTGTCGCACACATACTTATTGGATCAAAAACTTGATCCAGGAGTTCAACATTGACATTTAATGTTATTGACTAAAAATAGATTGTATTTAATGTTGGCGTTCAATTCTAGAACGTCAGTTATATCTTACACCTTACTTCACCATCTGGTAACCACCATTTATCTTGTGGTGTCGGACAACCAGAATGTTCAGCAAACAACTGGCGCCACTTTATTAATGACATGGCAAATGGAGTCTCTTCTACCGTAGGGTTGCTGCGACTGGAGGAATTCATAGCCTTCATAGAAACCTAAACCAATCAGAGAAAGTCCTTTATATAAGACTGGATAAGGGCATTTAAGCAAAATGTACATGTGATTGATTCCCCCGCCTAATAAGATAATCCGATCAGTCTTGCTTATAGATAGTTATCAGTGTCTATACGTTTTTAGCAGATTTAGATCGTAATGTTAATACGTATGTTAAGTGTTTCTCGGATTTTGAGATGGTTCACAATGGAAGATACAATATTGCTCTTGGGGTATTACTCCATCCGTTCCATTTTACTCGATGTTTTAGGATTTTTTTATTGTTCCAAAATAGATAATAGTTTTAGTATTTTCCTCATATCCTCACTAATTTGTCCTTGTTTTTGAATCACACAATATCATTAATTCTTATTGTAATCAATATTTTAGTTTTTAAATCTACTCTAATTTTTCATTGTGTTCCAAAATTATGAAGAATCTGGTAGTACATCCCAAGTAAATTGATGTGGTATTGATAACTTTCTCTAGAATCTAGAAACTAAAAACTAGGTCATTTAAATCTTTAAGAAGAATTAATATGGGTAGAATTGAAAAGATTTTACTCCCTATGATATTTCTTAATTTCCGTGAAAAAACTCTACAACATCAAGTAAATCGGAACGGTTTTGAATATGATTTTATTTTACTAGTTGTTTGACAAAATTCCTAGGAGAATGGCATAAATAAGAATGCATGTTGTTCTCTACTGACATTGTCGTTTACAAAGGAAAATTCTGAAAAACCTCTAAAGATCAGCTCGTTCGTTTCAATTACGGATTCAGCTAATGCCAAGTTTTCAAAGAATGAAACACAAATTAGTAAAATCATGTACAAATTGAATAAGATGGCACATGTCGGGCTGCAAGCTTCAAGGTCTTATTTTGATGCTCATACGCGGGAGATGCATGGCTATAGGATCAGATGTGATAGCAACCGTGACAGGGTAATCAAAACAAAATATTGTAGTTAACTTCCTTTTATTTGCTTGACTGTGAAAACCAGTTTGGGGGAACCAAAAAAAAAAAAAAAACACACGCTTCCATCGTTTTTGAATCAAGAGTTTGGATTTTCTGAGAAAGATTAGATCAGAGTGAAAGTATTCGGTTCCTCATTATGTGCATGCGAAATTGAAGAAGAGCTTTGGCAGTTTTTTATTTTAGGGAAATGGTGACGTTTTTTTCCTCTCTCTGAGACAGATCCCTTTATTTTTTCGTCATGGGATAGATCCCAAACTAATTAATGAAAATGGGACATATCCCAACGTGGACTGCAACATGCATTTTCAAGGTATATAGTACCCACCACGGCGTTAATGAGTTCACCTCATCCTTCCAAACGAGGGCCAATATTTCTCTGTTTGCCATCCGTAGGTAAAACACCTTTTGTTGGTGTTAACAATCTTATCTTTGACTTCAGGTGGAGACCCATCGTATGAACTTTATATAAAGAGCTCAAAAAATGTTGAACCGGTAGCCTCTCTATGAGAAATATAGTGACAATTTCTCTTTATATCCATGTATTTGTTGGTCTTTCAATTGAAGTAAATTAATCCATCAAAAAAGGTGAAGATTTTTGCACAAGAAATTTAAGATATTGTTTAAGAAGGTTTTAATAACAGAAAAAGAACTAGTTCATTGAATTAGGTGCATTCACATAAAGCAACGCATGGATCAGTCCATGTTATTTATTCATCGATATAATCAACGAGCATCAAGTAGGTTTTTCTATTTATTCATCGATACGATCAAAGAGCATCAAGTAAGTTTTTCTGCATATTTGGTGCACTCTTTCTCGCAACGACCATTAACACAATCTTGCACTTGTTCAGAGTCTTGATGAGGAGTAGTTTCGTTAACGCAATGCAGCATCCCGCAACCAAACTTGCAATAATCTGTTGGATATTTTCAATAACTTAGAAAATAAAACTATTTTCGTTTTTGGTTTGTCACTATGATGGGGAAGTGTTCTGTGTTGGATAAACACAATGGATGTTAGTTGGAGATGAAGGGACACCTCTAATAGGTGTGATGGTTCATAAAGGACACAACCATTCCCAACACACACCTTATGTGTCTTTTGGAAGTGAAGAGGCATCTCCAATAGGCATAAATAACCCTATAAGTAGTGAAGGAATTCTCCCATTCTTGAGAATGAATTCAACCTGTTTTCTCTCCATCTAAAGCATCATCAGAAATCTCTCTCATGTGTTCTTGGTTGGGTCAAGGGGTGCAAACCTTGAATCCAACTTCCTGTTGTAGGGCTTTCATTGTATCCTGAAGGCATTATTTCGCATACCTGTTGCAATCGCCAATTTATATTGAGAGGGTAGAAATAATCGTCTAAAAGAAATCACCCGAGCCTTGAAAGCTTTTGAGTACAACAACAATTTCTTTTAGTGTTATCATCCTCTGTTTTATACCCAAAATTTCCAACATAATCATGAGCAGAAGTAATAACTTTATTCGAAGAATCTGGCAAAGAAGGACATTCTCTCAAACATCGATCAGTACATTCAGCAGTTGGCATACCTCCCCAATACCCTACTCGCGTTGCACAGAAGTCCATGCATTTCGTCCAGCACTCTGAACTCTTCACCCCGGAGAACATTCCAAACACTAATATCGCAATCACAAGACACATTTTCACATTTTTCCGTTCCATTGTTCTTTCACCGTTAATCCAACACAATCTAAACCTAAAACAATAAAATAAGAAATCTCTGAATATTGATGGAGACCCAACGACATACTTATAGGATCCAATGAAACATAGGTATTTAATATTATTTGCCAAAAATACATTGTATTTAATGCTGGCGTTCAAATCAAAGAATCGAATCTGTTAGAACACAAGTCAGCCATCTTACGTGTCCTTGTTATCCAGTAGTTGTTTACTACGTCATTGTAATTACAGCTGTATTCTAGCTGTACTCCAGCTGTAGTATGTCTCTATTCTGTGTAAGGAAGCTATATAAGAAGAATTAATTGGGGATATGGAAACTAATTGGGGGATATAGCTATAGGACAAAAATGGTGTCCCAATAGCAATTCTGGGTGACCCCCTATGTAATTTTTTTTTAATTTCTAATCTAGCCCTCACTAATCATGTTTAGTAGTTAATAATAATTAGTATATGCTTAAGTATTTGGGGGATAGTTTAGTGTGTGTTTTGATTTTAATTTGTGTGAGTGAGGAGTAGAAGGAGAGGAAAAAAAAATAAGTGGAATTTTTTTTTTTGAAAATGGAAGATGATTGTGATGAGAGAATTCTTTGCTAAGAGGTTGAAAATTTGATTTGTTTCCTTTGAATTCACCATTGTTGCAGTTGAAAAAGCTCGGTGCCGGCATGGTATTCAACCAAAAAACCATGCCGGCATTTGTCGGAAATTTTCAAAAATTGTTTGCCACTATCCAAGGGGGGTTCGGGGGGGCTTAGCCGGCATGGTAATCTAGTTTTCGAGCATGCCGGTACCTGTTCCGGCATAGTATTTTGCTTAAATTTCTATGCCGGAACAGGATGAAAAGTATCCAGAATGTTCATTTTTTTTTCACTTGAATACCGGCATTGATAGGAAATTCTCGAGCATGCCGGTATCATGTTCCGGCATATGGCCTTCATCAATTCCGGCATGGTCTTCATCACTTCCGTTTTGAATTTTTTCTGGTTTTAGTCACTCCACTTCTGGCATGGTCAGTTGATATGAAGACCATGCCGGTATTGTTTTCCGGCATAGAAAATAAAGCAACATGCTATGCCGGAAAGCAATACCGGCATGGTCTTCATATCAACTGACCATGCCGGCAGTGAAGTGATTAAAACCAGAAAAAAATACAAAAAGGAAGTGATGAAGACCATGCCGGAATTGATGAAGACCATATGCCGGAACATGATACCGGCATGCTCGAGAATCAATTCCGGCATGGTCATCATCACTTTCAGCATGATCTTCATCACTTCCGAATAAAATAAAAATTCGTTTCCAAAGTGAAGAGAAGAGAATTTGATGTAGAGTGGGGAGAGTTTAGAATTTTAAAGGGAATGTGGAATTTTTAGGTTTCAAAGCTCTACCTCTAAATAAGATTAATAAGAAGTGGAGATGGAAATGGGGGATATGATTTTGTTTTTTGATTTTAAGTTTTTGATTTTAATTTTGTGGGAAGGGTATTTTAGTATTTTCATAACCAAAAATAACCCCTTAACACATACCATGGGTTGGGGGAAGTAATTCATATCCCCCAATTAATTCACATATCCCCCGATTAATTGTTCCTATATAAGAGCTTCCTATCCATTGTAATCTTTGAGTCTGTTTGAATAAATCATTTACCACAATTCACAGATTCCTTCATGGTATCAGATACCAAAGGGGAATTCCGACTTCTCTGCCTGATCCTGAAACAACTCAAACCTCCATTAATGGAGTTTCTTCATCTTCCGCTGCACCTCATTCCAACTTTAACAACCACTACAACCTAATCAAGAAAATAGTTTCTGCTACAACTTCAATTACAACTCAGAATCAAAACCTAAAACCACTCAAAACCAATTACAACTCAAAATCACAACCTAAAACAACTTTACAACTCAATACAACCTGAAGGGGATTTCCGACTTCCTCAAACACAATCTGTACAATTACAACATGAAGAGGCATTTTGATTGTCTCAAACCTAAATTTTCTTTTTCAATTACACAACCTGAATAGGGATTTTGACTTCCTCAAACAATTACTCACAACATCATTCCAACCGTCACCACCACCATCATCAACAACTTCAAGAGACATTTCGACTGTATCCAATATCTTCTTTTCATTTGTTATTTCTGTTGATTTCGTTTTCAGATCTACTTTATTCAGTTCCTTTTTTAGATTTCTTCAAGATTTGGTTCCTTGCTGTACTTTTCTTTACGATTCATTTCTTGAATCTGGTTTGGGTACTATTGATGGTAACAATGATCTCAATCCCTGAGATGTTCATCTGGTTTACTTAAGTTTCAAGAGTTCTTAAAGATATTGTTTGAGATGACGATTTGTGAATTGAGTGATTCTTCTTCATCTCAATGAAGACTCGTGTTCAACAAGCGATTGTGAAAATAAAATTTGTGTAAACTTTGCTTCATGTTTCAGATTTGTAGTCTGCCTGTGAGATTCTTGGTTCGTTTTGTTGTTGTTAGAAACTTTTCATCACCTTGGTGAAGACTCAATGCTCTTAGATAAGTTCTATCTCCATCTCCTGTTTTTAATTGATTTCTATCGTTGAGATGATGGCGTAGGATTCTTGGTTAGATCCTTTGAGTGTCAAAGTTAATTTCGATTTACTAGCACCAGTTTTTTGCTAAGGCAGTATATGAAGTTCTTTGTGGTTTTCATCTACTTCGAGAGCTTATTGCAGTTATGTTCTGTATAGAAATTGAAACTAAATTGGATTCTGAATTATCCGATAGAGATAGTACAAATCTATTTGGGGACCAAGTTTATTTCAATTCCAGATTTGAGGATTGTTCATATACTGCTGTGTTGGTGATTCGAGTGTTGAATTGAGTACTGTGTTCAGTATTGCTGAATGTTTGCTGTGGTGTGTTCCACCAAGTCTATGGTTTAGCTGTTAGGGCCTTGTTCTACTTTTTGTAAGACAAACTACTTCCTTAGTGCTTCGTTTGAGGGGGAATTTCTCAAGGCTTCACAGTACATTGTTTAACATTGCCTTAGAGGTTGGGCAGATATTGGGTGTCTACATGATGTAGTATTTTTTGCTTGTTAGAAGCAAACTATTGTTTTTGCAGATGCTTGGATATAGCTGGTTGAGTATGAGAAGGCTTTCTATGAGCTAATTTCTGTTGTGGGAAGCGCACTAGGGTGCAATTTTACTAAGACAGTTTTCTCTACAGTCTACACTTCAAGGCAAACTGATTAACTTCTGGGGTAATCAGTTTGAGGGGGAATGTCTCCATCAAGATGTGCAAATTTGTTTGGCTTAGGCTCTTCATTAGGTATTGTCTGACCTGCTCATACTCAAGATAATGCTACTTCCTTTATATCTTCTTTTCAAGCCTACATGTGTTGCTGCTACTACATCTCATGACACTGATGGCGTGACCTTTAGGAAAACTGATTCACTTGTCCAGTGATCAGTTTGATGGGGAATGTTAGAACACAAGTCAGCCATCTTACGTGTCCTTGTTATCCAGTAGTTGTTTACTACGTCATTGTAATTACAGCTGTATTCTAGCTGTACTCCAGCTGTAGTATGTCTCTATTCTCTGTAAGGAAGCTATATAAGAGCTTCCTATCCATTGTAATCTTTGAGTCTGTTTGAATAAATCATTTACCACAATTCACAGATTCCTTCAGAATCCATAGTTTTAGTTTACATAGACACAGCATATCAGCTTTATCTTACACCTTACTTCACCATCTGTTAACCACCATTTATCCCCGTAGTGTCACACAACCAAAAAATAAAATAAAAATGTTCAGCAAACACCTGGCGCGACTTTACTGCTAACATGAATAATGGAGTCTCTTCCACTGTGAGGTGCCACCTGAAGGGAAATCATCCACAAAAATCTAAACCAATTAGAGCAAGTTATATAGTAGTGTACATAAAAGCTAACTTGTCTCTTTTGACGGATTTTTTTTTCGCTGCTAAGTTTGGCATAAAACTTTGGTGTGTAGGAAGTGTTTTCACATAAATCAACCGTAAAAGATTCTTCTTGGTTGTTTTTCTTCCGGGGGATTACTAATAAAATGCCCATGTCCGAAAATGTAATTAAAAACTAACCTTACTAATAAAAATGTTTTCTTTTGGGGATCACAAAAAACATTGGGTCCAACCGGTAATTATCCATCGGGTCATAAGTTATTGATGGCTCTAACTTTAGGACCGATAACCTAACCCGAATCTACCGGTTCCGGGTAATGTGTACCCATTAACATCCCTAGTTTTCCTGCTAGTTCTTTGCCCCCTACATAATATGTCTAGCGGTTAGAAAAGCAATCTAAACCCTAATCCTAAAAATCAACAATAGACATTTCTCATGTTTTTCATGATAAGAAAACAAAAAAAATACATATCCATCAACTTGACGAGCACAATGAATAGTCAATTCAACATTTTTTTAATTTTTTTTTCTATTAGCGAGTTATTTGGAAGAAAATAAATATAGTTAGTTTCCTTTTCCAATCCGTTAATAAAAATAAATAAATAATCACGATGCATTTTTGATGTGGTGTGGCGTGTTTTCGTCCCTCCTCGTCGTGATGTATTTTTTACTTGGTGTGACATGGTTTCGACCCGCTCTATCGCGATTCATTTTGGATTTGGTTTTACGCAGCGAACAATGCATTTTGGATTTGGAGTGGCATGTCTTCGTTCTGTCTGGTCGCGATGCATTTTTAATTTGGTGTAGCGTGGCTTCTTCCCACCCGTCACGATGCACATATAACTTGTGTTACACACCAGTTTGGATGACAACGCTTGATTTGGTTATATAATATTATTATTATTTGGGATGGAAACGGAAAAGGATATTGGATATACGTACGCACAAAAAGGCGTTCATTTTTGGCTAGTGGATATGGTCTTATACTCTTATGGAGCATTTCCCAAATGCTGCATATGCACTGCGCAGCGACTACTCTAAGCAACTCTTGAGTTGCATGTGGTAGTGGCATGCTTTGGATGGTGAATGAGTGACTGATAAGTCCACGTACGCCACGCTCTATAAGATTTTGAAAATTAATATGGGTTTCGAGATGCTAAGGTCTGGCACATCTCTAGATTAATTAAATGTTAACGTAAATGGAGTGTAAAATATGTGCAACTGAATACGAAGGGTGGGTTTCGTTCGCCATAAAATAAATTATTCTCCCTATTGGTCATAAATAGGAATGCATGTTGTTCTCTAATTGGGTTGGCACGATAAGCTCTAGGGATTTTCTAATTAATGAGGATCAATGGCGGATCAACCAACGTGGATGAGCTGACATGTTGTGCCTACGTAGACTCAGACTATGAACTTCGAATTGAACGACAGCATTAAATATAGTCTCATTCTGGTCAATAACATTAAATATCAATGTTATCCTGGATCCTATAAGTATTTCTTCGAATTTCCATCGATATGTTTAGAGATTTTGCTTTTCTTTACCTTTTAGAGTTTAGATCATATACATACTCCATTGGACTACAATGGAAAGGAAAAATGCCAGAATATGCGTTATGATGGTGATATTAGTAATGGGAATGCTGGCAGAGAAGAGTTCGGCTTGTGATTATGAGTCATGCGTTTTTCATTGTACGTCATTAGCAGGATGGATTCCGTGTGCTATTTACTGTAAGATAAAATGTAACAAGGTAGCTATTACGTCTGCTACTGATTACTGCAAGCTTGGTTGTGGGATCCTGAGTTGCGCCAGCAAATCCGCCACTCCTCAGCAAGTGGATGATTGTGTTCACGAACGTTGTGGAAAAAAGTGCAGCAAGTACACAGAAAAACTTACTTGATGCTCGTTATTTGTTAATTGTTTGTATTGATGAATTTTTAATAAATAAAACGGATTCATGCATGACTTGTTATACCATAATGCACCTGATTCGATCAATTAATAATGTTTTTTGTTTCCTCTTATTCAATTTATGTTTAACAGTCTCTTAAATTTTTCCTTTCCGACAACAATTATGCTTCTCAAACCGTTTTAAAACGATATAGTGATCTGGGCTTGAATCATCTTATGTTAGACGGATGGGCCTCCCATGATATCCAAGGTAAACGGTTCTTCGGAGAAAAGGAATTGTGCGTGGGTACCCTATTGTGGAGAATTCTCATCATCTTCATCTTCTTCTTCATTTTCATATAATAATGGGCATAACATCCCGAAGGATTATGCAAACTTTCATGTACCTAAAGTAATCATACCCTAGCAGCTTATGAATACGTATAAGCTGATCCTTAGCGAGGCTCGTGGTAGACCCAGTCAGAACAAACAAATCCGCTTTTAGACACTACTGTAGAACTTCCTCTAATTGGCTTAGATTTCTATGATTTCCCTGTAGGCCGTGACAGCACCCCACGGTGGAAGAGACTCCATTTTCATTTTTCCATGTCACTAGAAAAGTGGCGCGAGGTGTTTGCTGACCGGTCTGCTTAGCCTTTTTTATTTGTGGTTGAAGTCGTCAGATATGGTAAGATATATACATAACTGGTGCCTGGTGGTCAATACATGCTGTTATAAGATAAACTTGTCAGTTTATGACTTTATGTAGACTCTCTAAACTATGGGCTAGCTTCGGATTGAACGCAAACAATAAATACTATGTTTCATTGTTTAGAGAGTTCTGTAAGTACGTCTTTATGTCTCCATCAATGTTTAGGGTTCATGTATGTTTAGATTGACAATCGAAGAAGTGGAGGAGTCTTCTAACTGACTTCCATGGTGAAGAATAATAAGATGAAACAGATTCAAGCAATTGCAGTGGTTATTGAATACTGAATGAGTTTCTTACATCTGGATAAGACCTAGATATAAAAGTGTCTTAACAAAGCAAAACTAAACACACCCCAAAGCTAGATACACCCAGAATAAGAAATAGACAAAACAATAATTACACCTCTCTTACACTCAATACACTAACATCCTACCTCAAACTGATGAACCTGTAAGGACATAAGTTTTCTAGCTAGCTGAGTGAAGTGAACAACTCCAAGACCCTTGGTCATAAGGTCTGACACTTGTTGTTGAGAAGGAACATAGGGGACTTGCAGAAATCCACTTTCAACAAGATTGCGAATGCAGTGATAGTCAATCTCGATGTGCTTGGTTCTGGCATGAAAGACACGGTTGACAACCAAGCTACCTGCACTTATGTTGTCACAGAACAATGTAGAAGGGGATGATAAAGAGGCACCCAACTCAGTAAGTAAATAAGAAATCCACAGCATCTCAGCACTGGTGACAGCTAAAGCTTTGTATTCTGCCTCAGCAGAGGATCTAGAAATGCTGGGCTGCTTTTTTGAACTCCATGAGACCAAGGAATTCCCAAGAAAAATACAATAACCTGCAGTTGACTTTCGAGTGTCAGGGCATCCTGCCCAATCCGACTTTCGAGTAAGCATGAAGAACATCACAGGGCCCTGCAGAAAGAGTAACCCCAGAACCAACAGTTCCCTTGACATAGCGTAAAATTCATTTAACTAGTTGAAGATGGATAGAAGTTGGTATGTGCATAAAATGGCATACGTAGTTCACAACAAAGCATAGATCAGGTCGAGTTAAAGATAAGTATTGGAGCCCACCAACTAGTCTTATGTAAAATATAGAATCATTATCATCTAAGACAATTCATGGTGGACTGAAACACGTGGACCAGAAGTAACTGGTGTAGTTGCAGGCCCACAAAGAAGCATATCATCTTTCTGAAATAGAGTAAGTGCATACTTCTTCTGAGATAAGAGAAGTGTGTCAGCTGCCCTTGTGCACTCTATACCAAGAAAAAAATGGAGATCTCCTAAACCTTTCATAAAAAAATATTTACTCAACAAAGCAATGAAGGACTGAAGTAGCTCAAGAGATGAACCATTCAATATAATGTCATCCACATACAATAGAAGAAGAAGCATTCTTGACCCAGATTGATAAATGAACATGGAAGTATCACACACAGATCTAATGAATCCATGTCGTGTAAGAAATCCGCCAAATCTCTCAAACCAAGCTCTAGGATCTTGTTTGAGACCATATATCGCTTTCTTAAGATGACATACAAATTTAGGATAAACATGGTCTTCGAAGCCCTTAGGTTGTTTCATAAATACATCTTCAGTCAAATTCCCATGCAGAAATGCATTAGAAACGTCTAGCTATCGAACAGGCCAGTTCCTAGAGAGAGCTAGAGTAAGTACACACCTAATATTGGAAATTTTAACCACATGGATGAAAGTTTCAAAGCAATCAACGCCATCCTGTTGACTGCAACCCTGAGCAACTAAGCGAGACTTATATCTCTCAATTGAACCATCTGAGTTGTACTTAATTTTGTACACCCATTTACTACCCAACACATTCATGCCATCAACATAAGGAACTATGTTCCATGTATCATTTTCTTTTAAGGTTGTGTTCTCAGACCTCATAGACTTGACCCACTTGACTTTTTAAGATGCAGCTTTATAATTTTTAGGCTCAACTTCAGAGTGAAGAACATAAGTAAGAGCAAGTGGTAAATAATAAAGAGAGACATGATGAGCAACAAAATTCAATGGTAATGGTTTACGTTTTGAAATACCAGACTTAGATCTTGTACTGATAGTGGTGCTGGGTAAAATAGGATCTGAAGTTGGTTCTGTGTGAGAAATAGCGTCACTGTCAGGTGTAGGAAGTGTGGAAACTGAAGTTGGAGGAAGAGTAACAGATGTTAGTACCAACAAAGGTACAAAAGAAACACCAATGGGAATATAAACCATCTCATCAACTTCAGAGTTAGAAGAAACAACTTCAGATACAGGGTTCTTGCAATCCTGCCAATCCAACTCAATATCACCGGCAAGTTACATTAATTGTCACCAAAAAAACAACACCATTTGAATTCAAGAAGAGTGGAATAGACTAATAGTTAGTCTATGCATTAGTTCAAGATAGGGCCAAAGTCTGAACAGTGCAAAGAAGTTGGTAATGCAAGAGTTGCATTGCTATTGTCAAGCTAATTTGCGAAGTGAAGCATATATGACGCATGAGTAACTAGAGTGAGCTTAAGTAGCTGGCCTTGATGATTGAAGCATAAGGATTACCCGTGCATGAGTTTGGGATGATAAACATGCAGGGCCAAGAGAGCTGAACGTTGGTGCAAGACAGAATCCAGTATGGCACAACAAGTGTGCAATACAGCTCAAGTGATGGTTAGGAGTTGGCTCCAGTCAATCCTATAGAGAAAAGTGTACGCAAGCCCATAGTGGGGTAAAGATATCCGCAAGGAAAAAGAAATGGGGGGGGGGGGGAATCATCCATGGGCCACGGAATTAAGATGCGTCGCGTCACACCCAAACTAACCCTTCAGCTGCCGATTAATCTTCATGCACGATTAATCGGCGATTAATATCCACGTTGGCCGCCGGCAATAACTCGCCGCAGATGCTGACATTATGAAATAGATGCTGACACCGTTAGGAATATACTGACGCCGTTAGGAATATGCTGACGCCGTTTAGGAATATTCTGACGTCGTTAGTCGCTGACTGTACCAGTATGGTGCTGACGTGGCGACCTTCTTGATAACGTGGCATCTACCACGTCATCACTTATGTCGATGTGGCGACCTTCCTGTTGACGTGTCATCTACCACGTCAGCACTCTTGCTGATGTGGCGACCTCCGTGTTGACGTGTTAGCTGCCATGTCATCATTCCTGCTGACGTGGCGACCTCACTGCTGTCGTTTCATCTGCCACATCATCACTCCTGCTGACGTGGCACCTGGTGACGTGGCAATTTGATGATGTGCCACCCATGCTGACGTGTTGCTTGCTGGTTGGATATGAATTGGTGACGTGGAGCGCTTAAGTGGAACTTTTTATCCCAACTTGGAGTTTTTTCTCATGGGCTTGCACATGAGGTGTTTGTTAGGCCTAGTTAGCCATACTTGGGTAACCAAGGGAAGCACCTTAGGCCAAATGAGTAGGAACTTTAAAATCCCGGGTTAGCCTATTTATTTGTGTAAAATATTAAGGGTACAACCAAAGTGCATGGAAGAACCTCTTATGCTTATGGGGGCATGAAGAGTTAGAGCGAAATAAGAAAATACTTCCGTTGCATATTGCCTTATGAGTGAAGGCAAATGCATACTTTGATGCAAGTGTGCAAGGAAGAGTACTTGTGGGTGAAGTTGATTAACTGAACCACATAGTATTGCCGGTCATGTCCCATAGAAATTTTAGGCGATTAAATGGGCATGTGACAAGCTGGTATCATAGATGTGTTTGGGGACACAGTTGTTGATTTTTCACTCTTTTTACTCAAGTTGGTGTCATTTGTTTGTCAAATTCAGTGAAGAATTATTTGGGTTTCGCTAGTATGGAGACTAGAAGAAGTTGGTCTTGTGTGGAAAGATCAATTGGAATGAACTTGAACCTTGAAGTAGCAGCAGGCCATGAAAGTTTATGACAAAGGTTTCAAAATTCCTACCCAATGTATTAGACGAACGTGCAAGAATCATTGAAAATCGGGTTTTCAAGTGATGGCATGACAAAACTAAGGAGTATGCTGACTTCTATGGTGTAAGTCAGGTGTTAAAGTCCATGTTTCTCACAAGTATGCGAAGATTATGCATTTGGAATGCATTCTTTCGTAGTGTTATCAGTAGCGAGTACATTACATGTGGTAATAGGAATTTCGTGAAAATTCCTGAACTCAAAGAAGTTGATGGCCTTTGCAGTGGAAAAGTAGATGAAGAACATGTCTATGCGATAGATTGAAGGTGTTTACATCGTATCTAGTTGGTGGAAGACTAATGTTATCTCTCTCGAATGCATGTACCTTGGTGGTAATGCAAAGTATGGTTGCGAACCAGCATGTTTGTGGCAATGTGGTGCCATAAAAGAAGAATTGGATGGTCAATTCTTATCTAGCATAAAGCTTATTGAAAGGCTGAAGAAATAAGTGCAAGTTAGGGTAAAACCGATACACCACGGTCTTGCGATTGCAAAGAGTTCTTCGTTGATGCTAGGTGATCACAAGGAGTGTTCTTGCACCTGCTTTATGAGTGGGATCAATATGCTTGGACAAGGGTGTTCAAAGACCTGCATTTGATCATAACCACAAGCGGATGTTCTTGTTAACTGCAAATCAACAATTGTTGCTACTCAAGTTGATTTTGGCAAAGCGGAAAGACAAGAGTAACAAGTTGTGCGTGGAAAGTAAAAATGAGTTCCAAGTTTGAAGAATAATACGTCATTCTTTCTTCATGGAACGTAGGCAGTGGCGCCTCATTTACAAGGATTATTGGCCTTGTTTGCAACTATCCAAGGTGTTTTTCCGCGGAAGTCATTGAGTGAAATGACTTTGCTGAGCTCTATGGTTATGCTCAGAGTCACCAAGTTAAGTCCGTTCGAGTTGTGCAAAGGTGCACACGTTTGTGTCAAGATTTGAGTGCTAATTGGCATAGCATGTATGCAACAATAACATGAGCCAAATGAGATTTGGGCATGGCCAAGATGCATGATGCGTTTGGAAATGAAAAATTAGGTGACTCATAGATGCAGGGAAAAAGAGGGACAAAGTAGTGGTGATGCATAAAGATGGCATGTGGCCATTATTGAAGAAATATTCATGAAAGCTAAAGAAACATGATAGAATCAGGTGGAAGAGTGCATGTGGCAAAGTGAATTGCTACATTGGGGACAGTAGGTGTTGTCTCGCCTCCTTTGTTGCTTAGAAGCGAATTTGAAGACGGTATTGCAAGGCTTGTTAGGTCTTACAAGTTTTAATCAGTTGGCGTGAGTATTTCCTCAAGTTTGAGTATAATTTCAGTTTGGGTCGAGTGGACCTTGGTGTTGGAATGAAGTCTATCTATGTAAGGTAGTAGTGAATGAGGGTATTTAAAGTGAAAGATCTTGCCTCTTTCGTTCAAAGTAAAGTTAGTTCGCGTGGAAGATTCTACATAGTTTTTTATAGGTTAAAATAGTTTCTGCTGATTTCGGGAATTGCGGGTATGAAGGTGATAAACAGTTTAAACCCTAAAAAATATACTGCAAGGGAGTACTTTAGATTCGAGAGATCAATCTGTACAAGTCCGGCCTAAACCAAGAAATGGCCGTTCCAGACTTGTTTCGGTCACAAAGCGGAGGAGAATGGGTTGGTTTTGGGGAGGGAAGCAAGGAAAGTGGTGAGACCAGAATAGTTGATACTGGAAGAGTAGTTGGGTAACCACGACTTGTTATCAGAAAAGGTAGGAGAGCTCACGAGGAGAGCTAAGTAAGTATTTCTGAGTGTTGTCTTGTCCGAATGAACTTATTGTTCAAATGGAAATAGGTAAGACCTATTTATAAAAGTTGAAGTAGAAATGTACCCTGGTATAATTAAGGAGTGGGGAAGTAAACAGGAGGAGGTGGTAACCGTATGCATGGACTTGATGTTCCATAAAGTGGTTAACGCATGAAACTGTTATGGAATTGATGTTCCATGAAGTTGTTAACGCACGGCTTTATGTCCCATGAACGTTGCCCACATAACTGATGGAATTTATCAATGATGTTGTAGTAAAAGGTTCTTTAAGACTTGTGAAAGCAGATTTTTTTAGACTTTATTTTTAAAGAAAAAAGAAAACAAACTCAAAATAAAGTTTTGTAAAAATTATGGAGAGGCTGGGGATAGGATTCCACCATTGGTGGATATTAGTGATTTAATAAAACAATAATTATGCAACTCAACAGTCAAATTGATTCTAATAGTATTTCCTAGACATGTAGATTTTCAAAAGAATAGATGTTAACCCAAGCATAGAATATCAAAACCCTAGGGCAAGCATATTCTATCAAGAGAAAATACACCTAACTAATCAAAATCATATAATCAGTTTTTTTTAATTCAATGCAAAAAATCATAATAGAGTTGTTATAATTAATTAAAAATAGAGATGTATCACTTTTACCAAAACAACGGATTCCTCCATAGCCCCAAAGATTTGGTTTATCTCATCTTGATGGAAACACGCTCAAAATTAGATTTCATTGCTCCAAATGTGTGCTTACAAAGATGAATATGTAGGAAAGGATAAAAAACCGTGTTTGTAACAATTATGTTTGTTACAAACCAACTGTTACAAAGAACGATAAAAGAAAATTGTCGTTGTGGATGTAGCGTATAAGACTGTTTTTGAACTGTCGCAATCACTGTATCATGAACGACAGATGATATGCGTCTTATGTTCTTCGTGTTCTTCTGCTATGCAGCAGCAGAAAAATATTTCCTGCAGCTCTGATTATCGCACCTTCCTTCTCCAATCTTTCCGTCCATGTACTACTGCTCCTCTCCACCTTATATAAACTTCCAGAACCGAAAATATTCCTCCATAACTCCAGCAAATCTCCCATTACTCGCATTGAAGAAAAATATTCTCGGGAATATTTTCTTTCCATTCTTGCATGTGTCTGTGCCCGCAGCTGTCATTTATGCGTATAATCTCTTCTGTTATCTCCACAGTGCCTCTGTTGCGACTCAACATACTCCAAACATACACATAACACGTTATGAATACACTGTAAGTCAAACAGAACCCATGAAGAACTCGTGTCCTATGTTTGCTTCAATCCAATGATGTAGCCCAAATTTGTCGAAACAAAACACCTTACCACCCCTGTTTAACCGGAACAGGGTGACTATAACTCCTTGGGGCGATTAAATCTCCTCACAAATCTCCCAAAAGCAGATCAGAAATTTCGTTGCTAACAAAATTTGAACCTGCAGTTTTCCCGCCAATTTCTGTGGAAGAGAAAGGTTGCCCCCTATCCAGAGTAGGGGTGCAAATAGCATATGCCTCCATGGTGGTTCCCTTATCCAAAATGAGGGTGCCTTTATCACTTTTCTCCGGTGTCCAAAAAGAACTTTTTGAGAAACTTTTTCCACACAAGTGTATTCCTCCAAAAACACCTATACAAACGTAAAAACACTATAATAAGTACAAAAATTGAGACTAACAATAGAGACATTAAGGACAATTCAGACACAAAAATGTGTCTATCAAATACCCCCAAACTTATTATTTGCTAGTCCCGAGCAAATTGAATTTAGAAAATAAAATAACTACACTTAGCACGTGCAGCAAGCCGTTAAACCGCTAGGTGGCCCTAGTGGAGGAGTGTTGTCTCCGGAGGGTTTACCAGAGGTGTACCCACAAAACCTTTACTCCAGACCCTAGCTATCTACGCAGAACCTTGGAAGGCACTAAAGAATCTCCTTGGTTGGCATACTTATTGACTACAGGAGGACGTACCCTGATGCGAAATTCTAATTGTTGTACACGAGTTTGCACTCAAGCATACTAAAATTCATATAAAGTGACATAGCTCTACTCAGATAGATTCTGGACATCATAAACCGGAGTCAACCAATCACATGGATAGATTAAGAAGATGTATATAGAAAAAAAATGTGGATGATGTTGACTAAGGTGAACCTATCCTAATGGACTGAGATACTGGTCTGGACTAATATCAACACAATGGCATATACAAGGGAACCAGTGGTCGATAATCCTAACTCTATGTCAACTCAGCTGGCATATACAAGGGTACCAGTGGTCGACTTTATTGTATTTATTCAGGTTGGTCTGGTCTTTTTTTTTTTTGTTTTTCTAGCAATGGTAAAAAGAAAAATAAAAGAAGTGATCCGGATTCTTTCGATGTTTCCATCACGAGGATATGACGAAACTACCATGTTTTTTTTCTAACACCTGAGCTATGTGCTTTTATGAATAGACTCTTCTAGATGTTTCCATCTAATCAGATTGGTTCCTCAACTCCTACAACCAAAATGTTTCCATCCACTTAGATTGGTTAGTGCCGACCTTAATAAGCACAAATTTCTAGACTCTGGAGTTTATTTATTTAAATTGCAACTAAAAAGTTTCTCCCGTACCCCCAAACTTAAATCTAACATTGTCCTCAATGTTCTAAAGATGAAATTAAAAACATGAACAAGGAGAAACCGTTACCACTAGAAGGAAATGAGGAAAAATATTACCGTGTTGCAAGAGCAAGGGATACCTCCCAAGGAGTGCTAAGTTTAAAGTATTCAACCAGACATCAAATACCTCAAAAAGGATCTTCACCTTCCAAAGTCATACACCAATAGCCAAAATAGTTGTGGGTCCATAACACCAAATAGAGCTAACACCAAAATCAAGAAACTGCACTGGTTCAGAAAAATGAATAAAAGGAGCACATTCTCATCTAAGGTTTCTATCAAGACAACTGGGTTTATCTGGGAAAAATAACGAATCTTCATATGTGTGTCTTGATAAAGAGATTCATTTGGAATACTGGCCTTTAATACCTGGGTGACTTCCTGGACAATATCAGGAGGATCGGGTTGCGGAGTACTCTGAATAGACTCAAGTAAAATCTCAAGCGCACAAGGCTCGAGTCCCAAGTTAGGGACTCTAATCAGGGATATTTGACGATAACAAGAATCATCGCTACTCCCAAACTTAGGGTTTTCAATACTCACAGATAAACTTATGGATGTTTCTTGAATTTCCGGATCTTCAGAGTCCTTAAAATATTCAATATATTCTTATAGTTCTCTACCCCCAAACTTAGGGTCATCATTATTCTCAAAAAGACCTAACATTATTGCCTAGATTTTTGGGTCCATAGAGTCTTTAAAATACTTAAGGGCTTCTTCTAAAGATTGATCACACATTTGCGCTAAGAGAGTGGTTTCCTCAAATTCATTTAAAGAATCTCCCAGTAAAGTGTCATGCCAATTATCCTGAAATAAATCCTGAACTAAAGTGCTAATCATATTCACTTCTTTTAAATCATCAGAAGGATGTCTAGTAATATTAAAGATATTTAGTTCAGTGGTCATATTACCAAAGGATATGTTCATAAGCCCGGTCCTACAGTTGATGACAACGTTAGCTGTGGATAAAAATGGGTGACCTAAAATCACCGGGATTTGAGCACTTGGGTCCTGAACAGGCTGGGTGTCTAGAACAACAAAATCCACTGGATAAATAAACTTATCCACCTCAATCAGAACATCCTCTATAACACCATAAGGGACTTTGACAGACCTATCAGCTAACTGAAGGGTTATTTTAGTCGATTTCAACTTACCAAGACCTAGCTGGGTGTATACATGATATGGGAGTAAGTTAACACTAGATCCTAAGTCAAGTAAAGCTTTATCGACCATGTGATTACCAATTGTACAAGATATAGTAGGGCATCCAGGGTCCTTATACTTAGGGGGTGTTTGGTTCAGAAGAATGGAACTTACTTGACCAGCTAAAAAGGCTTTCTTTTGGACATTAAGCTTACGCTTTCGTGTACAAAGATCTTTAAGGAACTTAGCATAAGTAGGCATTTGCCTAATTTCTTCTAACAATGGAATGTTAATGTTCACCTTCTTAAATGTTTCCATTATCTCGTTGAAAGTCGACTCCTTCTTTGTTGGGGCTAACAACTTGGGGAACGGGGATTTGGGCACAAAGATAGTCCTATCGGGAATTTCTTGGGACTCCCTAGAAATTATTTGAGTTTCCTCATCTATGGGTTCCTCTTGGGGAGTAGAAGGTGGAAGTACATTATGTTCACTTTCAGGCATGGCGACCTTATTGTCAACTTTGTTTCTACTCCTAAGGGTTGTAATAGAATTCACATGATTGTACAATTTCTCTCCTTTGGGGTTAGGATCAGTATGACTAGGGAACCTCACATCTTCTCTCTCACTTATATACTTAGCTATCTGGACGAATTGAATTTCTAATTTAGAAAGAGTCTGGGAGTTATTCTTCAAATTCTGCCTTGTTTCTTGTTGAAAGCTAAGGTGGTTATTTGATAACATATCATGGTTCTTTGCTAGCATAGTAATAGTTTCTTCTAAGGTAGAGATCTTTTTCTAGGAAGTGTTCTGAAACTGGATTTGACCTAAAGAGTTGTTATTATAATTAAAACCTGGGGGAGGCTGAGTATTACTAGACTGACCTAGATTCTGGCCCTTAGATCAAGAAAAATTAGGATGGTTTCTCGAACCAGGGTTGTAGGTCTCTGAGTATGGGTCAAACTTCTGATGGTTTTCAAACCTAGAATTGTTATAAACAACATGGGCTTGCTCTTCACTAACGTGACCTTCCAAAAACGAGCTATTGGGTTCTATTCCATAACTAGAGACTTGAGAGGCTCTAATCCTATCATCAGGTTCAACAAGAGACCTATGTTTTAACTGATTCAATTCCAAAGCTTCTAACCTTCTAGACAAAGAAGCAAACTTAGCGTCTGACTCAAAGCTTGTATCTACCACATTGGTGCTACTTCTATTGACCAAGAGTCTTTTAGGGGGTTCAACACAGGACTCCCACTATTGGGATTTTTCAGCTACATCTTCTAAGAAGGAAAATGCATTATCATCGGTTTTACTCGTGAATAAACCAGCGCACATAGACTCGACCATGGCTTTGGTCGAATAGTCTAAACCTTCATATAGAATTTCAACTAGTTTCATTTTTTCGAACCCATGGTGAGGACATTGCGACAAAAGATCATTAAATCTCTCTAAAAACCTATAAAGGGATTCTCCTTCTTGTTGCATACTGGCACTAATTTTCTGCCTAAAAGATGGGGTTTTATGCTTAGGGAAAAACTTTAAGTAGAAAACAGCAGTAAGTTGGTCCCATGTTTCTATAGACCTAGATGGTTGGTTGTTCAGCCAGGACTTCGATTTATCTCTTAAGGAAAAGGGGAACATCCTAAGTTCCAAGACTTCATCAGTAAGGTCATTAATCTTAATTGTTCCACATATTTCTTCAAAGTCCCTAATGTGAAAGTAAGGGTTTTCATCATCTTTTCCTAAGATTATAGGGATCATCTGAAAAATACCAGGATTCAACTCATAAGTAGTCGTAGAGGTTGGAATTTAATGCATGATGCCCGGTTGGGCCTAGTTGGGTACATGTACTCCTTTAAAGTTGTCATTTTTGGCACAGTAACAATCCTAGGGGTGAATTCCTCACTAAGACTTAAATTCTCAAAACTGAAGTTTCCATAAACAGGGCTCTCCAAAAAAGAGTCTTCGAGATCCCTGTTTACTAAAGAATAACTTCTAGTCTCGTCACTAATCAAATGGCCAAAAGTATCTCTTTTCCAAGCACGCTCTCTAATGGACTCGGGCGATTTTAACATACACTAATAAAAATTAAAACATAAAAATCCTAAGAAAGGGAGGTTCTAAGAAAACACACAGCAGGCTGACTCCACCAAAGAAAACCTAAATATTTCTAGCAAACACAAAGCATGATGGCCCCACTTAGATTGTTTCTAGACCAGCTTCTAATCTTTCGAAAGGGAATTCGTTACAATTTAAGCAAACCCCTCTGGAATCAATCCGAGTCAAAGTAAGTTGAATAGAGGCGAGGGAAGCTGCGTGGAGATTTGATACCCAAGGCCTCACCACATTACAAAGCGGCGCAGCCATGCATTCAACTCTCATAAACCATCATGAACTTCGAAGTATGCTTTAAAGAGTAACCAATATTTTCCTATTAAGCACGTTACCATATCGGTCTTGTTCTATTCCAAATTTTAATGCTTAGGTTCGCGTTAAGTTTCATTTTCCTAAGGCGGGAAAGAAGAGAATGGTGATGAAATCCGAACCCTTATCTTGTATGGCCAGTCCTTGCCCTTTACTAGGAAATTAAAGCATCCGTTTTCAGTTCCTCAGCATATATGCAAACGAAGGAATACAATAACTCACTGATAGGGGATTCGCTAGTGTTTCGACAAACTTACCTCCCGTTCCATACGGGGGATGAACCGTTGAAGTCGACTCGGGCCACGGCTCCTATGTCATGTACGAACCCGAGGGGACAAGGTGATATAGTAATCACCGTCCTTCTCTACAAACAATTTAATATTTAATACTACCCTTCCATAGAGTTTAAAAAAATAAAAGAATGTCCAAGTCCAAAGTCCAAAAAGTAAAGTGCAAATAAAAAAGAAAATTACAAGAATAAAGAAATCCTAATACAATCTAAAAAGCTTAAGGAACTGCTTAGTTAGTAATGATGCTAGTAGTGGATTAGGTAGCTTTATTTTTCATCGTTTAGGCATTGCTATTCAAAGAGGAGTTAGGGCTCAGCTTGTCGCTAGGATGCCAACCAAAATCTTTGTGTAATTTTTCGACTGAAAAGTTTAGAGAAAGAAAAAAAATATTACCGATCTAAGAATGTAATTTAAACTTAATATTTTGAGTTAGATTATTAGTTAATAAAGAAATTTCTTTTTATCTAAAAAAAAAAAAATTCTTTTTTTCCCCTCTCTTTTTTATAATAAAAAAAATCTTCTTCTTTCGCTCCTTTCACTTTGCCTTTTACTCCAAGTTTTTAAGTATTCACCAAAAGCTTTGGAAAATTTTCCTTTTGCTCCAAATTCCAAATTCTGTAAGGAATAGACAAAAAACAAAAACGTAAAGAAGAACAAAAAAATTGATGGAATTTATCAATGATGTTGTACTAAAAGGTTTTTTAAGACTTGTGAAAGCAGATTTTTTTAAACTTCATTTTTAAAGCAAAAAGAAAACAAACTCAAAATAAAGTTTTGTAAAAATTATGGAGAGGCTGGGGCTAGGATTCCACCATTGGTCGATATTAGTGATTTAATAAAATAATAATTATGCAACTCAACATTCAAATTGATTCTAATAGTATTGCCTAGACATGTAGATTTTCAAAAGAGTAGATGTTAATCCAAGCATAGAATATCAAAACCCTAGAGCAAGCATATTTTATCAAGAGAAAGTACACCTAACTAATCAAAATCATATAATCAGTTTTTTAGTTCAATACAAAAAATCATAATAGAGTTGTTATAATTAATTAAAAATAGAGATGTATCACTTTTACCGAAACAACGGATTCCTCCATAGCCCCAAAGATTGGGTTTAGCTCATCTTGATGGAAACACGCTCAAAATTAGATTTCATTGCTCCAAATGTGCTTAAAAAGATGAATATGTAGGAAAGGATTAAAAACCAGGTTTGTAACAATTATGTTTGTTACAAACCAACTGTTACAAAGAACGATAAAAAAAAATTGTCGTTGTAGTTGTAGCGTATAAGACTGTTGTTGAACTGTCGCCATCATTGTAGCATGAACGACAGATGATATGCGTCTTACGTTCTTCGTGTTCTTCAGCTAAGCAACAGCAGAAAAATATTTTCTGCAGCTCTGATTATCGCACCTTCCTTCTCCAAACTCTCAGTCCATGTACTACTGATCCTCTCCACCTTATATAGCCTTCCAGAACCGAAAATACTCCTCCATAACTCCAGAAAATCTCCCATTACTCGCATTGAAGAAAAATATTCTCGGGAATATTTTCTTTCCATTCTTGCCTACGTCTGTGCCTGCAGCTGTCAATTATGCATATAATCTCTTCTGTTATCTCCACAATGCCTCTGATGCGACTCAACATACTCCAAACACACACAAAACACGTTTTGAACACACTGTAAGTCAAACAGAACCCATGAAGAACTCGGGTCCTCTGTTTGCTTCAATCCAACGATGTAGCCCAAATTTTTCGAAACAAAACACCTTACCACCCCTGTTTAACCGGAACAGGGTGACTACGACTCCTTGGGGCGATTAAATCTCCTCACAAATCTCCCAAAAGCAGATCAGAAATTCTCGCTGCTAAAAAAATTTGAACCTGCAGTTTTCCCGCCTATTTCTGTGGAAGAGAAAGGGTGCCCCCTATCTAGAGTAGGGGTGTTAATAGCAACTTCCTCCTTGGGGTGCCCTTATCCAAAATGAGGGTGCCTTTATCACTTTTCTCCGGGGGTCTTAAAAGCACTTTTTGAGCAACTTTTCCACACAGGTGTATTTCACCAAAAACACCTATACAAACATAAAAACACCTTAATAAGTACAAAAACCGAGATTAACAATAGAGATACTGAGGACAATTCAGACACAAAAATATGTCTATCAATAACTTCCCGTATTTACTAGCCGCCTCACCCTTATGACACTTCCTTATGAAGGGCGTAGTGTACGCCGCACGTTGTAAACCGCCAAACCAATACCCAAAGAGGATCCCACAGTTTGTGTTGATGTCTCGAATGTTTTTGGAAAACATGTAACACGTTGTTGTGGCTTGGCAAGTTGATCTCGGGGAACTTGCTAGCCTGGTGACCATCGACGGTTGAGATTTTGCATCTTGAGAGGAGGGGAAACCGTTGATCGTCGCACTCATTCGTTTTGGTAGCCGCGTAGTGAGGGCCAACAGGGTGCCACGGATAGGGTGTGTTTAGACTTGGCATGAGGGGCCAAGGGTTCGCCATGGGCGTATGGAATGTCCAGGCCCAAGGAGAGGGAACTTGGCTTGGCATGACGTGACTAGAATGTCTAGGGCCAAGCAAAGTGCGTTTGTCATGGCGCAGCTAGCTTGGATAGGTTTGGTTTGGCTTGGCATGTGGGGCCAAGGGTTTGCCATGGTCGTATGGCATGGATAGGGCCAAGTAAAGGGAGCTTGGCTAGGCATGACGTGACTAGCATGGCTAGGGCCTAGGAAAATTCTGTTTGGCATGGCGCGGCTAGCTTGGCTAGGTTTAGTTTGGCTTGGCATGAGGGTCCAATGGGTATCCATGGGCGCACGGTGTGACTAGCTTGGGATAGGTTCAGCTTTGGCTTGGCATGTGGGGCCAAGGGGTATCCATGGGTGCATGGCGTGACTAGCTTGGCCTAGGCGCGTGACCAAGATAGGGTTTTGTGCTAAAGGTCGTGAGGGGACCTTATACGGCCATGATTTGCTCCTTGGATTGAAAGTCAACCGTTGATTGTTGCACGCCTTCACTTTGGTAGCCGCGATGGGAAGGCCAGCATGGTGGCGCGGACTGAGGGGCCATGGAGAGATATATTTCGCATGGCGCGACTAGCTTGGCTTGGTGCGTGACCAAGCTAGGGTTTTGGGATAAAGGTAGTGAGGGGACCTTAGATGGCCAGGATTTTCTCTTGGATTGAAGGGCAACTGTTGATTGTTGCTCGCCTTCACTTTGGTAGCCGCAAGGGGAAGGCCAGCATGGTGGCGCGGCATGATGGGCCATGGCGAGATGTGTTTGGCATGGCGTGGTCGGTGTGGCTGACATGATTTTTCATTGGCACAGAGGTGCGGCTAGCATGGTTGGTATGCCCTGGCGCGGTTGGTGTGGATGGCATGATTTTCCATTGGAACAGAGGTGTGGTTGGCATGCCTTGGCGCGGTTGGTGTGGCTGGTATGGAGAATAATTCGGTAGCATACCTGATGGCAGGTGCCTTGATTCAGACGAGATCAGCTTTATGGAGAATGATTCGGTGCTCCTGCCTTATCATCTCATCATGAAGTCAATCCTTGAGATGTTGACACGTGGCCATCAGGTATTTTACACTCACACCCCTCCCCTACACTGAAGAGTAATTATGTGAGATGTATTTACTAATTACTAAATGCAGCGAGGAGTCTATCCTTCATTTCCATCATTTAAAACTATTGAGATTAAGATTCATCTGTATTCTGGATTGTTACTGTTAATAACAAGAAATATTGTGTGGTCTAAGAAGCTCTGCCATCCTTTATGGTGGTTAGATATCTGCAGAAAGGCTCGTATAGGGTAAACAATCGTTTAGAATGGAGTTTCCTTGTTAAACATTTTTTTTCCGCCCTTTTATTACAATAAATTGACACTGAACTTCTTACATTCTACACAGCTTCCTAAAATAGGACCACAAAGAGTTCCAAGCAGATATAAAAGTAGGAAATACCATATAGTCCTAGGAATTATATATTATGATGAGTCTAGTCCATTTGACCCAGTCAAATGTCTGTTTGGTCCTATTTGGTAATATAAATTATAGTTTGGTCCTAAAAATTATTGTTTGGTCCTAGGATGATGTCATGGATGATGTAAATGTCACATTGTAGTGGCAGAAATTCCCTTTGGATAAGGACCATATATATAGTTAAAAGGTAAGAGAGCAAAATCATTTCTCAGATCTACTTTCTCTCTCCTCTAGATTTTTCTCCTTTTCTCTTCCTGCTCCAGCGATTTTTAGGGTTTTCTTCTTTTTATCTGCTGCTGCAATTATGATGAAGACGAGAAGAATAACGAACAAAATCTGTTGTTGTGTATCACGAAGAAGAATAAAAAGATGAAGAAACACATTACTGCTACTGTTGTTGACGAAGAAGAAAAAAAAGATGGAGAAAAAAAAGATGAAGAAGAAAAAGAAAAAAAATATTGATGCTGTTGTGGAAAAAGAAGAAGAAAAAGACGAAGAAGAAGAAAAAGAAAATTCTGCTGATGTTGTTGAAAAAGAAGAAGAAAAAGACGAGGAAGAAGAAAAAGATTTTTCTTCTGCTATTGTCGACGATATTTTTCCCTTTATGTTTTTATATGGACTTCATTTTCTGAAATGAAGTTTGTTTTTTAGCTTTTTGTATTGACTTCATTCCTGGGAATAAAGTCTGTTTTTTTATCTTTTTTGTGAAGTCTGTTTTTTTAGCTTTTTGTATGGACTTCATTCCTAGGAATGAAGTCTGTTTTTTTAGCATGGAAGAACTGCTAAAAAAAAACACGGAAGGGTATTTTTATCTATTTAAATATTTTTAAATAATTATGGACCAAACAGTAAAGGCGTTTGACCAAAGGACCAAACAGACATAGGCCCTCCTAAAAAAGGACCAAACGATATTTTTCCCGATATAAAATGCAACTCTTGTAGAGGTGGTTACTACAATTAAAGAATTTTATGCACTTAGGGTTTTAGTTATTCAAGCCTCTAACCCGGTGCATACGCACCGGGAGTGTGTTGTTGTGCGTGCAATTCACATTAACCGACCTTACTTTATTATTTAAACTACAGCCTCATAGCCTTTAACCTTGCATCTCTTTATATTATTTTGAACTACAGCCTCATATCCTTTAACTTGGCATCCTTATTCCGTAATCTTTGATGACATCTTTGTTCAACTGTTTTCCGTTGTTTCATTCCCCAACTGCACTACTTCAATTTGAATATCATGCATGGTTGGGACAATTGTAAGATAGTTCGAACCATTGATTTTAAAAATGTAGGGCGAATGTTATTGTGGTATCATCACTAAAAAACTTTGAGATTCTGGAAGAAGGTGAAGAATGATGACAATGAAATACAAAGAGTGGTATCATCAGGTGCCGTCGTTATTCTCTTGGAATTTATTTCTTTGATTTGAAATGTTGCAAAATTTTAATGTATACTAATATATTCTCTTATATTCTATTGGGTAAACCAACGAATGCATCTTCAGATCTTCCCGCATATATCCTGTTAAGACACATCTTCTCAAACATAACAACTGAATTTGGTTAACATGTCTCCTAATTGAGTGAAAACATAAGGGTTAATGTTAGACTGGAATTATTTTCTCAGTGACATTTCACTAATCAATTAGCGGCAGTCTGCTCCTCACAACCATAATGGTCACATCAACCTATTATTAGTCTGGTAAAGCATAAAGGATGAAACTTAATATGAATATGTGGCATGTTAGTGATTCACATTCAGACATACAATCCTTCATTTGCTACAACGATTTTTTTCCAAAAGGTTATGTTATTACCTTGTACAAGAAAGAAACATCCCAGCAACAGAAAAGTCATTTTCTATCAGTTTTCAAGAGTTCCTCTTGAATCGTCACAACTTGGAAGTGAAAAACCTTTTATAAGGCAGCCTACCGATTCACAACAGCGTACGGCATGAGAAGTTACAGCCCTATGAACAATATTACGAATAGAACCACTTTTACCATTCAGAATAGGTATACTCACCTGTATGAATATATAAGTACCAATCTAGAGTTCATGAGCCTAAGGGATACGATAAGTACGATTATTTCATGGCGTTTGAACCGCTGCCTGCTACAGTGGGATCTTCAAAAAATTTCTTTTTTGTTGAATTCATCTAAATGCTTTTCTGTTGGTGATAGGTATATTAGCAGCCATTATGTGTTTCTGTAATACGTTTCTTATCTTCCAAATGCCCGTGTTGGAGATCAGTGCATTAAAGTCCAAACCCGAAGCAGTGGAGATAATATATAAGTCACTGTTATTATCTAGGGAAGAGCCATAAGTGACATGAGATTTTCTGTTAACCAAAAGTAATTAACACTGTTATTAGCCAAAATGGGAAACAATGTTATAAAGCTAGTAGAGGCTAATCAATTAAATGGATAACCAAAGAAATTTAACTCTTCTTTACCTGAGAACATTTAAAAAAAAAAAAAAAAAGTTCTGTGGGTCTCGCCTATTGTTAAACTGCAGTAAAAATGAAAATCATTGAAGTTGTGTTTGTCTCTTTCGGCCAGGTTAAACGCAATGGAGCTAACCTTACAAATTATACCGTGTCCAGTTGTCCATCGAGATTAATGAGTGCTTTGGATACCTAGTAGTAATATGATTGACAGAGACATAGATGAAAATGAAGTATAAAAAAAAGCAGATTAATAAACCCAAGTGGTGACAAAAGAAACCAAACTTCGATCAAGTACAGGGTTCGGAGCCATCTATTTCCTATCTGTATGAATTTCTTCTAAGTCATCAGTCGACTACAAAATTATATACAATGATTTAGATTCTTACAGAGTTCGCGGGGATAATATTTTTTTTGTCCCTGGTACACTCGAAGTGTTTCTTCATTCATTTGTATTATACGGCAACCCAAATTAATGGTATCCGAGAAGACGATAACTTAATCTGGTGCTCCCGCTTCCCAAACTCTCTGTTATGGAATAACATGAAAGTAACCACGACATGGATTGATCTGAATCTGGTTCTCCCGCTTCCAGGGCCGTTCCTGAGGAAAATTTGCCCCAAAGTGATCTTCTTTTTTTTTGGCCCCCTAAAAAAAAATTTTGGTTGCACAAATTAAACTAATAAAAGATCAACAATTGATGCTAATTAATATAAATAACTAAAATAGAAGCTTACAAAGTTTTTTTTTACTGTATTTACCCTAGAGTTAGACGCGAACTCTCTAATAATCAACTTATAATCTATTTTTTCGGCTATGGCCATTTCAATAGCTATCATAGCCAAGCCATTTAACCTTTCTTGTAACATTGAAGATCGAAGATAAGACTTGATTAATTTCAACTTGGAAAAACTTCTTTCTGCCGTTGCAACGATAACCGGAACTGTCAGCAAAATTCGATAAGCAACCCAAGCATTAGGAAAACAAGCTTGCAACTTTTGCAAATAATGTAATATCTCAAGTGGTTTCTTTGCCTCAGTCGGCAAAGTCCTTTTCATGATCTTCAATTCGGTGCAGAGGTCTCTGCCGTCAATATCATAATGTGTGCTATAACTTAAGTAATCTTCAAGTTTGATACATGATTCCAACAATCTATCATCACTCATAGCTTTTAGTTTCTCTAAGTCAAATAAGAAACCATATATGCTCTGGTACTCGTTAAATTGGTCAAATCTACCACTTACCTCATTTAAGTTTCCGTCGACATTTGTTTGATCAACATTTACATTGTCATTCTCCCCAATGCCTGTAATATCAACATTCACACTCACTTCAGTCACATTCACATCTTCTGCCAATGTGGGTTTTGTAGCTCTAGTCACATATCTATCAAGAGAACCAACAAGGGATTGTTTGAACTCATTTCTCTTCTTATATATCTTTCTGTTTTGAGATCCTGATAAATTAAAGCAATACAATTAGGGAAAAAAAAATTAGGGGAAAAAAATACAGCATCAATACCTTTTATAGAAACACTCAATAGGGCATCATTAATAGACATGATTGTTGTTATGGATTTCTGTAAGAAAAGAAGAAAAAAAATCTCTACTGGGTGAAATACGTTGATCGGCTGGGAACTGGGAAGAAAAAGAAAGAGAGTTCAGAGGTGAAAGACGAAGAAAAAAAAAGAAACTAAAACGTTTCTTCTAAAAGGTAAGTGTTTAATTAATTTCTTTTAAACCCTTTGAATTTGTGTAACTCATAATTCAGTCCGAAATAAAAATAAATTAATGAAAACCCCCCATTGCTATAAGGCTTTTTGTTGCCCCTGGGCTTTTGTTGCCTGCAAGTGGAGCTTTGCCTGCTTGCCTATCAGGCCCGGCCCGCTTCCCACAAACTAATGCTTAATATAAAAAAAAAAAACCCATTTGCATATTTTATAGTTACTCAAAAGTTTGGGATATGTCGTTTGGAGAATGTGTGGCGTTTCGTGATATCTAGTATCCCAGAAGGTGACATTTTATTCAATGGTTGCAACTCTTTAGTTCTGATGAGTTGTCAAGGTACATGATTGTGACGTGGAATGTTCTGCTGATGTGGATTTACCACAAATCAGAATAATTATAAGCATGACATGTGGCGCTTTGGGGTCTCTTATTATAAAGAAAGATATCGAACAAAAACAAGCATTTTGTGCGTGTATTTTGTGTTCCATCTTTTTCTCCTTGTCTCGATCCATAATGGAAATTCCACATAGCCATTATCTCCTCTCAAATCTTTCACTTCCTTAATCAAGTCTTTTCTGTTGAAATATGGGTATTCAATAAAAGTAGTTCACCCTTAAAGTCTTAAATGGTTAGCAATTTTGGAAATTTCAGAAATATAAAAGATACGGCCCTCTCTATGTCCCATTGAATTATTGGTGATGGAAATTCCACATAGCCATTATCTCCCGTCAAATCTTTCACTTCCTTAATCAAGTATTTTCTGTTGAAATATGGGTATTCAATAGAAGTAGTTCACCCTTGAAGTCTTAAATGGTTAGCTATTTTGGAAATTTCAGAAATATAAATGATATGGGCCTCTCTATGTCCCATTCCCATTGAATTAGAATTATTTTTTTGGGGATTACTAAAAAAAAAAAATGGGGGAATACTCTTAAATTTTAGGGGTGGATATTGGATGTAATATTGAGTCGCCCCTAATCATTATTTTTAATACTAAATTTGTCCTTGGTAATAAAATTAGTTAGTGTATTAATTAGTGAGTTAATTAATGGTTAATTAATGATTAATGATTAGTGATTTTTTCAGTCCGTTATTTTAAGGCGCACTGGCGTCATTGGTTTTAGCCCACATCTTACGCAAGCTGCTTCCCTTTCAACTCATTGTGTAGTCCTGTTTCTCCTATATGCGTTGATAACACTGCCACCAATTCAATGGACACTCTGGCAAATGTTTATTTTGATGCAGTAAAGAAGAACTTGACCTCCAATTTTGAGTTTACCATGCGTGATTTAACGCTATGGCGGAGTAACCAAATTCAACATGCTATGGACTTCCTATTGGCTATCCCTATTGCTGGTTTGAATCAACAAATAGGTGCAAGGCAATTCAGTGCGGTTCTCTGCTACAGACTTGGAATTCCTTTGTTTGAGTTGGATAGTTTGTGCCCTTTCTGCCAAAGGGATATGGATGTGTTTTGTGACCATGCCTTGCATTGTGCGAATGAAGTTGGCTTAAAGTTCCGACATGACTTGGTCCGAGATACTATCGCAGACATGTGCTATCGTAGCGGAGTGCTGGCAAGGAAAGAAGTGGACTTGGGTCTCCTCGCAGACAATGGCACTTCTCTGAGACCTGCTGACATTCTTGTTCTCAACTGGGATAATGGTCGAGATGTCTGCATGGATGTGACAATTGTTTCGCCCTTTGTTGGAGGTGTAGTTCGCTCATTGGAGCCCGGACAAGTCATCAAGGATGCTGTTGCTCGTAAAAATTCCAAATACTTGGATAAATGCACTTCTCAAGGTTACGGATTTGGTGCTTTGGCCTTTACTACTCTTGGCGAACTTGGAGACGGAACTACTACCTTTATTAAACGACTACGCAATTACATGGCTAGCCATGATTCTAATGTTCGAGTTGGTAATTTTTTATTTCATAGGTTAAGTGTGATAGTTCAAAAAGGGGTTGGAGCCCAGCTTGTTGCTCGGCTGCCGACTAGTTTCTTGTCCGATAAGGATGTAATCGAGTTTTAAAATCCATTTATTACTTAAAAGAAGAATTATTGAGAGGGAGAAGAAGAAGATGAAGATCATAATGAAGATGAGGGTGTTGGAAGAAAAAAAGTTAGATCTTTTTCTTTAAGAGCCACAACAAGAGTATGATGTTTTGGGTACTCATGGATACTTCAAATTTAGTTAATGGTGCTTGAATTGGCCAAAATTTTCCTAAAAATGAACAATTTACAAATTGATTTCCGTTTGGTTTACAAAGTTTGGCTACAACATTTGAAGAACAGGTAGCCGAACTCATCTGCAAGTGTAGTTCGTTTAATGTTTCTAAAAACACAGGTAGCCGAACTCAGCTTTAATGGAGTTTTTTGTTTCAGAGAAAAGTTCGGTTAGGAAAAAAAATTACGACGTAACCGAACTATAAGTTCGGCTAGGGAAAAAAATGAAAAAAAATTGCGACGTAACCAAACTCAATATATAGGTTTGCCGGCCCTGAGGGAAGGTCAACGAAGGTTGACTTCGGGGCAGGACTGAATAGGGGCAGCAAAATCAGTGTTTCGTTCAGGGGTTATTTTGTGTTTAGAAAACTACTGAGGGTTTAAATCGAGATTGAAGAAATAGAAAGGACATATTCCTAAGATATTTAGGGGCATAATGCAATGATAATTTACCTTAATGGCGTATTGCTAAATACAACAAGTCTAATATATTTCAAAGAATCATCAGAGTCCAGTCCAATTTCTTTCTCTTCGACTCTAATTCTAGGTTGTAAGCTCCCGTGGATGGATCTTTTCGACTTCGCCATGGAATAATTGGTACGTTTCTTTATTGAACCCAAGTTTTGCACCAGGTAATTAACCATGCATCAGTTGGGTAATCAAAACTATGCTAATTATTTAACATTTTGATTTTCTAGGGCAGAAGCTTAAAATCCTAAAATCGTATTTTTTAGGAGAAAATCTTGGAATCCAAAGTCAATGAAATGAATGATCTAAAGACCATGCATATGTATTAGAGAAATACTTTAAATATTTATTTAACATTTTGATTTTCTAGGGCAGAAGCTTAAAATCCTAAAATCGTATTTTTAGGAGAAAATCTTGGAATCCAAAGTCAATGAAATGAATGATCTAAAGACCATGCATATGTATTAGAGAAACAGGGCTGCTACATGTACCGGGGGAAAAACTCCCCCAAAACCGAGCCCTCACAGTTTGGTGGGCCCCAGGGGAGTTAACAGGGGGCCGATTAAAAGAAATGTGGGGCCCATCATTTTGTTCTCTCAGCCCGGTTTTGCCTCTGTTTTTGCCCCCGGTTCGTTTAACATTTTTGTTAGAGAAATACTTTAAATATTTACTTTTGGGTAGTTTTGTGATCTTTCATATGAATCTTTTCATAAAATTAGTCCCTAACATTCCTCTGTTGGTAACTTGGTACTGTAATACAATGGAAAGGGTTGTTGTTATTGTTTCTAGTACTTTCTACAATTATTGTTTTCAGGAATCCAATTCAACCTTTGAATCCTCTTAGTTCTGCAATTGTTTTCTTTTGGACTTTCTTGTATTCTTAAGCAACATCCAAAAGAGGAAAAGAAATTCATGGTTTCCTTTTGGTTAGACGCATAAGAAAACAATTGAATTTTGGTGTGTTTTACCATTTCTTATTACTGGCCTCAACACTAAGGGATATGTCTTTACTTTTTCCATTAACACTTATTCTTAATTATTAATTACTTCTTTCGTGTAATTTGCTCTATCAGTATGAGCTCAGTAGTGCATTCCGTCACCAGCAATTGATCTTGATATCGATATCATTAATTATGTTTCGGTTGATACAATATGCCTATTGTCACTTTGAAATGGGGCAACAATTTTACTGCCGCTTCTGGGCAGCAAAATCTCAGGGCCGGCCCTGTATGGAGTTTGAATCCAGCAGCTATAATATGGGTAATTTGGCGCGAACGTAATTGCAGGACTTTCGAGAAGGACCACTCTTTTAAGACCGACCAAGATTTAATCATTAATGTAAAATCTATGGTTCTTAGTTGGGCTGCTGCTGCAGGAAAGAGGGTGCATTTGAACTTTGTGAGTTCAATGCTTAACAATTGGGAAGCAATTTTTATGTAAGCTCTTTTGTTTCTGTTTTTTTCTTTCTTGCTATCTCTGGTAGCTCTTTTGTGTATCCTTCTTTTTAATGAAGTCTTCTCTTTTGATAAAAAAAAAAAAAAAACTATATGGAACTGGAAACTGTAGACGTACGTCTCCAGTACCTTTGGCATCCAAAATTTGTGGCTTCATCGTAATACGCTAAAGTAAACATTCAGAAAAGCACATTTTCCTCGTACCATAGTAGCAAAGAACAAAATAGAAACAATATGATATTCGCCCTAACCGTTAATGAATGACACTGTCTATCTATAGAAGATAATAGCAAGCATGGCAGACATACAAGCTAGACAAGAGCACATGTGCGAGACGAAGACAACCAAAAAAGAAAATAACATCACTCCTTCTTTAAAAGGCTAAGTCATATGAGCTCCCACGTTGCACGGTGAGCATGACACCCACCTCAAATTAAATTAGATAAAAGCTTTCAACTACAACAATTCTGGAGAAGACAAGTGTCGTAACGTTATTGGTGGAAGATTGTTTTTTTATAAAACACCCCCTTAATAGAGAACGTTATTGGTCCAAGCCCCCTGATTTGAACGGCCAAATACTAAAACCGTTTAGTAGAAACGTGGGTGTATAAGACTTATGTGTTGATTTATACCTAATTAAAAAATTACACCGGGTTTACACCAAATACTTAACTGGACGTTAAGTAACACCATTAAGCAGGTATGTTACATCAAAATCTTATTAATAGGGAAATTTTTTTTTAGAATATTCGAATTTCCATAAAAGAAGGATTTTATACTGAAAATATTTTCATGTTTTAATTTTTATACAAAAAAATGTTAAACTAAAAAGATAACAAAAATAAACATAAAAAGAATAATAATCTCAACCAAGATATTTTGGGGTTAATATTAAGTCATATTCATGGATTAGATTATGGTACGTATACTATAGTTATAATGTTTTGGTACAAACTGTAGTGATAACGTTAAAAATGGAAGAAAAAAAAGCGTGATGGTTCCTGAACTAATTAGAACATTGATCTCGATCGGCGGCAGTGCCCTAGCTTGAAATCTTCATGCTTATATATCCATATGGTTTGAAGGATACGTTGGAAATTGGCTTTTTTAGGCATCAGGAGACCCATCACGTGTTCTATTATCAAGGGTTTGAATTTGATACAGAAGAATTTGGAGCTGCAATCATAGTGAATGAAGTATCACGTGTTCAAAAAGATACTAGAATTTGAGTTCATCGTTATCTAAAAATCTTTTGAACAATCTAATTAATTTTCATATATTGGTTTTTATACGAAGTTATTTTTTTTTTCTTTTTTAATCTTGACCGTGTATATACGGTTTGAAAAAAATCATGAACTAAATTTTCCTAATATGTTTTTGGTTATAATAGTTTTTTTTTCCGTTATCAGGGGTGCAGCAAGATAACAATGCGAAAAATTGTCTTAAATTATAGATGCTCTATTTTCTTTACCACACAAGACAAATAAACTTCGTAACACCTCTGATGGTTTTATGAGGCACGGGTTTATGAGTTTCTGGTTTTACTCATAAATTATGAGTTTATGAGGCAGGGTTTAGAGCATCTCCAACAGAGGGTGAGAGTTTTAGTTTTTTAGGACACATAGGATTTTAGACCCTCATTTACATTAAATTTATCTCCAACAGTGAGTCCTATTAAATAGGAAGGGTGTCAAAATAAATATGAAGGTCTTGGAGAAGGTCTTATTTAGACCTTGGGAATGACCTCCACATCATCATTTTAAAAAATTTATTTTTAAATAAATTGTTATGAACCAATAAGAAATAGGGAATCAATTTTATCATTATCCAAAACAACAAATCTTAAAAATAAGACCCCAACCATTGGAGATAGTCCATGAGCAAAGCATTACTATTTTTGCCACATACATATGACCCCATAAATAAGGATCTAAATAAAAATTCCACGTAGGATTTTTAACACCCACCGTTGGAGATGCTCTTACGTCATAATCATCGTCTCTATCTCTTTTTTTATTTTATTTTATTTCAAATACTGCTTTTATATTTATTTCAATCTTTCTCCTTTTAGTTTTTTTTTTTTTCGTTTCTACTGGTGATCTCTTCTCTCTTTTTAGCACATAACAACACACATTCTTAAGCCATTGATGTCGACATCTTAGCCTTCACGTCATGCAAATATTAATTTTCTTATATTCCAAATCGTGATCGGGGCGAGGCGAAGCCGAGCCACACCAAATCAAAAATAGATGGTTTTTGGGTCCGCCCGGTGCGTAGCACGGGCACAAAATCTAGTATTATTATATTAATATTAATAAAGAATTATTATATTATTGGATAACGATTATTACAAACTAAGCTCCAACAACATACTACTACATTAATTGAAAAAGTTGGGGTAACCTAGCTAAGGGGCCGAAGCGGATGGGGGACTGAGATTGTATCCCAAGGGGGGCAAACTAACACTATCTTCCATGTTAATTCTTGCAATATTACGCCATTAGGGGCTCGAACCCGAGACCTCCTATAACGCATGAAACTTAGGGGAACGGGATGACCAGCTGAGCTAGGGCCCGTTCTTTATTTTGAACGACAAACATTTTGTTGTTGGTGAGTCCGTACCGACACTATTAGGTACACCAATGCTAAATTGGCGAGCATATTAGTGTTGATGATAAAACCGGCATCCATTTAAGAAAAGAACATTTAATAGTTGTATTTCGAAAAAGCATGCATGTATAACATAGCATATCTAAATGACTCTCTTTTGTATTTTTACTTCCAATCCCTTTTCCATAAGAAGAGTGATTGAGGCTCTAGGGCGAACATTCTGTCCTTCCAATACTTGAACTTGAAAGTTGAAGAGGACAGCTGCTGCAACAGCCTTTAAATGGGTAAACGACATATCCTTACCTAAACAAGTCCTTGGTCCTAAATTGAATGGGAAGAACTTAGAATCATAACGCTTTAGCTTCCCATCATCATCTATCCATCTCTCCGGCCTAAATTCCAGGCAATCTTCTCCCCAAATCCATGGCATTCTCGCAACAGAATAGAACGCAAGTGATATCTTCATCCCTGGCTTTACTAAGCTCCCATCTGGTAGCACTACTTCATTCAACACGGTTTTGCTATTAGTAGGTATCGGTGGATATAATCTAAGTGATTCACATAATGCAGCATGCAAATAAACCAACCCATTTATATCATTTGAATCAAACACGCATGGCCACTCGAATAGCTTCCCCGTTTTTGAGGACGTTAGTACTTTCAATTCTTCTAAGATCTTTTTCTCGACGATTGGTGTTTTGGAAACCACCCATAAGAACCAATTCAGACCAGACGCTAACGCATCCTTTCCCGCTATAAGCAGACTAAGCATGGAATCTCTAAGGAACTTGTCGTCATATTTAGGTGAAGAAGAGGCAGTAGTAGTTGTCTTGCGCTCTTGAGTACTACTACTTTCTATGTATGATGACAAGATATCAAAAGACTTTACCCCATTACTCAAGTTTATTCGCTTTTGGGAAATGTATTCATAGAAGTGTGCGTTTATTATTTTTAATGCTTTAACTGCCTTTCCCTCCCTACCGATTCCAAACAAGCGCATTAACTTCCAAAAAGACATTGGCATGGTAAATCTATGGAGTATAGCTTCTTGAATGAATCCAACAGCTTCATCCAAATCATTAGAAGGAAGCTCAACAGAGAGATAATTTGCATGAACTCCAAATATTGCATTCATGTTAACATCGAAAGCAAATCTAGAACACAACTCCTGTAAATCAATGATTGATCCAGCTTCAGCTACATGAACTAAAAATGGAAGTAACTGATCTTTTACAACCCCAAGGCTTATGTTAGAAAGTAGAACTTTAAACTCGCCAGATATAAAGGCGGTGTGAGCCATTCTTCTCTGTAGTTTCCAAGCATCAGAATCAACATTAAGGATTCCATCACCTAGTGGATCGAAAACTTGCTTAAACTTTGGACCTTTAGGGAAATTGTTGAAATCAGATTTAAGAATATATTCAATGTTTTTGTCGTGACAAGTGACCAAGTATTTGAGATTTGAGAAGATAGGTCCATCAATAAAGAAAGAACCTTTACCGAGTGAGCAAAATACCTCAGTATACCATACAGGTAAATGGTTGGAGTTTCTTACAAGGGATGGAATGGAACCTAAGAAAAGACGGTAATCAATGGCTTTACTAGTTTTCTTAAGAAACAAACCTATAGAGAGGAAGCAGATGAGGAAGAGTAAGAAAATTGAAGGCATAAAAGATTTGGATAAGTCATCCATTTTGCTACTTAACTTGCTTCAGTTTTCAGATATGCAAATACGACCACAAAGAGTTCCAAGCAGATATAGAAAGTAACTCTTGTAGAGGTGGTTGGTTACTACAATTAAAGAATTTTATGCTAGTATGGGTTAGTTTTATTATATAACGAAATAAAAACAAGCAGTTTGTGCGTCAATTTTGTGTTCCATCTTTTTCTCGTTGTCTCGATCCATGATTGAAATTCCACATAGCCATTATCTCCCCTCAAATCTTTCACTTCCTTAATCAAGTCTTTTCTGTTGAATTATGGTATTCAATAGAAGTATTTCACCCTTAAAGTCTTAAATGGTTAGCAATTTTGGAAATTTCAGAAATATAAAAGATATGGCCCTCTCTATGTCACATTGAATTATTGGTGATGGAAATTTCACATAGCCATTATCACCCGTCAAATCTTTCACTTCCTTAATCAAGTCTTCTCTGTTGAAATATGGGTATTCAGTAGAAGTAGTTCACCCTTAAAGTCTTAAATGGTTAGCTATTTTGGAAATTTCAGAAATATAAAAGATATGGCCCTCTCTGTCCAATTGAATTATTGGTGATGAAAATTCCACAGCCATTATCTCCCCTCAAATCTTTCACTTCCTTAATCAAGTCTATTCTGTTGAAATATGGGTATTCAATAGAAGTAGTTTACCCTTAAAGTCTTAAATGGTTAGCTATTTTGGAAATTTCAGAAATATAGAAGATATCGCCCTCACTATGTCCCATTGAATTATTGGTGTTGCACTGGGTTGCACGGACGCGGACGCGTAGACGCGGACACTACAAAATTCTCAAAAAACTAGGACGCGGACGCGTATATACATACTTTATTTATATATTATTTATATATATAATTATGTATTTATACAGCAAAGTCAAGTATTTCCATTCTAAAAATTAGAAAATAATGCTACATGTGTATAAATTTCAAAAGAAAATGAAAGATCGTTTGTTTATACACGCCGAAGGTCAAGCAATCAATCACTATTAAACACATGGCACAATCAAATTGCATTATTAGAACAACACATGCCCAACCAAGGGTATATGTGATGTATTTCCAATTACAAAATCCTAATAAAGAGTTACATGATTGATCTAAATGTTTGTCTTTCTTCATTTAGTTAATAATAGTAAAAATAAAGGAAGAAGTTTAAATGAAAATGGAAAAAAAATGCTTCAAACCTGTTACGGTAAAAGGCGTCCAAAAAGGACGCGACGGACGCGTATTTGTGCGCTTCGGACACACAACGTCGTGGTCGGACCACGCATCCCAGGTGTTGTCCTGGGGACGTCACTCGACGCTTTTGAGTCGGACATATAAAACTTTTATTAAAATTTGCAATGCGTCGTGCAGCATCCCAGGTGTTGCACTACCTGGGGACTTTTATCACTCTTATATTCCATTTGCTCTTTCTTTCCAAAATTGCTAATAGGGGTACCAAAATACATATAAAACAAAATAGCCTTTACATTTAGGTTGGTACACCCCAGCAATTTGGTACCCTATTAGCAGCCTTGCTTCTTTCCGTGAAGAATCAAACTTAACTTGCTAGTGTATATGTAATTATTTCATTTTATGAAATTGGTATAACTTTAATGATTCTTTTATTTTATCAAGTATGAATACATTTTTTCTGCCAAAAAAAAAATATATTGAGAGAACTTTCATTTTCCAAGTCCTAGTAAGGAATTACTTAGAGCAGTTCCTATGGAATGAACAAACTTGGAGTTTGTTCACTTTTCTCCCACTATGGAATGAACAAATATGAAAAATGGATGTTCAAATCTACAAATCTGGTTTTTTGAACATTAAGTCGGAACATCCAGTTCGCGTCTGTGGTAAAAACGGGCGGCATTGCTAACAACGCTGGCGTCTAAAGTAAAAAATCCAGTGTTTGTTTGTCCAATGTGCGTTTTCACTTAAAGCACCCACGTCAATACTATAAGCGCCCGCGTCTGTCCCAATGGCGCCAACGGCTCAATCTAAACGGCTGCAAAAACTTGTGATCCAATGGCTACATTTTTTGAAATCTATAAATACACACATTATAAATTCACACGTTCAACTCTAAATTCACACATTCCTTTCTTCACTCTCAATTCTTGATTGAAAATGTCTCGACCACGGTTGGTTCTAAGAGTTTCGTATGCTAAAGAAGAAGATGAATCTATTTGCAAAAACTATGTTTTTTATCTACTCAGCTTGCTTCGGAAAACTATCCATAGGTGAATTTTTGGGCGGTTATTCACGATGGGTTCTGCAATGACACTCTTAATCCGAGTCGTCGTTCTATATGCGACATAGAACATCGTTTTGGTACAATTAGGAAAGAAGTAAGTGAGTTTCTAGCTTTAATCATATAAGTAAATCGATATCGACTGAGAGGTGAAACTCATGCTGAGATGGTAACAAGATTTTTGGCTGAATGGAGAAGATGGAAAAATATGGCTTTTTCTTTCGAAAAATGTTTTGAAATCCTTAAGGTTTTGAACAGTTTCAACCCCTTTTTTGTAGTTATTCCACCCAGTACTTCTTCTCATTAGTGAAGCTAATCTAATGTAATGTAGTGTATCATAATTTAGTGAAGCCAATGTAAAAAGCTTACTTTTAAACATATGTAATTTTATTTAACTAAGAATGTCGTACTTTTAAAACTAAAACTACAAATATAGCAGAATTAAAAATTACAATAATCTCTCTAACGTCACTCATCTCTAGCTCCCCCATTGTTATTTTCTGGATCCAATAATTTGGAAAATCCTGGGGATAGACCTGGGAATCCCCAGTTGCAAACATATTATATAAATTTCCGATTGTTGATAGACCTGGGGATAGATCTGGCTGAAAAAAATAAGGCGATTGGAAAGCACACTGTGCACTCGGTCATCCAAGCATATAAGAGGTTTGTTGTTGTGGTGGTGTTGGTGTGTAGCATTCATTTTGTTTGTAGGGCGAAATGATGATGAAATGCGCCTAGGTTCAAGCCGAAATGCCTGAGGTTGAGATACAGGAACAATTTGTGGTGGAGTATTGTGCTGTGTTTCTCGCACCACATTGTGATGTGATTCTCGCACCATTGTTTCTTCACTTTCTTGCCATGATCTGTTGGTTTCTTCACCTTCGTGCCATGATCTGTTGCTTCTGGTGGAACCGGAAGACTGTGACCGCCGCCCATCATCATTTACAGTTGGACTTAATCCAAACATTGTATTTGTCTTCCATTTTCTTAGTTGTTCCAAGTGCATCTTATCTACTTGTCGATTCAGCCAATACAAATCGTTCAATTGGTTCCTGAACTCTAGCTCAGTGGCAGTCACATTGTTATAAGGATAATCACGGTCCATACCTTGGGAAACAATGGGGATTGTGGTTGGGTCACCTTGTGAAGTAATACTTTGTAGATCCCAATGAATTTCGGGCGTATTTGACGAAGATGATGAAGAACTTGAACCCTTCCTCGGATAAGTCATAAAGCTTGGACCTTGTGGAGGTGGTTGGCTAGGAATGATACTTGGATCATGGGACATGTTTGATAACCATGGGAAATCTAACCCATAGATGTGCATGTTCTGTGTCCCAATTACAGGCTTCGTAATTGATGTATACCAGTTGACATACTGTGCTTCATCAATACTCCTCCTTGTATTTAGTTCATACCTCTCCCAACCGGTTCTTCTGAGCCGATCAAAATATGATGTAGAGGTTTTCATCTGTTGTAGCGGGTTAATTATAATTGCAAATATACCTTGTATTTGGTACTACACTCTTTCTCCCATATACCAAACCCCTCTTTGTGATTCCGGACTGTAAAAAACAACTCTACGCATAGAATAATCAAGAATACTTACTCCAACACCATGACCATACTGAGGTAAATCAACATAAGGGTGAACAACTACGTTATTGTGGATCCGAGTCTTTTGATGTTACCTGTGAACAAAACTGGAACCAAAGACGTCGCTGCCAGTGTTCTTCTCTAAGATATTCTTTATATACATGTCCAACATTGGAAATCTAAGTGTCCAGTCTTTTAGGATTGGTTTACCAACACGGAAGTAGGTATACCACCAATACTGTAAATTACTCCATAATTTTAGAATTTTGACTAAATAATCTACATTAGTAATAATAATAAATTTAAAAATAATAATTTTGATATTTACCTCTATGATGCCCCAGAAACCATTAAAGTTTTGATCGCCCATGGACGCTTTATCCAGCGCACAATACAATTCTGCTAAAATTGTAGATCCCCAGTCATAATCTGGTGCTTTTTCGAGATCTTCTAATGCTTCAAACCAACCTTACAAGAAACATAAGTTGAGTTGGGAAAGAATTCCTGACCTAGTACCCATAATATAAACATACTTTCGAGTTCAAGATAGTCATCTACATGTTCTGGGTTTCTGGGTTTGGTTAGGAAAATATTCAAGGCCACACATCTAATCCCACCTCCTTTCAATTGTTTATAATATTCACACATTTCTGATTCTACAAACGAGGGACAAAGCGTCTCTTATTTACTATTTGACATCCATTCGTCTTGTTTGAATGGTGGTGGGTCTCCCATTCCACTTGGAATCCCAACAATGAAATGAAAATCAAGGGGAGTAATTCTTATTACAAGTATAATATCAACTATGATTAATTCTTTTGATTATTTAATAATTAATTAACAATTTTAATTTAAGTTAAGTTAAAAAAACTTACTAATTTCGAAATCCATAAAATGGAATGTGTGCGTCGTCATCCCCCACCTTTCCACCACTGTTTTCGGAATTTTTTTTGTTATGTTTTCTAGGCTTTATTCTATAAAGCGCACGCCAAGGATATCTGTCAACCCTTTCTCGGACTGCAGGCAGTAGACCAATATAAATAGCATTTAATTCTGAAAATCCACCATTCATGACATAATATTCCTCAGATCATTCATGATGCCCCGACACATGACCTGAGACTAACGATGGAGCAGCAACTATGGTTAGCAAACTCTTCTTCTAGATTTTGAGAAAAATCTACACCTGTGGGAGGCAACAATGCCGATTCATTTTTTCAATCTCTTTTCTTCTTTATATTATTCATCGATCTTCTCGTTATGTTCATATTGTATTAGAAATATTTTTAGAAGAGTTTTAGAAGAAGGAAACGGAAGTGGTGTGACTGAAAATGAAATGAATAGAACGATAATTTATAGTGTTGAAAATTAGAACATTGGAAATGTAGGCGTTAGAGAGTCGACCGTTAGAGATATTGTATCTAACGCCCGAGTCAGAACACCGAACGCCGCGTCAGAACACCGAAAGCCAGCGTCGAGTCTTCCAACGCACGAGTTTTATCTTCCAACGCCTAAGTCTGTCTTCCGATCGCGCGTCTGATGGCCCAGCACCCTACGCTTTACCATAGTGGAAAACCCAGTTTGACCATCCACGTGGCAAATATTTGAGTTTGGCCATTACCATAGGAATTGCCCTTACGAAGCATCCGTGGAAGATATTTTTGTAACACTATCTCTTTGGACACGAAACCAAATCGATTAAAATATCCGGTTCTAATATATGGAGCTGGAAACTATGGACATCTCTAGTACCTTGGGCATCCAAAATTTGTATGTAAGATTTATTTTTGTCGAATCTATACGACAGCGAGGTCAACCCGATTACTATATGCAACAAAATTTACAATGTAATCTACATAATACAAATTACTAGCAAACGTGATCAAGTCTCTTGGAAGGATTATGTCCCGTCAGCATATTTTTTTTGTTTTTTGAAAATAAAGTAGATTACCAAAGAAGAGAGTTAATACCTTGAGTCAGTCTCATTTGAAATCAATTCATATTGAGGTGTTTCGCTGATGATTGAATCTGCAGGATTGGCATCATCTATAACAAGTACATGAGAGTTTAGATTATCACAGACAGATTGAGCTTTAACAGAGTCATAAGTTATCGAGGGAATTAAAAACATAGGTACATACTTAATCCAACAATCTTCCATATTATCTTTCCTTCATTTTTTTGCTAATAAGTCTGCAACTTTGTTTTCCCGCCTATCGACATGCTGAAAAACCAAAAGAGATACTAATTTTGCTTCTCCATCTTTAACTTCTTCTAAAATTGCTATACTTTGTCACTGGACTGATACATTTTTCCATTGTAAATAGTTGATAGTTACTTGGTTGTCTCCTTCAATGACCAGGTTTTGTAAGTTGTTCAGGTTGGACCATTTTGTAGCTTGCAGAAGAGCTAGAACTTGTGCTTCTTCGGCTGTGGATATCCTGAAAATTCTCATTGATGCTCCTTTACCTGTACCTAACCAATTACGAAGCACAAAATGCATTAGTATTTTTTGAAACCCAAGAAGCATCACAGTTAATTTTTAGAGTATCTCTGTGAGCGAATTTCTACCGTGTATGCAGTAAAGTCTTTTTGTTGCTCTGTCCATTCCTAGTGTTAAAACCATGTAGGTGCCAATATGTGAAATGTCTTGAGATATATTCAGTAAACTGTTCTGGTGTTCTTTCTTGTTTTTCAAAAACTCTAAGGTATCTTTCTTCCTAGATAAACCAACATTTGGTTGCAGCTAAAGCCATGGAAATAGAATTGATGTCTCCTTTTAATCATTCATTATATTTATCCAAAAAGAAACATTTGTAGTGTTAGAAGTTACTCCCTGTGATTCCATTGGTGCTAAACTCCATAATTCCTTAGCATAATGGCAATCAAAAAATAAATGATAAGTTGATTCTACATCCTGTTTACATAAAATACATTGAGCTGCCACATCCAAGACTGAATCCAATTTCATTCTTGTTGGTAGAGTGTCTTGCAGACACTACCAAGTAAAAAGTTTTATCCTCTGTGAGGTGTCCATACTCCATAATCCTTGTCAAAATATTTTAGTTTCAAAGGGTACTGATCCAAATGGATTTAGCGATTTAGCATAAAGAGACTTTACGTAGAATTCACCATTTCCAGTGAGTATCCATCTCAGTTTATCCTTTTTCAGTTTGCCATTTTAGATGTGTATAATCTGATGTTCAATATCTCAGACACCAAAGAACTGTCAAATAAAGATAGTAGCAGATATTCATTCCACTTCTTTGTGTCATGATTTATCAAATCTGACGCAAGTGTTATATTGGAGATTCTAGTAATAGAGTTAGCCAGAGGTTGTTCTCTATTTGTTAACCATTTGTCCTCCCAAATGTTAATAAAGAAGCCATCCCCCACTTCCCAACAGCCTACCGATTCACAACAGCGTACGTCATGAGAAGTTACAGCCCTATGAACAATATTACGAATAGAACCACTTTTACCATTCAGAATAGGTATACTCACCTGTATGAATATATAAGTACCAATCTAGAGTTCATGAGCCTAAGGGATACGATAAGTACGATTATTTCATGGCGTTTGAACATTTGCCCCTCACAAAGTGGGATCTTCGAAAAATTTCTTTTTTGTTGAATTCATCTAAATGCTTTTCTGTTGGTGATAGGTATATTAGCAGCCATTATGTGTTTATGTAATACGTTTCTTATCTTCCAAATGCCCGTGTTGGAGATCAGTGCATTAAAGTCCAAACCCGAAGCAGTGGAGATAATATATAAGTCACTGTTATTATCTGGGGAAGAGCCATAAGTGACATGAGATTTTCTGTTAACCAAAAGTAATTAACACTGTTATTAGCCAAAATGGGAAACAATGTTATAAAGCTAGTAGAGGCTAATCAATTAAATGGATAACCAAAGAAATTTAACTCTTCTTTACCTGAGAACATTTAAAAAAAAAAAAAAAAAAAAAAAAAAAAGTTCGTGGGTCTCGCCTATTGTTAAACTGCAGTAAAAATGAAAATAATTGAAGTTGTGTTTGTCTCTTTCGGCCAGGTTAAACGCAATGGAGCTAACCTTACAAATTATACCGTGTCCAGTTGTCCATCGAGATTAATGAGTGCTTTGGATACCTAGTAGTAATATGATTGACAGAGACATAGATGAAAATGAAGTATAAAAAAAAGCAGATTAATAAACCCAAGTGGTGACAAAAGAAACCAAACTTCGATCAAGTACAGGGTTCGGAGCCATCTATTTCCTATCTGTATGAATTTCTTCTAAGTCATCAGTCGACTACAAAATTATATACAATGATTTAGATTCTTACAGAGTTCGCGGGGATAATATTTTTTTTGTCCCTGGTACACTCGAAGTGTTTCTTCATTCATTTGTATATTGGAGATTCTAGTAATAGAGTTAGCCAGAGGTTGTTCTCTATTTGTTAACCATTTGTCCTCCCAAATGTTAATAAAGAAGCCATCCCCCACTTCCCAAAAGATGTATTTTTTTATGTGTTCAATACCTTGCAGGATACATTTCCATATCCAAGAAGATGATGATTTCTTCTTAGAATGTAAAGCTCCCGACTTTTTGAAGTATTTTCCTTTTAAAATTTGAACCCATAAGTCATCAGGTTTGCTGACTAATCTCCAAGCAATCCTACTGATCATGGATTGGTTAACTTTGTTAGCCTCCTTAAAACCCAGGCCCCCTCGTTAATAGGTTTACATTAAAAATCGAAATCCTTGACATCCTTCAGAGTTAGTATGTTTTCCCCACCAAAAGTCTCTTTGGATGTTATTTATTTATTTATTTGTGATTTTTTTTGGTGAAACGAAACAAGCCATACTAAAGATAGGCATGCTTGAGAGGATTGATTTATTTAAGACAATCTTGCTAGACTGATATAGGACTTTTGTTAACCAAGTTTTGACCCTGTGCTCCATTTTTTCTATGATGTTATCAAAGGATTTTAATTTAGATCTATCTACAAAATATATAGCATATAGCTTTTGTTTTGCTGACATTATTGTCATTATCCCAATATCCAAAGGAGAAAATGGGTTGAAGACATGTATGTGTAAAAACAGATTTCTGGATCTTTTTTTTGGTAGGATCTTTTATAATAGTGTAAAAGGTGTAGAAATAGGCAAGTGAAATAGAGAGAGTAGAGTTGAAAGCCACATAACCTCATCTGCAAACAATGAGAGATCCTTGTATTCTGCTTCTATGCTGGACTTGGACATAGTTGGATGTTTCTTGGAGATCCAAGAAATGAGGAATAACCCAAGAAAAGCACAATAGCGGGATATGGATTTTCTTCTATCAGGGGAAGTCTGGAAAACCTTCCTAGAAGGTAAAAGCCCATTTAGTATAAATCTCCCAGACTTGGGTCTAAAGCCCATAAAAAGGAAGACATGTTTTCACAGGTGGAAACTGAAAATTCTGAAATGTGGTTGGGACAGTTGGGTTGGTAGAAACATTGCCCAAAGCACATTTTCCTCGTACTATACTATAGTAGCTTGGAATGAGCATGAACTGGTATGGACCGGTTTTCACCGCATGCGCATCCAATTCAGTGTACTACGAATTTTAAATTTGGCATCCGTATTCAATCCAGATCCAACGGATGCATGAATGGACGGATTAGATGCGGATAATCCAATGGATTTTTTTAATTAAAATTTATAATAATGAAAATAAAGCCAACACAGTCACTAATTATAAGGAGTCACTAAGTAGCACAAGAACGAAATAAAAACGATACGATATTCGCTCTAACCGTTAATGAAATGACACACACTCTCTGTCTATAGATGATAACAAGCATGGCAGACACAAAAGCGAGACAAGAGCACATGTGAGAGACGAAGACAACCAAAAAAGAAAATAACATACTATTATATTAATATTAATAAAGATAGCCACACAATTTTATTTTTATTTTTGAACGACAAAGATTTTGTTGTTGATGAGTACCGACACTATTAGCTACACCAATGCTAAATTGGCGAGCATATAAGCGTCGATGATAAACCATGCATCCATTTAAGAAAAGGACATTAGTTGTATGTCGAAACGGCATGCATGTATAACATAGCATATCTAAATGACTCTCTTCTGTATTTTGACTTCCAATCCTTTTTCCATAAGAAGAGTGATAGAGGCTCTAGGGCGAACATTCTGTCCTTCCAATACTTGAACATGAAAGTTGAAGAGGACAGCTGCTGCAACAGCCTTTAAATGTGTAAATGACATATCCTTACCTAAACAAGTCCTTGGTCCTAAATTGAATGGGAAGAACTTAGAATCATAACGCTTTAGCTTCCCATCATCATCAATCCATCTCTCCGGCCTAAATTCCAGGCAATCTTCTCCCCAAATCCATGGCATTCTCGCAACAGAATAGAACGCAAGTGATATCTTCATCCCTGGCTTTACTAAGCTCCCATCTGGTAGCACTACTTCATTCAACACGGTTTTGCTATTAGTAGGTATCGGTGGATATAATCTAAGTGATTCACATAATGCAGCATGCAAATAAACCAACCCATTTATATCATTTGAATCAAACACGCATGGCCACTCGAATAGCTTCCCCGTTTTTGAAGACATTAGTACTTTCATTTCTTCTAAGATCTTTTTCTCCACGATTGGTGTTTTGGAAACCAACCATAAGAACCAATTGAGGCCAGACGCTAACGCATCCTTTCCTGCTATAAGTAGACTAAGCATGGAATCTCTAAGGAACTTGTCGTCATATTTAGGTGAAGAAGAAGCAGTAGTAGTTGTCTTGTGCTCTTGAGTACTACTACTTTCTATGTATGATGACAAGAGATCAAAAGACTTGACCCCATTACTCAAGTTTATTCGCTTTTGGGAAATGTATTCATAGAAGTGGGCGTTTATTATTTTAAGTGCTTTAACTGCCTCTCCCTCCCTACCGATTCCAAACAAGCGCATTAACTTCCAGAAAGACATTGGCATGGTAAATCTATGAAGTATAGCTTCTTGAATGAATCCAACAGCTTCAGCCAAATCATTAGAAGGAAGCTCAACAGAGAGATAATTTGCATGAACTCCAAATATTGCATTCATGTTAACATCGAAAGCAAACCTAGAACACAACTCCTGTAAATCAATGATTGATCCAGCTTCAGCTACATGAACTAAAAGTGGAAGTAATTGATCTTTTACAACCCCGCGGCTTATGTTAGAAAGTAGAACTTTAAACTCGCCAGATATAAAGGCGGTGTGAGCCATTCTTCTCTGTAGTTTCCAAGCATCAGAATCAACATTAAAGATTCCATCACCTAGTGGATCGAAAATTTGCTTAAATTTTGGACCTTTGGGGAAATTGTTGAAATCAGATTTAAGAATATATTCAATGTTTCTGTCGTTACAAGTTACCAAGTATTTGAGATTTGAGAAGATAGGTCCATCAATAAAGAAAGAACCTTTACCGAGTGAGCAAAACACCTCAGTGTACCATACAGGTAAATGGTTGGAGTTTCTTACAAGGGATGGAAAGGAACCTAAGAAAAGACGGTAATCAATGGCTTTACTAGTTTTCTTAAGAAACAAACCTATAGAGAGGAAGCAGATGAGGAAGAGTATGAAAATTGAAGGCACAAAATATTTGGACAAGTCATCCATTTTTCTTTTTAACTTGCTTCAGTTTTCAGATTTGAAAATGTATTATTTCTTCCTTCCGGAGCGGAAGTAATTTATACAATATTGTGGGAACCCATAGACACACATCTTAGCTACCCCTCTTAACACAATCACGACACTTTGTTGGATCTCATTTCTGTGCTCTCTGTCAATCGATATCAATAATATGGAACTGGCTTATTAGTGACCCACTTGAGGTGGTTAGATGATAGAATTTAAATGAAGGCATTTCTGTGCTCTCTGTCAATCGATATCAATAATATGGAACTGGCTTATTAGTGACCCACTTGAGGTGGTTATATGCTAGAATTTAAATGAAGGCAACATTGATATTATTTGTCTTCGCGTCATTGTGGGCTGCTAAAAAGATCCATCGGCTATTTATTTTTTTGTTACCATAAATTAGTGGTCCCTACTAGACTACTTCCAAGTTCCTTAAATTTAAGAGGATTTTGGCTATTACGGGTTCGGACCTCCTCAGTTAAAATACTTCCTCCGTTCCATTTTACCTGATGTTGTAGAGTTTTTCACGAAGATTAAGGAATATCAGTGAGAGTTAAATTTTTACAATTCTTCCCATATTAATACACTTTTAAAAGATTAAATAACCTCTTTTTTAGGTTCTAGATGCTAGGGAAAGTTAGCAATCCCATTTTAGTTTACTTGGATGTATCAAATTTTTATAGATTTATAGTATATATATCCTCCATTGGAAATATTTAAAAATTAAAGTAGTTGTTTATGTGTTGATTACGATGAGACTTTATGCTCTGGTGTGATTACAAATCAAGGGTAAATCAGAGAGAATTCGGGGAAAATACTAAAACTCTCATCGTTTTTGGAATACAAAATAAACCCTAAAAAATCAAGTAAAGTAAAACGGAGTGAGTAGAACAGTGATGAAATAAAAAGAGATGAATCTGCATTGGAAGATACAAAATGAAGATTTGTAAGAACTTTAGTAAGCTTGTCATACCAGGTCTTAGGGGCTTGTTTGAGGCCATAAATGAACTTGTGCAATAAGAAAACACTATTAGGATTCTTTTCATCTTTGAAGCCTAGGGGTTGAGCCATGTACACCTCCTCTTGTAAGTCACCATGTAAAAATGCATTGCTAACATCCAACTGATTTATACGCCAGCCAAATTGTACTAAATAACCAAAACAATTCTAATTGTAGCTGGTTTAGCAACTGATGAAAATATTTCTTCAAAATGAAAACCAGGCTGTTGATGAAAGCCATTAGCTATAAGCTTGGCCTTGCATCTATCTATTTTTCCATCTGGTTTATACTTAATCCTGAATACCCACTTGCAACCTACAATATTAGCACCAAGTTTGGGATCTACAATGGTCCAAGTACCATCCTGTTTAAGTGATTGATGTTCTTCAACCAGTGGTACCCACCATTTTGGAATACAGTTAGCTTTGCTAAAGCAAGTAGGAACATGAGGAGCAAGATCAGTTAACAATACAGTAGGTAATAAATGTTTAGTTGCAATCATTTATTTTGGCTTATAAATCCCATGTTTGCCTCTAGTAGTCATGACATGATCATTCACAACATGAGTTATAAGTGTTGAAATAGGAATGGAGGCAGATGTTTGATGTAGGGATAAAATGGTGGTACATGCAAATGATTGATGAATATAAATTGAGATAGCAGGTGGAGAAGCAGGAAGAGAAGAAACATACTCAAATGATAATGAGTAATTAGATGAGGTAACAAGTGAATATGAGTTTATCAAAAAAGTGTAAGGCAAAGACAATTCATTAAAAATGTCATGTCTTGAAATGTAAACTCTACCTAAACTTGGATCTAAACACCTATAGCCATTATGATATAAGTTATAACCAAGAAAAACACAATTTTTACTCTTAGGTTGCAGTTTATTAGAATTGTATAGCATTAACCAAGGAAAACAGACACAGAAAAATACTTTAAGAAAATCATAGACAAGCTTTTTATGAAATAAAGTTTCAATAGGAGATGAAAAGTTTAAATACCTAGTAGGAAATCCATTAATAAAATAATTTGCAGTTTGAAAATCCTCAACCTAAAACTTGTCAAGAAGAACAACTTGAATTAGAAGAGTTCCGCCAACTTCAAGAATGTGTCTATACTTTACCTCAGCAACGCAATTCTGCTATGATGTGTAGGGGCACGAGAATTCATCAGTAATTCCTTTAGTGGGTAGAATTTTTCTGAGAGTAGTGGCAATGAATTCACCAAAACTATCAGTTCTTATGGATATAACAGGAAAATAAAGTAATTTCTCTATTTCAGTGATCCAATGATTAAAAGTTGAACCAAAATATGATTTATTAACTATTGGAAATATCCAACAGTACTTAGTATATTCATCAACAACATTAGCATAATAAACAGAACCATATAAAGACTCAATATGATAGCCCAAAGGTTCATATGCAACAGTTCAAGTGGTTTGGTTGCATATGACTGGGACGGGACAAATGGAAGTTGATGACTTGTACCTAATTTTCAATGATTACAAAATATAGGTTTATTGGAAACTCCAAGTAGTTTAAGTAACTTGCACAATCTTAGTTGAGATTGAAAGGATGGATGACCAAATCTTTGATGAACAAGTTGACTTGTGACTGAGAGAGCTTGATGTGTAGAGTAGGACTTGAAGGTAATTGGATATAGTCCACTCTTATAAGGCCCTTGGAAAATAATCTTCCCTGGGTTATATCCTTGACATAGAAACCACAAGATTCAAAAGTTAAGGAGCATTGATTATCAATAGTGAACCTACGGACTGAACAAGTTGACTTGTGACTGAGAGCTTGATGTGTAGAGCAGGACTTGAAGGTAATTGGATAAAGTCCACTCTTATAAGCCCCTTGTAAAATAATCCTCCATGTGGTTATATCCTTGACATAGAAACCATAAGATTCAAAAGTTTGGGTGCATTGATTATTACTAGTGAACCTATGGACTGAAAAAAGATTTTGGTATGATTTAGGCTAGTAGAATTTCTTTAAGAAGAAATGAATGGTCATGTACATGTTTATAAGAACTATCAGAGTGTGAAATTATCATACTTTCCCCATTATCTGTTGAGATCATCTCATAACCATCATAAGGAGTGCAGTTGCTGTGAACTGAAGCTTTAGAAGTAATGTGATTGTCGGCTCCAATATAATCAACACACCATTGTTCTTGAGAATCATCAAATATATCGGCTACAGCCAACATTTCTTTTATGTTTGCAGGTGGTGCTCTTCCTTCTTTTATATCGGATATAGCAGGAAAATATTTAGCTTCATAGTCAGGTTTAATTGAAGCTATAATTACATCCTCTTCACTCTGTAATAAGTCGTGTAATTATGAACTGGTGAGTAGTGAAGTTATCATATTGTTGATGATGGTTTTTAGATTAGGGTTAAAATCGTAAAACCTCAGCCAGACTGTGACGTCACAGAATTTAAGTAATAATGTCTCTACTAGGCACATTTATTGAACCCTTTTAAGGTGTCTACGAGAAAATTACCAGGGTATCTTTTTTTTAAATACTAATTAAAGCCAAACCCTAATTCCCACACCATTGTGCCAATGGAAAGCCATTGCAGCCATACCTACCGCTCCGAACGCATGCTAACCATGCCGAACGCACCGCTGTGCCAATGGAAAACCATGCCAGCCACACCTACCGTGCCAAAGGCATGCCAACTATGCCAACCACACCACTGTGCCAATGGCAAACCATGCCAGCCACACCTATCGTACCAAAGGCATGCCAATCATGCCAGCCGCACCAATGTGCCAATGAAAAGTTGTGCCAGCCACACCTACCGTGCCAAATACATACCAACCATGCTAACCGCACCACTGTGCCAATGGAAAACCATGCCATCCACACCTACCGCGCCAAAGGCATGCCAACCATGCCAGCCACACCTACCGCGCCAAAGGCATGCCAACCATGCCAGCCGCCCCATTGTGCCAATGGCAAGCCAAGACAGCCACACCTACCGCACCGAAGGCATGCCAACCATGCCAGCCGCATTACTGTGCCAATGGCAAGCCATGATAACCACACCTACCACGCCAAAGGCATGCCAACCATGCCAGCCGCACCACTGTGCCAATAGAAAACCATGCCAGCCACATCTCCACGCGAAGGGATGCCAACCATGCTAGCCGTCCCAATATGCCTTGCACAACGCTGGCTGCCAAAACAAAGGGATGCGACAATCAACGGCCACCCTTCCACCTAAGATGCAGATCTAGCTGTGCAAAACCACCAACTAACCTTTGCCCCAACGCCAATATCCTAGCGTGGTCAACTATTCCGGTCTCATCATTTTCCTTGCTTCCCTCCCCAAAACCAACCCATTCTCCTTCACTTTGTGACCGAGGAAAGTCTGGAATGGCTATTTCTTGTTTTAGGATGGACTTGTACAGATTGATCTCTCGAATATAAAGTACTCCCTTGTAGTACATTATTTAGGATTTAAATTCGTTTCTCACCCATACACCTGAAATTACCGAAATCAGCAGAAGCCATTTTCACTTCCAAACACATACGAATAGAAATACCGAAAGTAGCATACTCAGGTGGAAGACTAGAAATGATAGCAACAACAAGTTCATTATCAGTCATAAGAGAACCGGCAGCAGCAAGTTGATTCTGAATGTATCTTACTTCCATTAAAAAGGAGTAATATTAGAGCCAACAACTTTTAGATTCTGCAATCTAGTCCTCACTTGAATGAGGTGAGTAGTAGACGTATGAACCAATCGTTGTTCAATACTATCCGATCAACATAAACCTTTTGAATTTTCAGATCCAGCAACATAACCTATTCTAGTGTGAAATCGTCGATTGAATCCAAAGTAGTGGAGTAGAATCTTCCGATTTTAAATCCTTTATTAGAAATTGCTCTAATGGTAAATTTCTCTGCACAAACACTGCTACCATCTATATATTTCATCACATTGAATTGACGAAATAGTGGAAGAAATAAATCTTTCCAGATAACATAGTTATCATCTTTCAGTTTGAGAGGTATGATGTGATAAATTGTGTTAAGACGTAATGTATAGATGAGAGACTGATCCATTGTTAACATATCAGACAATTAAAAGAATAAATGAGATCTAAAAAATGAGATGAAATAAAATTGAAGATTATATTTGAATTATAAAGAGAAATATAAAGAAAATATAACTAGATTTAGACATATTGTAGCAGAATCAAAAGAAAATTCAAGATATTCAGAAAAACTAGATTTGAAAATTCAAACAATCAGAAGTGAAAATCGAAGAAATACCTTCGTGAGTATCAAAGATAGGAATCACAGGTCCAAGAAACAAAGATCGAAACTTGATAACAAGATTGAAGCAATAAAATATTGGATCGATACCCCTGAGAAATTGATTTCTCGGGCCTGGTACCTTGATAACATGCAGAACAGAATAACAAAGCCTAAATTGAAAAATAAAAATGAATAGAATGTTCAAATAATACAGGTACATGGTACAAAGTATAAATACACCTAAGCTCACACATGTATCTCTCACACATATAAAAGATATGAAAAATAGTTAAGTTTAATAACAGTCTGCTAAAACCTGTCACACTCTGCCAATAGTACTAAAACTTCTTCCATATTATGCTATCAAGAGGAGGTTTAATAACAGTCTAACCTAGTCCGTCCCATGAAATTAACATGTTGTGCCGTGCTAGGTTAAGTCACGGGTTAGGATGGGTTGTGTTCATGCTGGTACAACCCAATTTACACCTCTGAGGACATCCTAGATAATGCCTAATAAATTTTTATGGGTCGAGTGAGAGCTTAGTGTTTGGTTTTGAAGTTATATTACAATATTTCAGCAATAGTTCATCAGAAAATATTTAAACCATACAGTATAAGTAAAAGGCAATGTTTGTGAAGTTTAACGGGATGATGAAGATATAGTAAAACTTCGATAAATTAATAGCATTGGGACCAAAGAAAATTATTATTTTAACGAAGTTATTAATTTATCGAGTTAAATTTATCTTATACAACCAGAAAATTTTATTATTTATCGAAGTAATTAATTTATTGAAGTTATACCGTACATCATCAACAATCCCATATATGAAATTCGTTATTTTTTTTACAATTAGAATAATCAATAACGGTCTTAGATGTTTGAAATATTGGAGCAAATTAACTGTCAGCGTAAAAGTTATTTGTGAAAGTTCATCATTAAGAGGGTACTGACCAAGTTCGAGGATCATCAGGGTTTCCGGAAACGCTGAGCTACTAATGTCGATTGTTGGAATTCTTTAGAGAGACCACGGTGGGCAAGTAAACCTATTTATTTGATAAAAAAGCGAGACACAGTGGGACGGACTATCGATTAAAATCCAGAACATAACCAAATTCCATATTATATTTGGTCTGGGACCAAGACTAAACCCAAATATAGTCGAGCGGTCGTATATTTCACGCCCCACCACCAGGCGGGTATATAATCTACGCTCCACATCAGGCGTACATAAAGTTCACGCCCCACACCAGGCGTACTTTATACCTCCGCCCCATTTTTTTCCCCTTCATTTTTGGAATCTCCCCCCATCGGGCGAACTTATAGTCCACGCCCCACGCCTGGCGAACGTATATTGTACGCTCCACCAAATTTAGTCTTCTACCCGTAGTGTCACACACCAGACTAAACTCAAATTTGGTCTTTTTTTTTTGTCTTTGATCTTTGGTTATACTCACACCACTGCAGTTGCTCTTAGTTTTTTCAATTAATCAAGTTTCTCATTCGATTTTAAAACCATTATCAATAATCTTATGAATCCCACATATTCAGAGAGTTCTCCTCTCAAAAGAGATAATGGATGCGGAAAATTGGGGTTTAAATTCGAAAGATAACTAAGGTTAGAGCATAGTTTGCTGACATCATATATATTGCCAAATGTATGGTACCGGTGCTGCTAGCTCAAAAGGAAAATAGATGTAGAATTGGGATTGTTTAGTTGTACCATATTTATATATCTCCTTTGTTTTGTACCAAAGATGGATATAAACAGTTGCAAGTTGCAACCTTGAGTTGAATACAGTATGAACATTTAGATCTTCATCTTTTGCTTGTACCGGATGTAAATAGTTGAAAATTTTATTTCAATTGTGTTTAATAAGATCGCTTCCGATCACTACTAATCATTAATTTAATTTGTTCTCCGTTATCATATACCTCATGATTTAAAATTGTAAGATTTTTTTACTGTTAAGTTCATTCTTTTTCAACATAAATAAACAAGATAACTAGTATAACCGTTGCCACGGTGGGAGGGCCGACCGAAGAAGAATCTGAAGATGATAACTACTTTCACACCTGTTTCAGCAAAAATGATCTTTTCTCCCCGTTTCGGAAAAAATGATACTTTCACCTCGTTTCAGAAAAAGTGACACTTTCGCCTCGTCTCAGAAAAAGTGATGCTATTGCCCCGTTTCAGAAAAAGTGATGCTCTCGCTCCGTTCCAGAAAAAGTGATACTTTTTCTGGAACGAGCGAAAGTATCACTTTTCCCTAAACGGGGCGAAAGTATCACTTTTCCCTAAACGGGGCGAAAGTATCACTTTTTCCCGAAACGGGGAGAAATGATCACTTTTCCTGAAACGGAATGTGAAAGTTTTTTCTGAAACGGAAAATTAGTCAATCCATAAACCAAAATATGGCTACATGATGTTTTATGCATCCTTTGTGGTGGTTTGTATAATGGATATGCATTTAATTTTCGAGAATTGTGCCTAAAAGTGAAAGTATCATTTTTCTTGAAACGGAGGGAGTACATCGTTTTATTAGTTGCAACAGAAAATTAGTTTATGCATAAACCAAAATATGGTTACATAAAGTATTATGTATTCTTTATGGTAGTTTGTAAAATGAATATATACATTTAATTTTCTAAAATTATGCCTAAAATGATAAATACCTCCGAATATTTCGTAAAAACTCAAAATTTGATATTATTATTTGTGCTCGTTGGATAGGTTTTTTATTAGCTTTCCAACGAGATAAAATTTGTAAAATTCCAAGACACGGATTTTTAGATATATTATATTAAAGTTTGCATTCCAATTATACCCCTAAAAAATTGGATACGTAAGAGTTATAGTGATTGGACAAAAGGGGAGGGATATTTTTGGTTTTTCAGCCCTAACCATTTCCAATGTTTTTGTTTCAATTTGATGACTTAGGATTTACAAAAAAGTGGTCATATAAGGTTCTCCCTCGCTTCGCTCGGTCGGCCCAATCATAAAGAAAAAGGGGACTATTTTTGTTTTACTTTGTAAGTTGAGGGGCCTCTTTCTAATATCCAAAACTGGCCAGCTGTATTTTCTATAAAACCAAAAAAAATCTAATCCAACGGCAGAAGAAATCATCCTACGGTCAATAAGTTATTTGCTTATTAAGCAGTCCCGCGCAACAGCACTGCTCGTCCACCGATGCTTTTCCAATAATTACTCTATCTTCATTTTTTATTAACAACTTCCTGCATTTAAGGGGTATCTGCAGCATCCAGTCTATATTCTTGGGTAGGCCAAAGATGTCCGATCCAAGTGACAGAATTGGTCTGGCTGGCTTTAAGAAGAATAATTGAAAGATACGTTCAGATTTTATTTTGGGATATGTTGGTAGTTATGCCCTGTCTCGGCCAATTAATACCTATCTTCTATCTATATGGAACCAGAACCATCCACGTCTATGTAACTTCTTTTATGTAATAAGGTGGGTGAACCATTTATGGAAGTGTGTCCACAAAACTGACACTATTTATGGAGTAGATGTAAGTTTGTAGTTATTTTATTTTATTTTACGAGGAAAAAGGACTTCATTAAAATGAAAAATTAGGTGGTGATAGATGCATCGCTACTTCATTGTTTCCTGCTTGGGGGCTTAGAGCAACTGCAGTCATGAGAGCATAACTAAAGAGCAAAGAGTAAATGAAAACCAAAAAAATGGGTTTAGTCGGTGCTCACACGTTACGGTGCTGGAGTAAATATGGTGGAGCGGATGTATACGAGTTCGCCTGATACGGGGCATAGTTATAAACTACGCTCGAATGGGACGTAACTTTAAATTACGCCTGATGTGGGACGTAATATCTATATACCGCCTGATGGATAGGTGTAACCTGCACTTACGCCTGATGGGGCGCAGTTTAGAATTACGCCTGATGGGGCGTAACCTAAAACCTACAGAACAGATTACGCCTTATGGAGCGTAACTCTAAACCGTTGAAAGTGATTACGCCTGATGAGGCGTAACCTTGAATACCGCCTGCTCCTTCTTTACAGTTTCGTCAATTTCATCTTCATCTTCACTATTAGTTGCCCAGCCAAGAAAATACAGGCATAACTTGGTACTACGCCCAGCAAGCTAAAGTTCATCATGAGATTTTATCTCATAAATTCAGCTAGTAATCAGGTTCGTTCATTGATGCATGCAAACCGACGATATATAGGAACCACACAACTATACAGGTGGGTGTTGTGTTATAAATGTGAATATATAATTTTGTTTCTAGATAACTGACATGCATGGTCGATAGAGTCGAAGTTGTTTTTGTCATCATCATAATAAGATGCTTTCTGTCTTTTCTTTTTCTTTCTGTTCTGTAAAATGTCAAAAACGTTCACTTTTAACTCATTTGTATGGTTGAAACACCATAACGTTACTTTGAATTTGTAGCTAGAGCTAATCATTTCATAACACAAGCACAACTGATGCCAACTTTTGGCGAAATAGATTATCGTGGAAAAACATCCCATAGGGCACAGACTCGGGTTATAGAATGGGGCGTACATTCAAATTACGCCCCATAAAAATACAGGCGTAGTACCAAGTTACGCCCATTCAGCATCAGGCATAACCTATGATTACGCCAGGAGTCGGGCGGGGCTGATAATTGCGCCTGATAGGGCGTAATCTATAATTACACCTGATTAGGGCGTAACCTTATGACACCGCCTGGCATCAGGCGCAACTTTAAATTCTGCCCCATCGGGCGTAACCTGCACTCTCGTCCCAACCCGGCGCAAATATTAACTTCGCCTAACAGTGAGGCGTAACCTGTGATTACGTCCCAAACAGGCGTAGGCATGAATTACGCCCGACCATAACTAAACTAAAGACCAAATATACTCCGTTTTTAGTTTTACTCTGAGATTTGGTCTTTACTCCGCCCCGTAGCGCCTGTTATTTCGACTAAATTTTTAGTTATGGTCGACGACTGTGGTTGCTCTTAGTGATGGTAATCTAATTTCATTTTTTTTCTTTGTTTGACTTCATATCATTATGCTTCAAATCACATCCAGCTGATGATCTAAGGAATATATGTATTCCTTCGAAGATCTAAGAAATATGTGTATTCTTTATTTCACTGTGTATAATTTTATTTTACTATGTTTCTTGATAAAAAATATGATAGGTAATGAGTTTCCTACTTACATTACTATAGTCGGCCAACGACCTTACCAATGTATTACAGTGGCACTGGTTAACATAGTGTTCATTAATTGAGCGAATCATTTCTTGTGCAAAGATATTCAAGATTGACATATCAATCCATTTAAATGCTTCAAAAAACAGTGGCACTACTTCTTCTTCTTGAATCATTTCGGCATCATTCCCATGAGACTTCAAGCTGGTTTTCAATGATTTCTCTAAATCTCTTTGTTTAAGCACCTCAATAGTCTTTTTGTTTAGATCAATGATTCTCTTAAACTATTTTCTTAATAGTGGTTATCTTTATTTTGATTTTACTTCAAAAAACGCTTGTTGAAGGTTGTTTGAAGTGGTGTTCATTTCTTTTCTTACTTCCCCTCTCTATTTTTGTTCTCGATTCTTTCTCATGTCGTTTTAATCTGTTTTGCAGGTTTCCATAGTCGATTCTGTGTTGTTCCCAGTGGTGGTTAATCAGTAGTGATTATACTCAGTTCAGATCTCCTACTGTTTGTCACAGTAGTGTTTGCCTCCTAGTAACAGTGGTGTTACGGTGTTATCATCGGTTCTTCCAAGTCATTTCCAAAGTCGTTGGAAATCTGGTCTTCCATTCTCTAGGTCACCTGTATCAAGTTTATCTTCAAACAGACTCCAATCTTGATCCCCATGATTAGATCTAGATTAAGTTGTCCAATCTTTTCTCCTAATCTAATCAACTCAGTTGAATCGGCATTAACTTCTAGCCGAAATTACAACAATAGAAGAGGGAAAGTTCCAACTTTTTTCAATTTCAAAAATCCAGTCAAAATAGTTGTCCCGGCTCCTATGCCTCATATCATTCAAATATGGAAACAGTATTATTCTCATTATCACAAAGATTTCCATAATCCAATTCGATACCCTGCCTATAAGTTAAACCCTAAACCTCTCTACCATATAGGCAAAGTTCATCACCAGTACGAGAATACCTACAGAAATATGGCTGCACAAAATACCAATCAACAAATCGAAATCCTCAATTCAAACATGCAATCTGCTAATATTGGAGCTCCAAATCCTAGACCTCTTAGAAGAATCATTGCTACTGCTCAAGCAAGTTCAGAGAACTCTGATGGATTGATGTTCAACCTGTTAGGAAAAGTCATGTTTAACAAACCTCTGGATCATGAAGACATCAAGAAGGAAATCAACTTAAGATGGAGAAGCTACAGAAGGTATGAGATCATTACAAAGGGCACAAATCTTTTTCTATTCAGATTTCAAAGAGAAGAAGATTTTAAAGGAGTTCAAACTAAAACCTGGGATATTATGGGATACCTGTTATCTCTAATCCAATATAACCCCAATATCCCAATAAAAGATCATAAGTTTGAATCTCACACTTGGAGTATCAAACTAAGAAATCTTGGTAATATTATTATCAATGAAAATTTGGTCAATGAAATCTGCAAAGATATTGGCAAAAAAGTTTTACCAGATGGAAGAAGAAGACTACCGAGAGGTAGTGTGACTAACACAGTGTATGTGGAAGTTAAGCTAAACGAGCCTTTAATAAGAGGAGGTTGGTTTGATCAACCTAATGGTCAAAGACAGTGGATCATATACCACTTTGAAATGCAACCTTTTAATATCTGTAAAGAGTGCTGGGTGATTGATCATATAGACTCAAATTGTCAAAGACTGTTCAAAGAACATAAAGTTGAAGCCATGACTGACAATGAATACGCTACATGGAAACAAACTGAAGAAGGCAAGAAATTTTTGGCTGCCTATATCACAAGTGAGGATGTCAATATACAAGAAGGTGGGGTGGAAACAGCTGAGGGTGCATCGTCCAGCACACCAACTAGTGCTGCGATAATATCTTCTCATTTAGGAAATTCTACAGATCTCGATTTAGAAGATGCTGAAGTGAGGAAGAACAAAAGAGTTAGAGATGAAGATGACCAAAATCAAAACCAAAATCTCCCTTTTAACATCAACTCAATCAATACCCATGTTAACCCTATATTCCAATACTCTAATAATGGAGTTGTTGATTCAAATGATTATGGTGACCTCCCTGTAGAAAATAGAATGGAATTCCAACAAAATCTAGCTTATGATAATTGGGATATGGCATTTGATAGCGTAGGAGCTGAACACAGTGGAACTTATGCACAGAATCCCTATGGAAACACTGCTCATCATAATCAGGTTTTTTCCCTAAACCCTAGATTCTCCCAATTTTGTGATTTTTACAATTACTTCTGTTATTATTGCATAAAGTCAATTTGGTTCTTTTTTAGCAATAATATAGTGCTTGAGAATCTTGAACCCCTTAACAATTTTGATCACAACCCCAACTTTTTGAATTTGTGTTCTGCCTCTATAACCATTCTGATTGTCACTGTGCACTATTGGTTTAGTCACTGCTACTCTACTGTGTGTGTTTTTATTTACAATTTCTTTTTTAGGCATAGTAGTATTAATTTTGTTAATTGTATTCTTAGTAAGAGTCTTAAGCTTCACAATAACTCTGACAATTCCCCTCATGCTACAAACATGAGAATCCTTTCGTGGAATTGTTAGGGTTTTGGGAAACCTAATACCAGAAATAGCTTGTGGAACCAAATTAAAAGTCAAAACCCAGATGTTATTTTTTTATGTGAAACCAAAAATGATTCCACAAAAATGAGACAGTATATCAAGAGATTCAACTATCCTAACAATTGGATATGTCCTTCTTTGGGTCTCTCAGGAGGTACTACTCTTTTATGGAAGACTGGTTTCCAATTAAATATTGTTCAGTCTACCGATAAAATGATCCACACTATTATTTCTTCTGATCCTAGTAAACCTGAGTTCTTTGCTACTTTTATCTATGGTTCTACATACCATGATGAGAAAATTGCACAATGGAACCACATTGATAACTTAGGCGATGGTATAAATATTCCATGGGTATTAATTGGTGATCTAAATATCACAATGCATTCCCATGAAAGATCCTCCAACACTAGACCAACCACCTCTGAATACCCCATGATACAACAAGTCATTGACAGTTCTGACTTTATTGATTTAGGGTATTCAGGGGCTCAGTTTACTTGGTCTAGTAGGAAATCGGGCTCAGACAATATCAAATCTAGATTAGACAGGGCTTTAGTTAATGGTCATTGGCTGCATCACTATAATAATTCAAAACTTTTCCATATTGATGCAATAGGCTCTGACCATTTACCTATCCTTTTAGTCACAAATTATTGTGATCATCAAGGCAAAAAGCCCTATAGATATTTTAAATGTTGGTTCAAAGATCCCACTTGTCAACAAGTTATTAGAGATGCCTATAGAACTAATGTTAGAGGCTCTCATGCTTTCAAAATGGTCAATTGTCTAAGAAATGTCAAATATGAGCTTAAGAAATGGAATATCTCTCATTATGGTAATATTGATCAAAAAGTCTCCTCCTTAACTGATCAACTCAAACTTCAGAATAACAATGTGTATTCTATACAGAACAATGAGGCCATAAAGGAAATTGAACATAGTCTTGATTTAGCTCAGAAGGCTTAAGAATCTTTCTTTGCTCAAAAATCTAGAGTTGATTTCATTAAAAATCATGATATGAATACTTCTTACTATCACACTAATGTTAATAGAAGAAGACATTTCAATCATATAAGCTCTTTAAAACTGGCCAATGGGATTTGGGATGAGGATAGAGATACTCTTTAAGACCTTCTTGTTTCTCATTTTAAAAGTATCTCTACTACCACAAATCCTACTTTGAATGATGATTTCTTAAATTGCATAGACAGATGTATCACCAATGAGGACAATGATAAACTTTTGAGTCCCATTACTCTTGAAGAGATTAGGAACACTATCAATAAAATGGCTTCTTGGTCTGCCCCCGGGCCGGATGGTTTTCCCCCAGGTTTTTATAAACAAAACCTTAATTTGCTTGAACAAGATGTTTTAAATACTGTCAAAAATTTCTTTGACTCTAAACATCTTTTAAAAGAAATGAATCACACTTTCATTTCTATGATTCCTAAGGTGACCAAGCCTACTACTCCTGCTGATTTTAGGCCTATCTCTCTTTGCAATTCTAACTACAAAATTATCTCAAAGATCCTTGTTAATATAATGAAACCATTTCTAGGAAAAATTGTATCTCCATACCAGGCAGCTTACGTCCCTGGTAGAAACATCCAAAACAATGTAGTGATAGCCCATGGGATAGTTCATTCTATGAAAACCAAAAAGGATAGATGTGGCATCATGGGCCTTAAACTTGACATGTCTAAGGCCTTTGATAGAGTAGAATGGTCCTTTTTAATTGCAGTTCTCAAGAAATTTGGCTTTTCTGATCATTGGTGTCAATTAATATCCCAATGTATTAGTACCACTAATATCTCAATTCTTTTAAATGGTTCTCCCTGCACATCTTTCACTCCCACTAGAGGCTTAAGACAAGGAGACCCCTTGTCTCCTTATCTGTTCATTATGTGTATGGAATCATTTTCTAGATATCTTAAGCATGCTGAAATTTCTAATTTAATCCATGGTTTAAAGGTCACTAAAGATGCCCCAATCATATCCCATTTGCTTTTTGCAGATGATTGCCTGCTTTTTACTAAAGCCACACACTTTGATTCTAGAAATCTTATGGATTTGATTAGAGATATTAGTAGCATTTCAGGACAGATGATAAACTTTGAGAAATCCGCTTGCTTTTTAGCAAAAATGTCCAGCCTGACCACTGTGTCTCTCTTATAAGAACTATGAATGTTAGAAAGATAGAACTCCATGAAAAATACCTATGTATACCTCTCTTTATTACTAGAAATAGGACTGAGAGTATGTCACATTTAAACACTCACCATGACTGTAAAGTGTCTAAATGGAAAGGTAAACAGCTGGCTCAATCAGGTAGATCTATTCTTGTCCAACATACTTTAAAATCTTCTTCTAACTATCATATGAATTCTTTTCTCCTGCCTGATAACATCATTAGTAAAATGGAAAATTCTCAGAGAGACTTTTGGTGGGGGAAAAATGGACACTCAGGCTACAATTTTAGGAAGTGGGAAAGACTATGCTCTCATAAACTTCAAGGTGGTCTAAGTTTTAGAAATCTGACAAAAATGAATCTAGCCCTCCTTACCAAAACTGCTTGGTTGCTTATTCACTCACCTAATGATCTTTGGGTCCAAATTCTTAAGTGTAAGTACTGTCACCCTCTCCATTATAAAAAACCTTGGACCATGTCTTGGGTCTGGTCCAGTATTTGTCATGGTCTCGATATTCTAAAACAACATGCTCATTGGGATATAAGAGATGGTCTTTCTGTTAATGCTTTTTCAGATAACTGGATTCTAAATCATTCTCAACCTTTGTGTGTAAGTTACCCTAATCCAAACTACAAAGTTGCTGAGTTTATCAATCATGATACAAAAACCTGGAAGGTAGATTTAGTTGAGTCCTTCTTCACTCATGAAAATAGTTAGAAAATTTGTAGTATGAGAATTCATATTTCTGGTAGGGACACTTTAATTTGGCCTTACAACAAGAATGGTATCTTATCTATCAAATCTATCTACAAACTGCTAGCAAATGAACTGCCTAATAATTCTAGTGTTAATCCTGACTTTGAGACTTATAAAGCTCTATGTAAATCTAAGCTTTTGCCTAGAACTCAATTGCATATTTGGAAATGCTTTGAAAATATCTTACCTATAGGGAGCAAATTAGCTATACTTAATCATAGACATGATGACAGGTGTAAATCTTGCAATTATGGTGCTACTGAAACTACTGAGCATATGCTTCTTCATTGTTCCTTTGCAAAAAATGTATGGTCAAATATCCCTGCTATTAGTCACCTTGTTTTGAAGGATTCTGATACTAGCATTAGTATCAAAAATTGGATTACTAAGTGGCTTTTAAGCCCTCAACTACAAGATAAAATGATCACTGTTCTTACTACTGCCTGGTGGATATGGAAAGTCAGATGCTTAAAGGTTTTTGAAAATAAACAGTTAAACCCACAGATTACAGCTAGAAATGCCTTAAGCATTGTGGGAGAAACTATCAATGCTTTTGCTCCCACCCCTGTGTCAAATATCAGCAATATTTCCCCTGTCAATGAGTCCAGTTTTCTTGACATTGTCTCTCATAATGACCTTCTCATTTTTTGTGATGCTTCCTTTGACCTTAATTCTAATGAATCTGGTATTGGTATTGTGGCTATTAATATTTCAGGTGAATTCAAGGGCTGCAAGATAGTCTCGGGAAGAAGCTCAAGTTCTGAAGTAGCTGAAAGTGCGGCAATTCTGGAGGCTGCAATTTGGATTAAGAAGAACAACTTTCAGAACTTTTATATTATTAGTGATGCCAAAAATATCATGGTTTTTTTGAATAATAGCAGGGGTCAAGCTAGTTGGCTCTCCTGCTCTATATTAGATGATTGTCTATTTCTCTTAAAAAATAATCTTCCTCTGGGTTTTATTCATCTCAAGAGGAACCTTAATAACTTAGCAGACATAGCTGCAAAATACAGCAGAACTTTGAAAATTTCAGGAGAATGGGATGCTTCTAATCATCCCCAATTTCTTCCTCAAGCTGTAATTCTTCGTTAATCATTGAATTTTCTCTATCCTAGCAAAATAAAAAAAAAATCCATTTAAATGCTTATCCTGGAATTGGAAATTAATACTGTCATGGACTACATATTCGACCGACTAGCTAGACGGCCGGTAGCCCAATAGCAATAAATTCTTCTTTTAGTGAATTATTGTGGGGTGTAGCAACCAACAATGTTATCCTGAAATTAATATGTGCTCCACGAACATTAAGTGGCGGATTCTGCTACTATTGCTCTGACACCCCATACTGTTCGAACATGGCTTTAAATAAACAGAGCTTTCCTCTTTATGTCCTTTACCAATGGAAAAGAGTTGTCAAAACTAATTAATTGAAATTTATAAACAGTAGTAGACTATTAGTAAAATCATTGAGTAGAGCATTAGAAATAGGACAACGCTAAAACCGGGATAATTATCATGGGCCAAATCTGGGACAATTGATCTGAATGTTTGATCATTCTCATCACCTGCTACTTAGAAAAATACGAAATTGATTTTTGGCTAGCCATTTAATTAGCTTTAACGTGTCATAAAGGTACCGATCGATGCATTTAATCTATATCCATCGCCACTCTCCAGGGTTTATATAGATTCAATCGGTGGTTAAGATTTCAGGAACTCGCCAAAACGGTTGTAAGAAAAGGCCAGCCAAATAGCAAAGTTATAAAGAAGAAGAAGAAGTAGCACCGTACATACATTCGTACTGCGCCATGTCTACAACTACTAGAACTAGTTACCAACTTAGGATGCACATTCTCCGTACCGAAAAGAAAAAACATTAACATCGAATTCTTTGCCTATGAGCAATTCGTTTCCACATGCGCCAGTATCTGCAAATAGTACAACATAATATCTTTCGATTAAACTGTAAAAGAGATTTATAAGCTAGGTTAATCGACAAAATAACTGTAGTGATGAATATGTTACCAGAAACTAAACAAAATAGACTGTTAGAACACAACACATCCAGAGTTTGTAAGTTAAAGATAAATTGCTAACGTACATGATTGCGATTCCGATGTACAGCAGAAATTACTCCTCTTTGGGGCATCTAATTTTTATGAAGAAAAAAAATTGTTCTCGGTGAAGAACAATAATTCAAATGGAGTCAAAAATTTCAATTCATCCCTCAAACATTATAGACATCCTCATGTGCAGTACATTTATTTAATGATTTTATTATAAAGTATCTAAGACTACATAATAATTGTTTTTTTTTTTTCATTTCATATTTTAATACAATTTTTTGATCGAAGTAAGTAGGAGATCTTGCTCGGGTTACTTCAAAACAAAAAAAAATTGGAAGTAAATTTGTTTTTTTCTTTCTTTTTTTGGTAAGTCATGCTTATGTATATAAACCATGGACTAATCTAGTGTACATGCAAGAGAGAAACAAAAGAGCTAGAACAGAAACTAACTGCAAGAGTGACTAGACCTAGCAACAATGGAATATCAGTACAACAATGAAACAAAGGGAGATGAAGAAACAAGCTGTCCAGTCAGTCCATTATCACAGAGTTTTAATAGCACAACCATATCCCTAATCATTTTTGTTGTAATCGAACTAGAGACACCTATTACTGAGTCCGAAGCACTTGAACTTTTGCTCAGCCATTTAGTACCACAAAACATTCGTTTTTCTTCAATCATGGAGCAAGACAAGGAGGGTGTTCTTAGATGGAAAAAGGTTGATGTTCGAATGGAAGATCATTTGATCGTTCCGAGATTCCCTATTGGTTTAACCAGAGAAAGTTATGATGAACACTTGAGAGAATACTTATCAAAAATAGGTTGTGAGAAGTTTTCGGACTCAAAACCATTATGGGAAGTTCATTTAATTAACTACCCAAGTTTGAACGGTGCTTGTACTGCGATCTTTAAGTTTAGTCATGCACTTGGTGACGGTTATTCTTTTATGAGAGTGTTCTTTAATTGTTGTGTAAGAGCTGATAAATCTTCATCTCCTCTAACTTTTCCGCGACTGTCGTTGATGAAAACACAACAATATGATGGTAATCCAGTAATAGGATCGGGGCAGAAGTTGTTCGGGATAATACGCAAGTGCATGAATACATCTTATGACATCATGGAGAGCTTGTTGAGGAGAGCATGTTTCGAAGATCAGCCGTCTGCAATACGTTCAGCGACATCGGCAAATATGAAGATTGAGTTATTCAAACCTTTTAACATCCACTCAGTGACATTATCACTTGAAAGAGTTAAGCAAGTTAAAACCAAGCTTGGAGCGGTAACGTAGATTCACCTTAATAAACTTTCTTTTTGATCGGTTAATTCACCTCAATAAACTAATCCCTGATTCTTATATTTATGTCGTATCTCTAGCTAACAATAATTGTATTTTTACTGCAGACGGTAAACGATGTAATTGTTGGATTACTATCGTATATTATTCACTTGTATGGGGTGAGGAAGATGAAGATGAACTATATGGATCAGTATGGTGAAGATGGCTCTACGATGGACTCTATTAATGTTGACACAAAAAAAAGCATGACCATATGTGTCATGCTTAACATGAGAATATTTAAGGGCTTTACGAACATTGAAGATATGATAAGGGCAGACGCATGGGGCAACCATTCTAGACTCTTGTTCATACCATTGCCAAGTTGTACAAATCATGAGGAAGTTAACCCTCTTGAGTTTATTATCAAAGCGAAACATCATATGGACAGAAAGAAGAACTCCATGTATTTTTATCTTATTGATACACTTCTAAAGGCTGCCATGTGGGCTAAGGGGCAAAAGGTATGAACTATGGTACGGCCATTTCGAGTTTAAACTCCGTGTTACACTTCCATTTATCTAATTATTATACCTTAACGTATCTCGCAGGGGATAGACGAAATGTTGTATTCAAGCTTTAGAAATACAAGCACTATGATAACAAGTGTGATAGGTCCGAAAGAGCAAATGGCTATCACAAATCATCCTGTTAGTAGTTTTTACTACTTCGTCTCGGGTGTACCTCAGGTAAATATATTTCATTTGAATCATCCGTAGGTAGTTACTTGTTAGTGTTAAGGAATTGACATGCTTAAATGTGTTGAAATAAATACAATTATTGATTTCAAGGAAGATGCATAATATATCTTCGTAGGAAAAATTCAATTCATATTAAGCCTTCTGACCCTGCTATCTATCTGTGCATTTGATTCATGTGTTTCTTGTATATATGCAGAGTATAACATTCACATCGGTGAGCTGCATGGAACAATTGAAGCTTGTGGTAACAATGGAAAAAGGTTTTATTGATTCAAAACTTTTCGTTTCGTGTATGGTTGAAGCCTTTGAAAACATCTTTCAAGCAGCGTTCAGAAATCATCCAGGCAGGGACGACAACCAAATCACCAACAAATCCAGCTAATTGAAATACCTCATCAATGGATCGGAAATAATAATAAACCGCTCACCCATAATAATAATATATATCTGTGCGTGTTTCTGTCTGTCTGTTTGTTGTGTTTGTATGTCTCTAGAGTCTAGACCAATTAAACGTTGTTTATTGAATTCATCCACCCAGTTGCAAATCCTCTTGTAAGGACTAGGGAGTAAATAAATGTGACAACATGCATTTTGTTTTCTGTTACACTATTTGTTAATATGTGTCTGTTAAAGGTATTTAGTGAGAGTGAGCGGTTGGTTAATTATGTTACTCTCTGTTTGTGACAGCTTACGTGTGTCTATTTTTATTAATTGTCATTCGTCTATTTCTTCAGCAACATATAGCTTTAGCTGAATTGCTGTTGTGATCTTTCCCTGAATCTGAAATGAGAGTGTTACATTTGTTTTCTATCATTTTTTAAATGCCGGTAGCGCATTGGGACAAGAAAGGTCTACTCACACCCCAATTTAAAAAAAACTGTTCAGATTATTAGTCCTACATTGTTTGAGTAATTTAAGATTCTGCCTTTTATAATCCTTAGGGCCTTTCTACTCATTGCCAATTGATTTTGAGTTGGATGCCCGTATTCTAACATGGTATCAGAGCAGGCTCTTACACGTGAAGAGCGTGTTGAGATTATTAGTCCCACATTGTTTGAGTAATTTAAGATCCTGCGTTTTATAATCCCTAGGGCCTCTCCACTCATTGCCAATTAGTTTTGAGTTGGATGACCGTAATAAACTACACTTACACAAGCACAGTGGGGAGGAGCCCAATTCTATATGGGATTAATGACGTTCTTGATTTGAAAAAGTGGCTTCCATGTCTCCTCAAACAGGATCTATCAAATAACATAACATATGGTTTTTGGTATATATTATTGCTGACGCAGTACTTCGCAGGGTAAAATCACCAAGGCATATAAAGTATCAAGGGCTTCAAGTTCAACAAACAAAAAAAATCGCCAGGAAAGTTGAAGCCCAACAAGATGATTTTTTTGATCAAATGAATTTTTTTGAAAAGCCAGGAACAAGATGATTTTTTTGGAGGGCTGTTTTTGGGCGTACCAAAAAATTATCGGGCATACATTTTGTCTAAGTTTGGCTCACAATTTGTGAGCCGAACCTTAAGTATGCCCGATAATTTTTTGGTAGTCCCCAAAAGATGGTTCTTTTTTTACCAGGATTTCTTACTAATAACAATCACATCGTCAAGGAAGGGAAGCACATTTCTGGTTCAACTTAACTCAACCAAATAAAGACCAAACTCTTGAGGCCCACCAGTTCTCCATATGAAGACCAAACTCTTGAGGCCCACCAGTTCTCTAATCCAGTTAGTACTGTGGAAAGATGGCCCTTTCCCGAAGATGATCAGTTCAAAAAGAATAATGTTGACGCAGCTGTCAAGGACAGTTCAGCTGCTTGTGCAGCAGGGGGCTACAGACTCAACTGCAACTTTTCTAGCAGGGGAAACTTCTCCACACCAGTCCGGGGTTTGAAATGGTGCAAATATTGTACCCTGACAAGGTTGTAACTGAAAGTGATTCGCAGCAACCGGTGATAACTATAAACAGAGGAACTGAGGCTATTCCTTTCAGAATTTAGAATGCAGGTGCTCTAGAGTAGAAGACTTCATGCTGAGATAGCAGTCTCTGGTTTTAGCTTCGTAAAGAGAGAAGCTAATCAAGTGTTTGAAATGGGGGTCCAACTCAACTCCTCTCTGTATTGCGACTTTCTGTGAGAGTGAAAGCAATTCTGTCTATTTGTGATTTTTTGCTTTCTGTATTTGTTGTTCCATCTAGCAAAACAAAATTAAAAATAGTGGTGTAAAACCTCTTTGAAGTATTTTTTTGTAAATATGATAAAGAATGGAATTTCAGGCTACATTTGGCTTCTTTTGTTTGGTATATTGTATTATTTTGGCCCCTTGGATTACAAGAAATTAACATTGCTTTTCTTACATTTTACGCCACCCATAGATTGAAAAAGAAATTTCACGGTCTGTTTACTGATGAAAACTTTAACCACCACAGATCCACGGAGACAAAAAGTACAGTTTTCCATCTAATGCAATCGATAGATCTAAAAAGAAATTTCATGAAAACTTTAAACACCATAGATTCACGGAGATATAAAGTACAGTTTTTCATCTACATCAGCCAAAGCAAAGAAATATCATGACAGAACCTTATGCAGAAAATTGGTATAAGTTCTAACACCTGCTTACGGTACATACTCATAGCCAAATTATTGATTTCAGGCATGATGTGTTACCTTTCTTTACTAATTACAGACCTCAAGCAGTAGCTTGCTGTAAACCTAGTTTGCTAATTAATGCCATTTTGACTCGAAGAAAAAACAATTGAAAAATCTAAACATAGTTATGTCATCTTTAATATAATCTACAAGCCGGTATTTGAGAGATTGGTCTGATCCTTTCTCATTTTCTACGTTAACACTTAACAGGTTCATTAACTTAAAATCTTCCAGACCGGATTCCATGCTTTCTGTCTTCACAAATCTGCAGCCCGTAACACAGCAGTAGCATCTCCTACCAGACTGCCTTCCTCTGCGCTTGACGCCTTGCACTAGAATAACTTTCTTTCTAATTGGAATCTTAATGGACTGATTTAGGTGATTCCTTACTAATTAGCTCTCCAGTTTCTTAAAGTATTTCTCATACGCCTTCCAGACAAATTCACATACTATGCTATGATGCCAAACCAATTTCTGTTGCATTGAATCCACTAGTGAGTCTTCTTAAAAAGAAGTAAAATTAGTCGTCTTGGTTGTTGTATATGGGATACTCCTAGTCCTAACGCTACTGCAGCATACCGTAGCAAACCATTGGACTGATACTAGGAGACACAAAGACTACTATTTCTAGATATCCAATTAGCGGCAAGAAATTAAAATATCACTGGCAAGCCCCCACAGGGTGATGATACTGGATATGCGAAAAAAGCTTGCATTATGCAATCCTGAAAATTTTAAATTTGTGAATGTTCCTAGTGGGTTATGAAATGATGATCATAGCATGGGGGAAACTTTAACTACCTTTTCCAGAAAATTTTGAGAAATCTTTGTATGTTTGTGCTGTTACGAGCCAGCAATTTCTCATGAGAGTTCTTTGACCCAAAGGACAGATAAATAGCATTATGTTATCACGCTAATAACTTAAAAGGCCCAACATAGGGAAAGAGACACTAACATAAACTATAATTTGTAAATTTCAGATTATCTACAAGCATGTTCACATCTTCTTAATTTGATTAAGAAGTAGTAGATTGTTAGCTATGGTTTACCTTCTATAGCTCAGGAGCTTGTTTGTCAAACTTGATGATGGACTTTTCTAAGAAAGACTGCTCACGCATTCATAAAATCGTGTACAAGGTAATATTATCCTTTATCAGACCTTTATCTGTCAAAATTCGCTGAACAGAAACCCTCGGTATAATCCTCTTCTCCAAGCTATAACTCAAAATCACTGGGCATTTGGCAATACGTAATGAACTATAACCTATTTGATTCACAAGATAATCCATTGAAGTCGATATCTTCTTCTCGGAGTGCCTCATACACTGAGGATGTAACATAAATGCATTTTAAATTTGATCTTCTAACCAACCCCATTTCCTGTAAGCATTCAGTTTTGTCTCCCAAGTCTATTTATTCATCGATGTGATTACACATGAATAGCACTAAGAAATGCAGTTTTGTGAGGATCAAAACAACCCATACCCTTAATCGCTTGGAAAATGTCCTTGAATTTAACAGTGCTAATCTTTAGTGTCGTCGGTCTGTTGATCAGTAACTTGACAATATTTGATTGAGGGACACCTTCATCTCTCAGAGCCTGTATGTTGAGCATCACTTTCTCTCAATTAGGTCTGGAAAAAACCGTGAGCGTCGAAAAATGGCTAAAACGTATCTGTCAGTACCAACTACGTTCTTGATGAAATCGAAAACAGGAATAATATGGTTCTCTAAACTTCTATTTAGCATTTATGGATTTGTAGATAAGACTTTGATAAGTTCAAGTCTAGAAATTTCTTTAGAATTGAAATAATCAAGTTTGGGTTTAAAGGTTTTATGAGTATTAAATGAAAGGAATTCAGGCTTCTTCATGATTATTCTAGAGATGTTGGATTTGTTGGAAATGATTTTGAGGTTAAAGGCTAAATGGGTATTGAAGATGGTTTGAAAATGGGCTCACAATCACTCAACTGGTGTTTAAATAAAATTGAATTTTATTGCACTCAAGTAGGGGTAAGCAAAAAGTCCGGAACCGTGGATTTCACCCATATCCGTCCGCAAAATTACGAGTAAAACCCAATTTGGAAGATTTATGGGCCGGACACGGGTGGAATTCTCAAATCCGCACTTTTAGCGGTTTGGTTACGGTCTGACTTTGAAATCCGAGGATTCATCCGCACCGTAGGGTAGTAAGGGAAATTAATAGAATATATTTGTGAAAACGGTATCTTGGTTGGATATAATTCAGGTTTCCATTTACATTCGAACATGAATGAATGAGCACAGTGGGTATTCCATTTACCTACGGTTGGTAGAGACGTTCGATGAGCAGTATAGTGAGCAGTAAGTAAAGTTAAACCAGAATCTTAGTATTGGTTTCATTTTAAATATCCTTTGTATGACGTGGTTCAATTTATGTGAACAGAACCTGCTTACATTTCTGGAGCGAAATGTGAAGAAATCTATTGAAAATTGTCGCAACTTTTCATTTATCAGAAGCTTGACATGCAATCAGACTTATACACAGTTAACACTCTACCAACTTTTCAGTTTTATAAGATCATCCTCAAGTTTATACTCTGGTTTTAAAATTTTGAGACTTAATGAGACTTTGTTGAGCCTCACTAAATGTAATTCAGGAGCCACTTGATTGTACTGAATATTCACTCAAATCATGCATTTTCTCTAAATAATCAATATACACAGTACGATCACTATCCTGAGGTTGCTTGTATATCCGAAAGATTTTGAAAGCATTACACGAATTATAATTAAATTTTTTTTTTGAACTAAACCCACGGTTAATTCGCATTCGGTCCTTATCATCCATTGATGCGCGGATGCCAAATCCGTGGGTGATTGGGACGGATATGATTGGATTTTCCAAATCCGTAATTTTGACGAATTGGACGCGGGTAATCCATAATCAGCATTTGTCCGTCCGTTGCACACCCCAACACTCAACAACTTTGTTTGTACATGACCTTAACTTTGTTTACAAACTCTCACTTACTTTAGTAGTTTTCACTGAACTTACCACTAACTTTCCTTCTCGCTCAATTACAACTTACCCATCTACGTATTATCCCTATTTATAGGCTTTAACGGGTAAAAAAAGCCTATTTATAGGCTTTGCTTGGCCGACATCATTGCCTCTAAAACTCTCTATAACTCTCTAGGGTATGGTTTACTCTAGAAGACTCCAGCTATTAGCATTTGTTTCACATGTCCTTACGGACTTTGACTAACACTTCTCTAGACATTTCTAATGTACTGACTCTAGCTATTTCTAGATGTGCTTCCCCACAAGTTCGAAGATAACCCGAACTTGTCAACATAGCATTTACCATATCTATGAGTGTTCTATTTTTTATTTGTTACACCATTCGATTCGTGAATATATTGTTTCATGAATGATTCCATTATGTTTACAAAACTCACCTATGGGCATCACATACTCACCGCCACGATCCTGACCTAAGAGTTTTAATTTTAACTCCTTTTTGGGTTTCTACTTCAATTTTATAAAATTTGAAGGCCTCTAAGGCTTCATCTTTACTTCTAAGAAGATGAACCCGATTAGCGTGAGTAATCATCTATAAAAGTGATGTACCATTTTTACCACTTCTTGTTGGTGTTGATTTCAAATCTCCTAAATCCGAGTGTATTAGTTCCAAAGGAACCGTTTTACGTTCAATCCTTTTATTAAACGGTTTTCTTGTATATATTTAGATGAATTCCACATCTTTGATTTTTATCAAAGTTTATTTTTGGTATGCAACCTAAATTAGAGATCATCTACTAGGTTTGCCTTATTTTTCTGCTTTTGGATCATATTTGATCCTTTTAGGGGCCTTGCAGTCTTTAGCCATATGTCCAGTTTGGTTTTCCATGATTTAAAACAATCGCCATAGTGACACCACCCTTAGGCTTAAAATTGTTACCTACGGGTTCTTTGCTATTACCAATTTTGCCGGATTCTGTGTGAGTTTTCTTTGAAGCGGCTTTATCATCCAAAACATGAGCTTTGTAGGTCATGTTTTTGCTCAGAACATCCTTTAGTCTAAATTACAAACAATTCATCATTACTAGAAAGCTCTCGTCATCTTTATTCTATAAGAACTTAGCCATTAAGAATTTCTTACTTCCAATTTTTAAGATGTAGAGCTTCCCATAAATCAACATACTTGAATACAAGGAATCATCTAGACAATTAAGAATAGACAAGTCTCCATTCCTAAAGCATATCCATCTAACCTTGGTCATTTAGGAAGAATGGACTTTTCTAATCATTATTAATTAGGCATAATCAAGTTTATATTTTCAACAACCACTCTTAAACTTGATTTGAAGTAACTCCAAGAATTTCTCGTAAACGAAGATCTCATGTTTTAGTGGTTTCGTGAATATATCCGCAACTTGGTCTTGAGACTTTGTGTATTTTAATTGTACCTTATTCTCGGATATGCACTCTCGGATAAAATGGTATCGTGTGTCAATGTGCTAATTGCGGTCATGGAACACTGGATTCTTTGCTAAAGCCATTGTCGACTTGTTGTCCATAAATATTGTAATCGGTTCTTCCTGCTCCATTTTAAGCTCCTTCATTAAACTCCTTAACCATATTATTGCGATATGCACTCTCGGATAAAATGGTATCGTGTGTCAATGACACATGATGTTGTTGCGACGCCCATTTTAAGCTCCTTCATTAAAGCTTGGACATGATGTTGCACTTAGTGGAGAGTGTGAAGATTGGTTGCTTCTTCGAACTCCAAGTGAAACTTGTATCTCCAAGGAAATATACAAATCCAGTAGTACATTTCCTTTCATCTAAATCTCCATCCCAATCACTATCACTATATCCAATGAGTTTGTACTTGTCTGACGATGAGTAAAATAAACCGAAATCAAGCATACAATTTAAGTAGCGCAAAATTCTCTTGGCATCCTTCATATGGGTAGTCGTAGGTCCCTCCATGTAGCGACTGATTAGCCCCACTCCATAGAAAATATCTGGCCTTGTACAAGTTAAGTATCTCAAGCTTCCAACAAGATTCTTGTAAAGAGTTGGATTGACCTTCTCACCTCCATCTATCTTTGATAGCTTGATTCCGCATTCCACGGGAGTGATTTCTGGATTGCACTCATCCATTTTAAATTTCTTAAGGATTTCCTTCTTATATCCTTCTTGAGAAATAAAAATTCCATTTTCCAGTTGTTTTACTTCGATCCCGAGATAGTATGAAATAAGACCGATGTCCGTCATCTTAAATTCACTCGTCATCGCTTTCTTGAATTTTTCGAACATTATTGGGTTATTTCCGGTGAAGATCAAATCATCCCCATATAGGCATACAAGCAACATATCTCCTTTTTCATTCACCTTCACATAGAGAGCATGTCCATGCGGGCATTTACTGAAATTATTTTCTTGGAAGTACTTGTCGATTCTGCTGTACAATGCTCTCGGCGCTTGTTTTAAGCCGTATAAAGCCTTTTTCAACTTGAGGACTTTATTTTCTTGTCCTTTTACTTCGTACCCCGGAGGCTGCTCGACGTATACCGTCTCTTGAATATGCCCATTTAGAATGGAAGACTTGACCTACATTTGATGGACTTTCCATCTATTTTGGGAAGCTAGAGAAATAATTAATCTTATAATTTCAAGACAAGCGACAGAAGCAAATACCTCATCATAGTCGATGCCCTCTCTTTGCTTGTAGCCTTTTACAACCAGTCTTGCCATGTATCTTTCAACCTTCCCTTTAGCGTTTTTCTTGGATTTGTACGCCCACTTTAGTCCAATTGCTCTTTGTCGTTTCGGAAGTGTTACAAGCTCCCAGATGCTATTCTTCTCAATAGCTTTCATTTCTTCATTCATCGCCTTTCACCATTTTTCACTTTCCACGGCTTCGTCAAAAGTTATTGGTTCAGTATATGCAAAGAGGAAAAATAGAGATATATTGTCTCCGTATATATCTTTTAAACTCCTCGTCCGTAAGGGACTTTCACTTGAACTTTCATCTGATGATGATGGATCATTATGATGCATTGCTGGAGGTGATTGAGGTGGTGAAGTAGCTGGAGCAACTGGTTCTGGTGGTTCAGTATATGCAAAGAGGAAAAATAGAGATATATTGTCTCCGTAGATATCGTTTAAACTCCTCGTCCATAAGGGCCTTTCACTTGAACTTTCATCTAATGATGATGGATCATTATGATGCATTGCTGGAGGTGATTGAGGTGGTGATGTAGCTGGAGCAACTAGTTCTGGTGGTTCTTCTTCTTCTTTTTCTAAGATATGAAGAAAATTATAATCCTTTTCTTGAAAACCAAAATCCTAGATGCCTTCTTCATTGAACTCTACATATTTGCTTGTGATGACCTTTCTATTGATTGAATCGTACAACTTGTATCCCTTGGATCGAGAGTCATAACCGATAAATATGTACTTGTGTTAGATCATTTCTCGGATGAACTCTCATGTGTTCCTATCTCAAGCATGCTTGTCAATGTTATCGATCAAAACTAATGTCTTGATTTCTAGTCTACTTATAGCTTAGTCTCGGTCTATGACAGTTAAGTACAGTTGAGCTCCAAACTCCATGGATATTATCCTTCAAAGAAGAAGAACTACTCAAGGAACCAGTGGAACTTCATCCGAATAAAAGGTATGTGGAGACTTGAACTCATCTATCACTCAAAATTCCACTTTATCTCCTACTTTTGAGACAAAAGTCGTATAAGTATGATAATTTTCATACATACACATTTGTTATTTCGAGCCGAGTTTACTTGCCTATCTTTTCTCGAAATCCGTGTTGGTAAGTGATGCATGTCGTAGGTGCACAAATTAATTCACTTATCTTCTACTTTACTAATGAATAATATAGCAGTAAATAAGATTCATTCCCACGAAGAGCAGGGAGTTTTAGTTGTCAAAAGTGTCACAAAGGGGGGATTTTTTTTTTAGATTCAAAATAAAATCAAAGCAATTAAAAATAATTGAGTTGCAAGCAATGGAGAGAAATATGATCAGGGAATCCTTCTTCATTACTAAACCGTCATCAAGTTATTATATTCATCCATTAATACAATTAAACACAGATTATTACCAACCGTAGAATAACAACTAGCTCAGTGCTATCCCCTAAATTCCTTATATCACTGGGTACGGAAGCTCTCCAATACCATATTCTATTTGAATAAACCACCTAGTAGTAGCTCACTCAAGGTGTAATTTCTCTGAATGCTTTATCTTTTGTGAATTATAGATTGATCCTAGTAGTTAGACTCTTAGCTCAAGGTCCACTTTCAAGTGTTGTTTATACACACAATCACTACACATAATCCCTCTGCAAGGTCTTGTGTTCTCTACTTTTGTATGAATTATTCGACTATTACTTATATCCTAACTCAATACTAGCATTTGATTAAATCAACAAATTAATTCAGCTGGCCACCTAAACAACCTATCAATTAATCATAAATATTCTAATTAGTAAAAACAATCAATAATCATGTGAAGAACTTCAAAATAGATTTATATAATAACTCAAATCATTGTCTAGAACTTAGAATTCATCCCCAATCATTAAGAAGATTAGATACTTATGGGATTAACAAAACCCATGAGTTTCATATGATAAAATGGTAAAGAAAAAGTTACGGTAATGAAGAACGCTCCAAAACCCTAGATTTTCTCCCTTGTGTTCTTCTCTCCAAAACTTGATTAAAAATTAAAAGATTGATGTCCCAAAAATATTAGAAGTTCTCTTATATAGGTGTCCCAATTGTATTTGTGCACGTGCTCAAATCCCGTGTCGAATGGTTTCCAAAACTAGCCGAAATTCTACCAAAACCTAGCCAAATTCGTGTGAAATAACAAAACCCACGTCCAACAGCTTCATGGGCTCGGTCATGAACAGTGAAGCCCAGCCCAAATACTCTTTAACTAATTTTATTCAACTATCAATTCCATGGAACTGATTGGATATTTCTTCTTATTCCATTACGTATGGATTTTCCCATACGAAAGTTCTCCTTGAACTTTTCGTAAAATTCTTCTTTTCAATAACGTCTGGGACTTCCGGTACGTAAACTTTCCTGGATGTTTCGTCGGAATTTTTTTTTTAAAACACGGCTGGGTTTTCAACCGTAAACTCACCTGCTATCAAACCTTCTTTTCCTTCTCCCTGAAAACTCTCTTTACCGCTTAACTTCATCTGCATCGTTTACAGTAAGCAAACAACCACAACGGCACCACATACTCAGATTCATACTATGACCATATATCTTCTACCATCAACAACGCCACATCAAACCCACTTCTCGGTTCCATAATCTCTGGCAGAAAGCCAATACTCCATTCACTGAGTTTTATCCATCTTCGTAAATCACCATATCATCATCCTATTATCATCAATGGCAGCCAACCAATTCGAACTCCAGTACTTCTCATTAGCAAGACCACCAGCCTGCTGTCTTCATTGACAGTCAACATCTCGAGCTTCAATCACCGTCAAAACTCCATCGACACTGTCATCCTTCTTCTCAACCCTCGATGATGTTCCTAACTTCATTACTGTTCATCTCCACCATAGTTCCAATTTCTATTGACACTAAACCATTACATCCAACTCAACATCACCTTCCCTGCGTCTCTCTGACTTCCTCATGCTCGTTCTAGTCATCACTTCCAAACCTAGTCAGTAACTTCATCTTCCTGTGAACTCAAACTCGAGCAGCTTCTAACTGACCTGTGATTCCATCTAGCAGCAAACATCATCACCGGTAACTCATTCTCTACTGCCAACTCATAACCGCCAGCCAGCAACTATCTCCAACAGTAGCCAATGATCTTCTCGGCCTTCCTTCATTCTCGAACTTATTCACGTCACTTCCATTGGCAGTACCTACAACACCTTCATCGTCTACTGCCGATCAGTCGCAGCATCTCTCGTTCTCCATCTGCCATCAAAGTTCGTCATCAACCATGCATGAACCCTGAAATGGTCGTGATTGCATGGTGAAGAAGATGACAGCGGAAGCCCTGAGTAAATTAGCCGGGTGCCTTTAATAGTATTTAAATTTTAACTCCCCCTTTATAAAAGACCTGACTGCTTTTATCAGTCCCTTTGAAAACAGGTCACCCCTTAACAGAATGACTGCCCTTATAAATTTTGTGCGCGCAACTTTGCTTGCTTCAAATGCCCATAAAATCTTCATGCGACGTCGGAACGACTCCATTCTTTCTCCGTTGGCTTCGTCTTTTCGTCCTCTTCGAGATGATATCAAGAACTCCTTGATTTGAATGAGTTACACTTGGTCTTTGTCCCTTCTTCGCTTTCGGATAACTTCTTTTATTACACAATTAAGTGCCGATTCGCTTTTTTGGATGATTCACCTAGCAAAACATAAATAAAGAAAAACAAACGTAATATACAATAATTTTCCAAGAAACTAAGCAATTACTAGCATGGATTCGACACTAAATATATGCAAAATATGTACTTAACAGTAAGCTTTCGCTTTAACCATTTTCATCTTTACCCGTGACGAAAGTCATGATGACGTTTCAACCTTGAAAATAGCTTTGATGACGATAGTCGTGAATAACGATTGTTATAACATTATAGAAGAATGTTTCAATGATTGAAATGTAGAGTTGATATTACCACCTATGGATATTAGCATATATAGTATGTTCGCACATTAGTGTATAAATCCATGTACCGGAAACCAAGTGCGTGCATATGTGTGCATGCGGTATTGGTGAAGGAGACAGGTTGGTATGCATACCCGTACGCGTACTGGCGGAACTTTCCTCCTGGAAAATTCTGCTGAGTTTGGAGTTTACGAACTCATAAACCAGTCACCTTAGGTACGCGTACCCATACGCGTACTGGAGAAACTTTTCTACCCGAAAAGTTCTGCTGAGTTTAGGAACTAAAACCAACTCAAAATACGGTAGCTAAGGTATGCATACCCGTATAGGTACCAAGCTGGTTATTTCTCAAATCGGTAGTTCATGAACTTAAAACAATAAATTATAAGGAATGCAATCTTTGCAAACCATGGCTATATTGTTCATGAATTTGATTCCAATGAATCAAACCGATTTTGTTTCAATTGTGTCTATAGTAGAACCTCCATATATTAATAACCTCTATATATTGATACAAATCATAGTCCCGATTTGTAAAATCTTATATTTATCAACCTCCTTATATTAATAATTTTATGTGTGCCCAAGAGTATTAATATACATAGGTTCTACTATATTTATAAAGATCTAAGAGCGTCTGCACCGGTGCGACTAAAACTAAAGAGTAAAGAGTAAAAAAAAAGGCTAAATTTGGGTTTAGTCCGTTGAGTGACGCAGTGGGAGGAAGACTAAATTTTGGTGGAGCGTAAACTTTACCAACTCCTTGGGTGGGGCGTGAAGTATATCAACGCCTGATATGGGGCGGAGGGTATACGTTCTCCTGGTGCCGAAAAGGTAAAAAAAAAAACAATAAAAAAAAAACAATGGGGCGTTGGTATAATCCACGCCCCATATAATGCATGCAAATTTTTGAGTGGGGCGGAGGTATAAACCACGCCCCACAATAAATGAAATATATATATATATATATGGGGAGGGGGTATAATCCACGCCTGATGTGGGGCGTGGACTTTACGTCCGCCTGGTGTGGGGCGAATATTATATCAACGTCTGGTGTGGGGCGAACACTATATCAACGCTCGACTAAAATTTGGGTTTGGTCTTGGTCGCGAACCAAATTTAGTCTGGAAATTTGGTATAGTATGGTAGTTGATCTTTAGTCCGTCCCACTACGTCTCTATTTCTTCCCAAATTTTTGGTCTTTGTCATCCACTGCGGTTTCTCTAAACAATTGAACAACTCTTCAACTAGTTCTATTGAGTTATTTGAACTAGTTATGAGAACTAACTATTTGAAAATAATATGAAAGTGCTCATATGGATAATCATTGGTTAACTATTTGCAAACTAACTAAGTGTACACGTTTAGGTACGGTTACTTAAACCTAAATGAAATACATTTCATTTGTGTGTGAGAAACTAAGTTTCTATCTAACGGTTGAAAGATATTAGCCTGGTTGAATCAGGTTTTTCATCTAACGGTGATTATTGAATGTTTTTTACCAATGTAACTTAGATTGCAAACCCTAATTTGAAAACTATATAAGGGGAACTACACGACAGTGAGCTTAACCTAATTACTATATGCAACAAAATTTACAATGTAATCTACATAATAAAAATTACTAGCAAACGTGATCAACTCTCTTGGGAGGATTATGTCCCGTCAGCATTTTTTTTTTTAAATAAAGTAGATTACCAAAGAAGAGAGTTAATACCTTGAGTCAGTCTCATTTGAAATCAATCCATAATGATTTTTTCCATTGATGACTGAATCTGCGGGATTGGCATCATCTATAACAAGTACATGAGAGTTTAGATTATTACAGACAGATTGAGCTTTGACAGAGTCATAAGTTATTGAGGGAATCAAAAGCATAGGTACATAGTTAATCCAACAGTCTTCCACATTTTCTTTCCTTCCTTTTTTTGCTAATAAGTCTGCAATTTTGTTTGCCCGCCTATCGACATGCTGAAAACCCAAAAGAGATACTAATTTTGCTACATCAGCTTTAACTTCCTCTAAAATTGATATACTTTTCCATTGGACTGATACATCTTTCCCTTGTAAATATTTGATAGTTACTTGGTTGTCTCCTTCAATGACCAGGTTTTGTAAGCTATTTAGGTTGGCCCAATTTGTAACTTGCAGAAGAGCTAGAGCTTCTGCTTCTTCGGCTGTGGATGTCCTGAAAATTCTCATTGCTGCTACTTTGCCTGTACCTAACCAATTTCGAACCACAAAACCAAATCCTGCTTTAGTGTTTTTTGAAACCCAAGAAGCATCACAATTCAGTTTTAGAGTATCTCTGTGAGGGAGTTTCCACTATGTATGCAGTAAAGTCATTTTGTTGCTCTGTCCATTCCTAGTGTTAAAACCACGTGGGTGCCAATATGCGAAATGTCTTGAGATATCTTCAACAAACTGTTCTGGTGTTCTTTCTTGTTTTTCAAAAACTCTAAGGCATATTTCTTTCCAGATAAACTAGTATTTGTTTGCAGTTAAATCCATGGAAATAGAATTGATGTCTCCTTTCAACCATTCATTATATTTATCCAAAAAAGAAACATTTGTAGTGTTAGAAGTTACTCCCTGTGATGCCATTGGTGCTAAACTCCAGACTGTCTTAGCATAGTGACAATCAAAAAATAGATGATAAGTTGATTCTACAACCTGTTTACAGAAAATACATTGAGTTGCCACATCCAAGACTGAACCCAATTTCATTCTTGTTGGTAAAGTTTCTTGCATGCACTTCCAAGTAAAAGGTTTTATCCTCAGTGAGGTGTTGATACTCCATAAATTCCCGTCGTAATTAACAAATAAACAATTAATCTAATTTTTAAATATTTTCCTATGGAGGATATATACTCTAATCTATAAAAATTTGGTACATCCCAAGTAAATTAATTACAACAGGATTGGTAACTTTTCCTAGAATCTAGAAACTAAAAACCAGGTCATTTAATTATTTTTTTTAAAAGTACTAATATGGGTAGAATTGGAAAAAATTAATTCTCACTGATATTCTTTAATCTGCGTGAAAAACTCTACAACATCAAGTAAAATGGAACGGAGGGGGTATTAGAACTCTTGATACAAATTCTCACATCCAACCAAACCACCCGCATACCTGCAGATATTAGACCAGTTGATAATGGATCAGACACAAATGAATATTTATCAGCCTCCATTTAGATGGATCGGATGAGGATGACACCAAATCCAGGAATTTTACACGTTGCTCGCCTTATCTTATGGTTTCAATTTAAAGGATCCTAAGCTTTTCTTAAACCTCGGGGTGTTAAACATGGTGAACATGGTTATTTCAAAAGTATGGCAGGTAACTGTTGTTGGGTACGCAGTTAGCTGATGTAATATCTACATAATCTAACAAGCAAATGAAGGAAAAACTGGAACGCGCAATTGGGGGATATAAAAACTAATTGGGGGATATGAATTACTTCCCCCAACCTTAGGTGCCTGTTAAGGGGTGTTTTTTGGGTACACCCTTTGGTTAATTAAAAAACATTATAAAAAGACTGTTATACCCTCCCCAAAAAATAAAAAACTTAAAATCAAAACCAAACACACAAAATCAGTTATACCCCATTTGTGTACCGGCCTAGTCGTGTGAGGGTTAGGGTTCCGAAAAAAAATTCATCTTCTTCATCGTTCTTCATTCGTTCTTCATCGACGATTAATCGCTAAATCAAAAATTTCTTCGTCGATTAACATACCCAAATCATAAACATGCCTCCATGGAAGAAAACAACTTCCCAATCAAACCCAAGAACGATTGCTCAACATAAATTGAAAAAAAAACTTGTTTTGATTGCTCAAGAGGAAGAAGACAAGGAAGCAGAGTTATCGGACGATGAACTACTAGCAAAGATGGCTTCTGTGAGAAGGTTAGTCATTTTGAACTATTTAATTAGTGTTTCACTCGATTTGTAGCTATGGGTTTAGGTCAAAATCGCGAAACCCTAACTGCAAATTTTTAGTTTCTGAAGTTCTGGCATTCAATTTAGTATGAATACCGTACCGGTATTTGAAACCGGCATGCAATCTAGGATGAATACCACGCCGATATAAGTCTCGGGAGTCAATTTAGTTTGAATACCACACCGTAAATAGGTATCGGCACTCAATCTAGGTTGAAGACCACGCCGGTATTTAAATTCTAATACAGAAAACAATAGGGTTTAGTGAGTTGTAGCGGCATAAAATGTATTTTAGAGTTCATGCCGGAACTCTAGTTTTGGTATCCAGGAATTTTAGAATTTATTCCGGCATCTTCGAGATTTTATTTTACAGGCCGGTACTTGAACCCGACATTTATTTTTGTTATGCTTGTATGCCGGTAGTCGTGTGAAGTTTCCAGGAATTTTCAAGGCTGTACCGGCATTCTTTACATTTATTTATGTATGCTGGTTCCCTAATCCGGCATGAATTTTTATTATATGTAAATGCAGGTAGTAATGTTTAGTTATCCAGGAACATTCCTTTACTATACTGGCATTCTCGACATTTATTTATGTATGCCGTCACTTTAACCTGGCGTTGAACTTTGTTATACGTGTATGTCAGAACTAGCTCACGGCTTGGTATGTACTTTGTTATTTTATGCCGGTATTAGAAATAAAAGTTAGTGGTTGTCTTATACATTAATTTCGTGCTTTTTTTGAAATAGATCTAAAGCAAAGGAAGCCAAAGCAAAGGAGGCTAACAAAGGAAAAGCTAAAGCTGCTGCAACTAAGAAAAAAAGGAAGGATGGTCTTGATACTCGTTAGTCTCTGCCTCCTCGAGGGAATAACAAAAAGAGTTTGGGTTTTGAGACAAGAGGGGATATTTGGGAGAGTGGTCGTGATCGTAGGAATATTGTAATCCGTGAACCTACTGCAGTTGTTGAGGAGGAAGATGACCAAGATGAAGAGGAAAGTGAGGAGGAAGACAATTCGATTGATCCAACTCAATTAGAAAACCAAAGCCAAGGAGTAGTAGAACAAGGTGGTACAAGTCAACAACCCACACAAGGAAAGGGGAAAGGCAAAGGAAAAGGAAAAGTTAAAGTTAAAGGTTCGCACCTTCCTCATGTGAATGACATGATACCCGACCTTAAACATGGTAAAATTTGGGGCGCAGATGATATTGATCAGCGGGTTCTATTTGGCTACAAGCACTCATGGGCTCGTACTATATATAAGACCTATGTAAGAATTTCTATCTTGTGCATATGTACTGTATTTATGCAAAATCTCTTAATCGTATTATCTCTTAATTTTAGGATCATAAGAAGGCTGTGCGTTTTTGCCGAAACCAAGCCGTGGATGATTGGGATTTGTCTCTAGAGCATGATGATGTCCAAGAAATAGTAAAGTAATCTGGTCTATATCTTTTAGTTGAAAATTATGTGAATCTAGATATTGTCACAGTCAATTGCTTTGTCGAAAGGTATCATGGTGAAACTGATACAATGCACTTCCCGTTTGGAGAGATGACCTTGATCCCTGATGATACTCAGAACATTCTAGGCTTGAACGTTATCGGAAAATCAATTGCAGAACGAGGTGACTTTGAGATATAATGGAAGAAGTTACAGGAGCTTACTAACAAGTTATTTGGTTGGGACTACAAAGAGTCTGTGGAAAGCTTCTATGTATCTAAGGTTAGTAGGACAAAGACATTCAAACTGACCCTGCTTAAGAAGAAGTTTCAAAACACAAAGAAAATAAGTGTGCAGGATGGATAGGACCCCGCACAGATTCGTTATACAGTCGTTGCTTACCTGTTATACATCTTGGGCACTCGGGTATTCCCTGACACTAGCAGCAACAGGGTTAGTGCAAACTTCCTTCAGTACTTAGATCCGTTGGATGAGGTCTTTACCTATTCATGGGGTACCGTGGTAATGGCACATTTTATGGGGGAGATGAGAAGGGCCTCTAAGGAGGTTACAAACCAATTCGTTGGAAATTTCACTCTACTCCAGGTACTTTTGTTTTTAAACTTATGTTCTTATTTATATTGTTCACGTGTATCCATATTATGTATTTAGAAACAAATTTACTGACTTTTGTATGTATCATTTCAAATTTGTATAGGTGTGGGCTTATGAACATTTCCCAACATTGTTCAAGTACCACCCCTTCTTGAAGTTTAAGCCCGTTGTTGACCCCCAGGATCCTAGAGAAAATAAATACGACTACAACACCCATCCAAAGCTCGGTAACAATGGTCGACTAATAGAAATGAGAGGGTCTCTTGACGCGATGACTACCAAGGATGTTGTGTTCGACCCTTACATGGAGGCTAGAGATAACCATCAATACACTTGGTTTTATAACGTTGCATTATGCCAAGGTCCTTTGTTCCACCAAAGGGATACGTTATGGATGATCCTCGACGTGTGATCCGGAAAATTGGATTCAAGCAATTACCTTGTTTCATGACAGCCTCCACTGAAAGGTACCTTCTTGATTATTCTCGTTGCATTTCAAGTTCCAAAAGGTTGAGGGTATAGTATGATCCAACTCCCGAACCAACACACTGGAGGGATAGGGAACCACGTCGTTTGGTAGATACTACTAATTGGGAGGTTACGAACAACGGTGATGAAGCTGACCCAGCCTACATTCGGTCTTATTTGGAATGGTCACATCCACTTGTTGTGCGGCCTGAAGATGTCCAAGTTCCACCCCAGAAAAACCCTCCCGTTCCAACTCCTATAGAGGAACCACCTACGACGAGCCAACTTAATAAGACCGTTGGATTTCTAGTAAGTATTGTTAATTGCTTACTCGTTTAATGTACACATAATTTTATATTCGCATATATATGCTAATTATGCGTTGTATGTATGAAACTAGCGGCGTCGTCTTGGCAAGTTGAAGAATATGTTAGGTTGCAAGTACTCGGGAGGAGAGGTGCTATCCCTTGAAGAGATTAAGGAAGTCGTGGAAAAGCTTGATAAAATTAAAGAAACCGACCGTAGTGCAAGAGATTTGTTCGGGGAAATGAGGAATAGATTTGCCCAAAAGAAGCAAATGACCGAGTGATTAGCTCTTCAGTTGTTACGTCTTGGTTTTCTTTTGGTTTATGATTCATGGGTTAAGAACATTTAAGCACGATCCGGTTTGTTTTTGTTAGGTTGAACATGTTTAAATTTAAATTTGTAGGGAATTGTTATATTTGCAAGTTTTATTTACAAATTTGTACCGGCATACATATTGTTCTACAAAACCATACCTAAATTGGAAGATTAAAAATTCCATGTTCCTATATAGATATACGAAGGTACCGGCGTGGATGCGTTATCTAAATTCATGCCGAAATTCTTGGAAGATTAAAAATTCCCTGAAGATGTCCAAAGAATTTCATTTTGGTTACAACACCGGCACTCTAATCTTGATTGATTCAATGACGGAATTCTGCTGTAATAGTTTTTCACAAACGCTTTCTTAATTCATTCCTAAGTAATCTATTACATTGGATTAGAAATTAAATTAAAACATCCTAAACGATATGTAATGGATTAAATTTGTTTATAGAGCATCTCATAATCTATTTCCATCCCTTTTCAACATTTGCGGAGTCTTTGAATCTTTCGCGAATATCTTCGAAGACATCGTCTGGAATCTCGGTGTCGAGGACCATCTTAATTGGTTCATATTCCTTTCTCTTCATATAGTACCTATCAATAGGCTTGCATTGGCCCTTGTGGTTTTCTCTTGACTCTGCTAGTTCAACAACTTTGTCAAACCATTGAAACTCATCGCACTTTGGGTGATTCAAACACCTTAGAAACATTATTCCATTTTCAGCGTCATCAGTTTTTGCAATCCAAAACCGGCGTGTGCCATCACAGCTTCTACATTTTGAATAAATAAAAGGACAATCCATGGATAGATGAAAAGGTGACTTGCAAATTTGACACTTGCAATGATGACTCTGTAAGAGAAAATTATATTAGTTATGTGTCATAGTATTGAACATTATATTGTTAGTAAATCTACTTACTTTGCAAATAGAGGTAGATGATGAATCCCCCATCCCTTCTGAATCTTTAACCGTGCTTGGTATCTTCAGAGAATGATTTTTGTTATTTGGTGCGTGGTTTATGTAGATTTTTCCAAAGGAATGGGCGATATTATATAGGAATGAATCCCCAACGGTCTTATTTTTCAAAAAACTAGCCATTTTATTTGAATTTAACAACTGCCGGCTTCGTCGTTAATTTAGACTAAGTGCCGGATCTGAGTACCGGCACTCAAAAGTTTTTTCAAAATCATGCGGGTATTGTTTACCCTATTTTATTAAATCTCTGTAAAGAAATTACTTTATACCGGAATTCTCATTTTATGATATACTAAGCCGGAACTTTTTGCCGGCAATCTATTTTACGATTATTTCAATGTTGGTTTTGGTGATTTTCAAACATACTAGCCGTTGACGTTTTTCCCTATATAAAGAGATTTGCCGGCGTGGTATATAATTTACTGACAATGCCGGAAGAATAAAGTGTAAAAGATCCGTTATGTCCTCATCTATTTAAACGAATGGGTACACCTAATGCACTTGATACCTCAAAAAAAAAAAAAACGTTAGTCCAAGACATCTCTCTGATGGATTATCAATACCAACTACCAAGTTCAAGTTCATCAATTCCCTCGAAAAAGAGAAACGTATGAGGAACATATTGTGCACTGCGATAGGAAATCAATCATCAACCACCACCAACTCATTTTCCACAATACTAGAAAAACTAAAAAGGAAGGAAGAAACCACCAAGTCAATTGCCGCAATGGAAGTCAATTCTTTTGATCCTCCGATACATCGACTATGGGTGTGGATACGGAAACCGTCGCTTGTTGTTTAATTGTTAACTGTTCCTTCCTCGGTCTACCACTTTTAATTGGAATCGGCGCTTCCGCGAATCGGAGTTCCAAAATATCACTTGCGGATAGATCTCGTTTCTTGGTTGCCGCGAGTTCTTCTTCACGTCGAGTCATTTCTTTGAATTTTTTCCTTTGTTTTCTCCTTGAAGCTTTAGTTTGTGGTCTACCTATCGGATCTCCCTTTCCTGGCTCTTCACTTGGTTTGATCCATGGGAGAGTAATTATCCTTAGTTGGATCAACAATACTTGACGGCTAGCCGAGTTTCCACGTGAGTAAGCTTCGTAGAATTCATTTTCTTCATTTGTATCCTATAGCGATTTCTCGTGAGCTTCCGTACGGGGAGGGTCAAAAGATAGTTGCCTCCAAAATGGATCAATAACCTCAATAGGTATAACTTATTTATACTTCACAAGCATATGACGACACGGAAGCCCCAATGAAGACATGTCCGGACAAATACACACATCACCTGGTTTTCCATAATTTTTCTCGTATGTCATTTCTCTCATCATATGTTTTATTTCCCAATGAGAGACATTGAACTCTATTCCTTGGAGCAGCTTAGTATATTGAAGAAATTGAGTCATCCTTTCCATCGAGATTTTTTCAAAAGCCTTCTGGATCCTATCGATATCATCCTTAAAGTATTGCTCCATTGCCTCGGTGACCGTAAAAACGTTTCCTTTCCCGGACTCGATGAGATCTTTAAATCTACCATGGGCGGATTCCGCTGCACTAGTTGCTTCAGTTTTGAAGTGCCTATACCGTTTTGTCCATGCATGCACAAATTTTTCCTTGTAATTATCCAACAATTTATCCCGACAATATGAGACGACGCTTGGATACACTTCGTTATATTTATCACTAAAGATATTCAATCTCTTGTCATATATATCCTCGGTAAGAGACCAATAAACTTTATTTATGATTTTCATCGTGTTCTTTGTCCACTATATCTTTAATCTTTCCTCTTTCATCTTCTTCTTTTTCGGGTGATAGTTTCTTCTTGCGAACATCTTTCTCTAGTTGAGCAAGCATTCTCTTCTTAATATTTGCCTTAGAGGGTTCAAACAAAGCATGACAATGTTTTGTCACATTTTGACCTATATGATACGTACATAGGAAATTTTGTGCATCCGGAAATACATCAGATATAACACCCATTAGTGCGTCATCTTGATCGGTTACGATGACCCTCGGAAATTGATTTTTCGGGAACAATAATTTCAATTTCCGTAATGCCCAATGATAATCGTAATCCCTATCGTTTTCCATTAAACACCAAGCCAATGTGAATGTTACCTTGTCCGATGTTTTCCCCACGATGTTCAACAACGGCATGTTGTATTTTTTTGTCTTGTAGGTGCAATCCATCATAAGAACGCCACAACATGTATGATCCAATTGTGAAAGCAAAGGGTGCGCAATGAATATTTGAAGGGGATTTTCGTCCGGTCCTATTTTAATGATACACGTGTATTTGTGATCCCAAACTATCTTCTCAAATTCTTGCATAACTCTCCTCCCTCCCCCTGCCAACCTTCTAATGGTTGCTTGTGCGCTATAAATTGTACTTAGAGAAGAAACGTTATGATCATACTTTTCCTTGAAGGTTCTGAGAATCACTCTTGGTTTGGTACATGCTTTGGTCATTATCTTTACATCCTCGAATTCACGGGGTTCTGAGAATTCATGCTTTGGCCAAACCACACCGTACAATCCCATTCCTTTTCTTTGTCTCTTAAATTGAATACAAGCTTAAAGGGGAAATTATCCTTCCTCGTCTTAGTCTTATATACCCTATTAGTCTTCTTTTCATATACATAACCCTTTCTCTTATGGATATTCTTCGCATATTTACCACTTCTCTCGCAAACCATCTCAAAACGCATATTTAAAACTTGGGTATTCCTCACCAACACACACTTGTTCTTAAGACCCGTCTCTTTTGCCCAAGCAATTGCTTCCCCTTGAGATTTAATTCCCTACATTAGGAAAACAATGGAAGATTATAAGGTTCATTACAAGCAATCCCCACATAACGTTCTAAAAACTAGGTGAAAAGAATTGTTTGGTAACATACCGGAGGAATCTTATAGTATTCGGACGTATCCGGACCAAGCGGTTTGGAATTTGTTGGATCAATGCATGTCACAATCTAAGGAATAAATGAAAAGAAAATTGAATTAGTTCAAAGAAAATAATAAAATTACCATGCTGGGTACCATTTCCGGCGTGCTCGACCACGGTTCCGGCATTGAATGTTCTTGAACACAAAGGCCGGAAGAGTCAATACTGGCATTCTCGCTAAACAGGGTACAAGCCGATAACAGGAGACGGCATTCTCAACATGTGACTTTTCCTGCCAGAACCAAGTGTCGGCATTGCAGTAATTTTAAAAAAATGCCGGGAACAACTACCAGCGTTCCAGATATTTTATATACCACGACGGTATTAGAGTTCAAAAATCTTAAACTCCTGGATGCTTTTCTGTAAGTACCGGCATCTCAGTTAGGATTGAACCATGCCGGTTGGAATATTTGGTGTTAGGTAAAAAGCATAAGTGCATACCGGCATGCATAGTTGGTTTCAATACAATGCCGAGAAAGTTTTTAAAATGGGGGATATATTATACCGGCATGGAAAGGAGTATGAATACCACGCCGGGAAAGTTTTTAAAATGGGGGATATATTGTACCGACATTGAATGGAGTATGAATGCCACGCCGGGAAAGTGTTTAAAATGGGGGATATATTGTACCGGTAGCACCAGTTCCGGCGTAGTATTCATACAACGAGCATGCCGGTACTAAGCTTTTTCAGTGAAAAAAATGGCGGTTTCTAAAAGAAAAATCAAATTTTCGACCTCCTTGAAGCATTACCTGTGTGTTGGGGTTGCTTGTATGTTGAACATGTTTACTTTCTTGGGTTGGTTCTTCACAAAACACTTCATGCTCACGAAAATCATGATCCAAGGGTGTTGGTTCATCATATAACTCCAATTGTGAGTTGTTATCATACACCGAAGATTGAAGATATGATTGTTGTTGTAGTTGAGCTAAAGATTCAGCTGCTGCAATTCTCTCATCACAATCATCTTCCATTTTCAAAAAAAAAAAAAAATCCACTCAATTTTTTTTTCTTCTCCTTCTACTCCTCACTCACACAAATTAAAATAAAAACACACACTAATCTATCCCCAAATACTTAAGAATTTACTAATTATTATTAACCACTAAACATGATTAGTGAGGGCTAGATTATGGATTTAAAAAAATAATTACATAGGGGTCACCCAGAATTGCTATTGGGACATCATTTTTGTCCTATAGCTATATCTCCAAATTAATAAATGTATCCCCCAATTGCGCGTTCAAAAACTGCTAGTTCAATTTTGAACTCGCACTTCCAGTTCAAAACTTTTTCCATTTTCTTCTCATAAAATTTAAACTATAAATTTGTTGCTTTAATCACATTTTGCTATTGATTTTGTTCATTTTATTCTTTAGTGGTTTATATACCTAGTATTTTATAGGTGTATAGGTGCATTAGAATTAGGAATTGACTACAGGCTTCCTTCTGAAAAATTTGTCACGGCTTTCGACAGCCTTGTCAATCAATGGCAATGCCAGCCCTACCCTAGAAAGGATTCTAGGTCCGTTCTTGTCCAGGACGATATTTACAGGAAGAGCTTTTAAATGTGGTGTATCTAAAATTATGATAAAACATGCGTACCCATAATATGATTCAACAACTTCAACACTATGATCAAGATTAAAGAAAAAACAAGAATTGACAAAACTTAAGAACGTTTTAGTTCTTAGCCGGAGGTCAAGTGAAAGGGATTACTTTTGTTTTACTTTATCAAAAACGTTTTTCTTTTTTTACAACTTTCGGTCAAAAATTGCTTTCTAGAGTCTAGGAAAACAATACCAAAAGTGGTTCTATGGAAATTTGATTTTTTTCTTCATTTTCTACCCTTTTTGTTAGGATTTGCAAAACTTGCCAAATTCCTGGTAGTTGAAGCAAGTGCGGTACATCATTATGACATTGTGTACCACAAAGTCATGGTAAAAGAGGCTTTTGATAAGACACGGCAAGGAAGATTATTTTCGTGGACCACTCGACAAGACTAAGAAGTTACCCGGCACCCACATTTTCTTGCCCAAAGAAAGGAACTGAGCCAAGAGCCTCTTATCTGAAATACCTTTTACCATTTGGATCAAAGTAAAGTGTACGTTTCATTAAAGTGAATTAACCACAGGTCTTTGCATTGAATTACCAGTGTCCTTTTTTCTTATGTGGTAGTCAATGAATCTATATTCTTCAATTTTCTTCCTTGCATAGTATTCTGAACGAAATCGAAATCTGATGATTTATAGATTTAGATTAAAGTGTCTTACCGATCACTAAATGATTTATACTTACAGTGTAGATTAGAAAGTCATTAATTATTAGCTCATCAAATGCCTTCATCATTATCTGTTATTCGACGTCTGGGGAACCAATTATTTCGGCTAATGATGGTGATCTATGCATTAGAAGCAGAAGAATTAGCAGCAACAAGAGATATACAAGTAGGTGCAACAACAGAGGTAAGTAATGTTAATGGTACCAGTAGGAGTAATATGATAGCTAAAGAAGGTTGCGAAGATAGATGTGGTAACGTAATGATTCCGTACCCGTTTGGGATGGGTAATAGTAATTGTTACCGCGATGTTAGATTTAAGATCTCCTGCAATTACTCTAATAATGGTCCAGTTGCTCTCTTAAATGGTGATAGGTATGAAGCTTTGCAAATCACGCTAGAGTATGTTCGTATTAATATATTTGCACCCATACATTGTGGCTATGGTAGTAATATTACCAATACCTCGTATATTGTTAGCGACATACCATTCCCCGTTTCCAACACCTCCAATAAGTTAACAGTGCTTGGTTGCAACATTTACGGTTCTGTGACGGTCTCCTTGCAAGCTGATCAGGTTGATCCATCAGCTGCTGGACTTGGTGACCGTTTTAAGGGGTGTCCATCCCGTTGTGACAAGCACACAGCTGTTCCTCCATCTCACTGTTCTGGTTATGGTTGTTGTAAGACAAGAATTCCGAATGGACTAACATCTTACACCGTACAAACAAGTAGTCTCCGCGTTGACACTCACGATTCCACGAGTTATCCATGTGTCCATGCTTTTGTGATCGACCGTGAGTTTTCTAAGGTTGAGAGGTTACTATCGTCTAAGAGTGATTCTTTTGTACCTGTAATCTTGGATTGGGCAATAAACGACGTCATGACATGCAAAAAAGCTCAAACATATCATAGCTCGTACGCCTGTGGCATAAATTCTTACTGCCTTGAATCTCAGAGTGGACCGGGCTATCACTGCAAATGTTCAAAAGGCTATGCAGGAAATCCTTACCTTCTTGATGGATGTCAAGGTACAATTTGTGTTTTTTTTCATCAGAAGAGTAGTTGCTTTTCCAAATTTGATTATATTGAGTGTTGCTTTTATGCAGATATTGATGAATGCAATGAACCAGACAAGTGCGGAAAAGATGTTATCTGCATCAACACGCCGGGAAGCTACAGATGTAGTTGTCCACCAGATATGAAATTAGAAATCTTCGAGCTGGGAAATTATTGTACACCTGACCAACAAAGACTGTTAGCTGATCAAAAAAACAAACGAAGACTTCATAATATCGTTGTCATTGCATCATCAGGTAATATAGTTACGCGCATATGCGGTGATGATTTTTTGTTTGAATATTAATTACATTCTAACAAAACTCAAACTTAATGAAATTGGACATGATGAGAGGTATATGTTTAACCCCATTCCTGTACATTTTCTTCAGGTATTGGAGGAAGCATAATTGTAATACTTCTGCTTGTGGTTGGCTATTGGTTATACAGAAGATTTGAGAGGAGAAAGCAAATGAAACTAAAGCAGAAGCACTTCGAGAGAAATGGTGGGTTGTTGTTAAAGCAAAAGATCACTTCTAATGATGGTAGAGTTGAAAAGGCAGCTAAAATATTTGTAATTGAAGAACTGAAGAACATGACCGACAACTTCAACCCAAATAGAATCATCGGCTATGGCGGCCATGGTACCGTTTATAAAGGCATGCTACCAGGTGGAGAAATAGTTGCCATAAAGAAATCTACAATGGTTGATGAAACCCAAGTTGATCAGTTCATCAACGAAGTCGTTATTCTTTCGCAAATAAATCACAGGAACATAGTAAAGCTGTTAGGTTGCTGTTTAGAAACCGAGGTTCCTTTGTTGGTTTATGAGTTTGTCTCTATCGGAACCCTCTCATACCATCTCCATCTAGCGCAAGAAGATGGCGAATCGTTTCTATCATGGAAGGTTCGTGTAAGAATCGCATCTGAGATTGCAGGAGCACTTGCGTATTTACATTCCGACGTCTACATGCCAATCTTTCACAGAGATATTAAATCCACCAACATTCTCTTGGATGAGAAATATAGGGCTAAGGTTGCTGACTTTGGACTTTCAAGATCAATACCCGTAGATAAAACACACTTAACCACAATAGTGCAAGGAACCTTCGGTTACTTAGATCCAGAGTACTTTCAGTCAAGCCAATTTACAGATAAGAGTGATGTTTATAGCTTTGGCATAGTTCTTGTGGAGCTCTTAACAGGAGAGAAGGCAATATCTATACTCAGACACCAAGAGGATAAGAGTTTAGCACTGTATCTCGTGAAATCAATGAAAGGAAATCGTTTGTTTGAGATATTAGATTCTAGAGTCCTCGATGAAGCTGACGAAGATGATGTTTTGGTTGTGGCTGAACTCGCTAAAAGATGCTTGAAATTGAATGGAAAGAAAAGGCCAACCATGAAGGAAGTATCACATTGTTTGAGTGGGTTGCATGAGAAACTTTCCACAGAATCCTTGCACAGAATTACGAATGCAAAGGATAATGGTCATGAATGACAGGTGTTGCTTTATTCCCCCTTTTTCAAGAAAACAAAGAAAAAAAAGAGGTTGCCAGCCTTATATTTGTGATGTATCTGTTTTCATTGATTTTTCTGTGTAGCATTGTAGTACGTAAATTCATTTATAACTAGATATCAAATACTATATATTGTGATAAGAAAATATAAGTAATATTGGATTGAACTGCAATTCAGAATAAGTTCATAACTAGTCCTGTAAATGGAAGAATATCCGTCGGATATTTAGAAATCCGATATCCGTCAGGTTAAGCACTACCGGATATTTGATATCCGATAATATCCTATAGGATATCAAAATCAGATATCGATTCCGACAGGCTAAGATGTCGGATATCCGATAAATGTCCGGTTATAACAAAAAAGCTTAACTTGTAAAACATTTTCATAATTGACACTTATCGGATATTTATACGACAATATCCGATACTAGACTCGAAATTAGGATAAATTACAAATAAGTTCCTATAAAATAAATTCGGATGGGGTCTAATCCGTTTCAGATATGTTAAGGAAAAAATATCCGATCCGATAAAACGGATAAAATTTTATAGGATGTCGAATATTCGGAAATAGATTCCGGATATCGGACAAATATTGACATGCCTATTCATAACCTTTTTTGGCAGAAGAGCGTGGAGCTAATTCCTTTGCCATGGCAATAGGTCCTTTGTTAGCTCACTCTTGGATTTGTGGATCAGGAATCATATTTTACTTGCTCACATCCTTAATTTAGAGAACCGTGCGTATACACATACGGATCTGTGGTTCCTTTATCTCACTCACATCATTCACATTTTAGGCGACATTAGCTTAGTTTTCTGAACCAAATGCAAATCTCGTGAATGGTATTGAGATGAACTAATTAATTATAAGATCATTAAATGTCTCCATTATTTATTCAACGTCTACAAGTAATGTTATTTGGATTGCTGATGGTAATGGTAAATATATTACAAGAAGAGCAGGAACTCTACTAGCAGCAAAAATATCGGTAAATAATAAGGAGACAAGGTAAGAAGGCTACGATGGCTACGATGGGATATTGTTAGAATATGGGCTTCCAACTCAAAATTTATTGGCAATGAGTGGAATGACCCTAAAGGATAATATACCGCAGGATTTTAGATAATTCAGACAATGTGAGACTAATAATATAATAATCTCAACTGAACACACTCCCTCACGTGTATCCTCGTTGGGTCTAACACGTGGACAATAAATCGGGTGACGTGGAGTAAAGGTGCTACCGGAATAGATATAGTAGATACTAGTAAATGTTACAACGATATCAGTTATTAGATGGGATATTGTTAGAATATGTGCTTCCAATTCAGAACCTATTGGAAATGAGTGGAATGACCCTAACGGACAAAAAACCACATGATCTTAGATAACCCAAATAATGTGGGACTAATAATATAATAATCTCAACCGAACATGTTGCCTCGTTGGGTCTAACATGTAGACAATAAATCGGGTGACGCAGAGTAAAGGTGCGGTCAAATAACAACGACACAAATAACCTGCACTGATACCATCTTAGAATATAAACTTCCAACTCAAAACCAATTGAAAATGAGTAGAGTGACCCTAATGGATTATAAACCGCAAGATCTTAAATAACCCAGACAATGGGGGACTAATAATAATCTAAACAGATATTTTGACTTTGAATTCCAAAAAAGTGATTGTGTTTAGGTCGTAGAATGTTTCAAATTAGATTTTGGGTCCCAGGACCAAGATTGACCGTCTTGACCGTTAGAGAATTTAGTGAAATTTCGAAATGACCTATCTAATATTGCGTTTAAATTTATTTACTAAATTTACCACTGAACCACCGTTATACATGTGAGTGACATAAAATTTAGGGTAAAAAATAGTTGGGGATTAGTGATCTTGAGTTAACCTTTGTATGGTGATAGGTATCAAGTTTCAAAAATCACGCTAGACTATATTCAAATCAATATGTTAGCACCCCTCACTTGTAAACACTCATAAATTCATACAAACAAGCCTTACTTTGTAGGTTAACTCTTGGTGATCAAACAAGCCTGAACTAAAAAAGCAAGAGGTGTCTTACTTCATACAAATAAGTCTAAATGTAACATGTGTGCAACTTCCCGCCATCTCGTTGTCCTGGTAGGTTGTTGCAAGATGGAATTTTTCAAGGGATATCTTACTTCATACAAACAAGAGGATTCGTCCCCAATTTGTCCTGGTAGATTGTTGCAAAATAGAAATTCCCAAGGGGCTTAAATCTTGCTTCATACAAACAAGAGGATTCGTCCCAATTGATCATTCTTCTTCTTTTTGGAAAAACAAAAAGAAAACTAACTCTACTAGTTCCACTAATCCATATGCGAATGTCTTAAACGAAACTGATCCCACTCATCCCTGCGAGCGTGCCTTTCTAATCGATAACAAGTATCCTGGGGTTGGGCATTTACTCCAATTGCTACTCCATTGTACCTGTGATCTTGGACTGAGCGATAAGTGATGTTATGGCATGCGAAGAAACTCAAAGAAATCCACCATCCAAAATCATGATTTCTGAAGTTGATGATCATCAACAATAACAACAAGATACTCATAGAATAATTTCTCCTCTAAAATGTAAATAATAAAGGAAAATAACATGAAAATGATCGGTAATATTAATATATAATCATAATAAGCTAGAAAAAACCAAGGTGATACTCTTAGAGTTACACTAACATCATCCATATTATTTGGGCTAAATAAAAATCATATCTAGTAAAAATGAAACAAAAACCCCAAATCCGTTAATATGGGTAAATTACATCCATTCGGTTTTCAAGAAATACCTAGCTTACCCTCCCATTCATTTCTTCTTCTCCAAACGAGATATGTATTCTCTCTTCGTCTTCGCTCACACCACCACCACCAACAGAACCTCCTCCAAATCTTCCCGCACCACCATCAGATCGGTATTCTCCTAATTCATTCCAGAAAGGTAATAATCTCAATTTCTTTCAATCAATCGATTTGTATTCAGAATCTCAATTTTTGATTCACCATTTTCAGATTCTTGACCTAATTTTTCATGGTTTTTTCATTCAATTTTCAGTTAAAGCTACTGCGAAATGAATCTTCTTTGTCTTCTGTTCTTGTTCGTATGTTTTCCACAGAGGTTAATTCCTCTATTAAAACCGATAGTAAGTAATCGTTAATTTGATATGAAATTGAATTTGAGTTCATCTAAAATTGTTGTATTGAGATTATAGCGGGTTTTTAAAGATTGATATGATATAAAAAGGTGAAATTTTTATCAGAATTGTAAATTAATTTTTGGTTTCCTAAATTTTATGGTTAGATCTCGAATCTGGGTTCTTAAACCAAGGACCTAAATCTCATTTTTAGTGCGTTGTTGATGATTGACGTGATTTTAGATGATTTATGGTAGATGAAGAACTCATCAGGCTTCGTAGTTTTTGTTTGTTGCGCGTATAGTATTGATTTAGCTACCAGGAGATGCCTTTAATTGTACACTAATATATAAAAAATTCAAGCTACTTTACGTGGGTATGGAATTAGGATTTGCATGTATTGATTGGATTATGGTCCTGTTCAAGTCTTAAGGTTTTTTAGTTCCACTTTTGCAATTCCATAAAATTCAGGTGTTTAGCCAATTATGATCTCATATACATAGTTAAAGTCACCGTCTTCTATAACTTCAGAACTTTACTTAAGGATTTTTTTTCCGTGGTGCTTTCATTTGACATGTTCAATAAATTGTGAATACCCCAATCTGTTGACTTAGACTAGTTTTGTTAACTTTGATTAAGTCTAACTATAATTTTATAACTTTGATCAGGCTTGTAAGACCTCTGATCTCAATTCAGATGGTTCCTTGGCATCGGCTGTTGTTCAATTTATGCCAACCATCCATTCTGGTAGTTTGATGGCCACGGAGGTGCAGAGGCAGCAGTATATATGAAAGAAAATGCACTTAGATTCTTTTTTTGAAAATGTTGATATACCACTGACTTATGTGAGTGATGATGACGATAATTTAGTAGAAGAGGTAGTAAATTCGTTCCGGAGAGCATTTCTTTTGGAAGATGATGCTTTGGCTGACGACTGCAATGTGAGCAGTTCGTCAGGAACAACATCTATTACAGCCCTGGTCCTTGGAAGGTGCGTGTGCTATTTCAGTTATATGTTTCTAGGCTAGTGTTTGGATGATTATGACCTGCAAGTGCATGAAATGAGTGCTTTAGATGTATGTGTATGAAATTGCAGGTGGTATATATGATTGATAGCTGCAAATGCAATGGAATGTGTTAAGCTTGTGCATTGCAGTGAAGTGATAGCTACATCTGGAGTTATGTTCTGCCTCGTCATAATTGTCCAAGGTAACAACATTTCACCTTTTCACTGCTTCCATTAACTATAAGATACACATGAGGAGCTGGTAATTATCAAATTGTTGGAATTTGGAAGAAGACCGGTAATATGATAGTAGTGTTGAACTAGGGTAATTGTGAACTCTTCATAACAAAATATTGAAGGTTTACTTTATTTTGGTGGTTTTCATGTCTCGCGGAGAGGATGCATGTTCTCTGTTGCAGTCATTGCTTCTTATGACATTTATATTGTTATGAAGCAAATGAGTTCGCAATAGCGCGTCTTCTCTTCCTATTTCATACATGATATAGTCTACCTGCATTACTCACAATTTCTTATAAGAGTTCCACCGTAGGAGCACAGAAATACTCATATTAACAACATATTACTCAGGAAAGTGAAAGGGCTGTAACTAGAGTTTTTAAAGGCCTGGAATCGGCTAGGAGATGATCATAAATAGACGGAACTCGGCCTGGTTGCATGGTTTGTAATTTTTCTTATAGTTGAATTCTGAAGAAACCAATTATGGTTTCATCGTACTTATGATGAAACCAAATATGGTTTCATCCTATTTTAGCTATGGAGATGATGGTAGTGGTGGTACTGGTGCCATTGGTAGTCGAAGATGGAGGTGGTATGTAGTGATGGTGCCAGTGGTCGCAGCAGTGGCAGATTTCAGCGGCAACATGGGTGATGACGTTCGACGGTGGTGGTGGGCGACAACGGTGTTGGTAGTCGGTGATGGTGGTGGGCGGTCGTGGTGCAAGTAGCGGTGCGGAAGGTGTTGGCGGTGGCTGGTAGTGGTGGTGCAATGGCGCGGTGTTGTTGGTGCTGGTCGGTAGTGGTGCTGGTGGTTGGTGATGGCGGTGGACGGTTGTGGTGGTAGTGGTGGTTCTGGATGGTGGAGGTGGCTGGTAGTGGTGGTGCAATGACGTATTGTGGTGGACTCTGTTGATGGAGGCGGCGCGGTGGTGGTAGTAGTTGGTCACGGTGGTTGGCGGTGGTGTTGGTCGCGGTGATTATTGGTGAAATGACAGTATGTTGAAAAATGATGAAACCAATTTCGGTTTCATCTATTTTTTGGTGAAACCAATTTTGGTTCCATCATTTGGTTACATCATTTTTTAAGTTTGGTTACATCATTTTTCACGAGAAATTTTGGTTCCATCATTTTTTCAGTTTGGTTTCATCATTTTTTCTCATTTTCAGTTTGGTTGCATCATTTTTTCTCATTTTTTTGAACATTGATCAATCAAATTAATTGTTTGTGGTGGCGGCGACTGGTTGGTGGTGGTGGTCGGTGATAATGATGGTGTTTCTCGGTGAAGGTGGTGGTCGTCGTCAATAATTGTCTGTGGTTGTGGTTGTTGGCTACGGTGGTAGTTGGCGCAGGTGGTGGCGTGGTGGTGGTTGGCGACTTGGAAGTCGGCGTGTTAGGTTTCATCATTGAAGTTTGTGCTGGTGAAATGACAATGTGGAAAAATGATGAAACCAATTTTGGTTTCATCTAATTTTGGTGAAACCAATTTTGGTTTCATCATTTTTTTCTCATTTTGTTGAATATTGATCAATGAAATTAATTGTTTGTGATGGTGGCGACTGGTTGGTGGTGGAGGTCAGTGATAATGGTGGTGTTTCTCGGTGAAGTTGGTGGTCTTCGTCGGCGGTGGTGTTTGGTGTTGGTAGGTGGCGATGGGGGTGGTGCATTGACGGTGGTGGTAGGTTTCATCTTATTTTGTTTCTTTTATGATGAAAGCAAATTTTGGTTTCACCTGATTTTTTTCCTAGTTTATTCGGCCTGACTTGAAAGTCGGTGTGTTTGGTTTCATCATTGAAGTTTGTGTTGGTGAAATGACAATATGTGAAAAATGATGAAACCGATTTCGGTTTCATCTAATTTTGGTGAAACTAATTTTGGTTTCATCATTTTTTCTGTTTGGTTTCATCATTTTTTTCTCATTTTGTTGGATATTGATCAAAGAAATTAATTGTTTGTGGTGGTGGCGGCGGCGGAGGTGGTGGTGCGTTGTTGTTGTTGCGCGGTGGTGGTGGGCGACGGTGGTGTAGCGGTGGTGGTGGCGATGGCGGTGGTGGTGGCAGTGTCGGTGGTGGTGGCAGTGTCGGTGGTGGTGGCGATGACGGTGGTGGTGGTGGTGGTGTAGTGACGGTGGTGGTGGTGGTGGTGTAGTGACGGTGGTGGCGGTGCAGTGGCGGTGGTGGAAGTGGTGGTGCAGTGGCTGTGGTGGTGCTAGTTGGCGTCGGAGGTTGGCGACAGCGGCGGTGTTGTGGTGGTGGTGCGGTGGTGGCGGTGGCAGCGGCGGAGTGGCAGTGGTGGTGGAGATGGCGGTGGAGTGGCGGTGGTGGTGCAGTGGCGGTGGTGGTGGTGTAGTGGCGGTGGTGCAGTAGCGGTGGTGGTGGCGGCGTTGGAGGTGGTGCCGTGGCGGTGGTGGTGGTGGTGTGGTGGCGGCGGTGGTGGTGGAGGTGCGGTGGTGGTGGCGGCGATGCAGTGGCGGTGGTGGTGGTGCTGCTGTGGTGTGTTGCTGTTGGTGGTGAGAATATAATAAAAATTAAATGTGGGGTTGATTTTTATTTTTGTTGGGTGATTTAAACTAAAAGGGTAATATAGACAGTTTATGTTAAATGGGGTTTTTGTGAACAATTTGTTTTGTTGGAGTTTTTGTGCATGGATAGTGACACCTTTGGTGTTGTAACTCGCGGACTATTTAAGAATCCTATTATTGGGGCTCTAGGGGGAGACTATTTTTGGGGCTACTTTACTAAGCGGAGCTTAAATGTTATAGGGGGAGATCACATTTGTGTATAAATTCTGAAATACCCTCCATAAAATTTTTTTATTCCCCTTATACCCTCTCATTAACTACCTAATCTAATAAATAAATAAATAAAATAAAATAAAAAACTGAAAAAAACGCATGAACATTTAAAGAAAAAAAAAACGTCAACCCCTTTCTTTTTATTCTTCCTTCCTCTTTTTCTTCTTCTTCTTCTTCTTCTTCTTTCCTTCTTCTTATTTTCTTCTTCCATTGAACATTCAAAAAAAAATCGTCGTCGATTAACCACATTCTATAAAACCATGAAACCTAAGGAAAATCTAGGTCAATCTTCGTCGAATCAACCTCCTACTAAAGCAGAGAAAGCAACTTCATCAACTGAAGATCAAGAGGAAGTGAATGAAGGAGTTCCAGAAGCCTCCGAGTCTCCTGACATGACAGTAATAAGGTATGAATTAAAAAACCCAGTGTTTATTTAAGCGTTTCGTTGATTAATCAGTTGGATTCGAAAATTTTAGGTATGAAATAACGGTTTCTGAAAATGCTTACGGCTGGGAGTAATACTCCTGTGTTCATAATTTTTAGGTATGAACCTAACCGTATATACTCCTGTGTTCATAATTTTTTAGTTTTTGCATTGTTACGTCTCGGTTTTCCCAACCGTATCTTTATTTCTTGACCATAATATCCAGTTTCCTAGACGTTTTTACATTACGTCTCGGAATTTTCTAGCCGTATTAATGCATGTGTTGTACTGTGAACTGGCAATATAGTGTCGTATAGGTTTTCCTATCCGTAATTGTTTTTCGGCTTGGTCGAGTACTAAGTTCCCATCCGTAATATGTTTTTCAGCTTGGTATATTACAATTTTCCCATCCATAATTTGTTTTGCGTCTTGGACTTTCCAATTTTCCTAGACGTTTGATGTGTTACGGTTTGGTTATGTCAAATTTTCCCAGACGTATTTGTTACCTACTTTTGGTTTTTTGCCTTGTTTGTCTTGGAACAGAGGGAAAAATAAGAAGAAAAGATCCCAAGAAGTAACTCCTTCTGGTGACCCGACTCACGTCACGCAAAACCATTGGGTGCAGACGCAAGGAAAACAATCGGAGTTGTGACTGCTGGAGAAAAGGAAGGTGGTGGAGATGGATTTGGAGTTACTGGAGGAACTGAAGTTGGAGTTGCTGGAGGAACTGGAGTTGTTGTTACTGAGGGAACTGAAGTTGCTGTTACTCAAGGAACTGAAGTTGTTGTGACTGAAGTTGTTGGCACTTCTAGTGGTGGTGGAAATGAAGGTGTACTTATTGTTACCGGAGGAAAAGAAGTTGGCACTCCTAGTACTACTGCTATTGATAAAGGTAAATCCGTAATCGAGGAAGGCAAAGAGGAGGACAAGAAGGATGGAAAGAAGAAGTATAAACCTAAGACAACGCCAAGAGAAGTAATTGATTCTATGGAGCCTTTACCTCCCAAGAGGAATGGAAGACCTTGGGGTGAGCCAAGAGATCGTTCCATCTTGATTGGCTACAGTTCTTCATGGGCTGCTAGGGTTTGTGGTACAAAGGTAATAAATCAAATTACATATATGTTATATTCATTTTGTTATGGATTTTTATTTTTACAACCAATTTTTTTTTTGGTAGCTTCCGGATAAAGCTGTCCCTAAACTAAAGCACCAACAAGCAAAGTTTTGGCCGTTGGACGATGAGCATCCAGATGTACAAGTTTTGGTCAAATCTTCGGGGTTGTGGTTTGGAATCGATGATTTGCAGAAGACATATGATGTTGTCACAGTTTGTGGTTTTAGAGAAATATTTTGGCCCGAAATCATGACTTTTCACCTCCCATTAGGCGAGATGACAATCACTTCGGATGACGCAAAGAAAATCACTGGTCTAGCTTTGGAAGGAAAGGAAGTGTTTGAGGGTTTCAACAATTCCATGCCTTTTGATGAGCTTTGTGCCTTGGCGAAGAACTGTCTTGGGTGGGGTAAAGATGAAGCGGAAGAAAAGTTTGAGATAGGGTCTGGAGCACCTCCTAGATCTAAAAGGAAATTTAGTGCACCTGGAGAAATTAGTGAAGCAGTTAATATGTCAAGGAAGATTAATTTGGGTCGTCTGAGGGATAAGTTTGGGGATTCTAAACGCAATACGGATATGGGATTGGTGGAGATGGACGCAGAAAGAGATAGACATACGGCTATAGCTTACTTGCTGCATGCTCTTGGGACCGTCCTTTTCCCCGATTTCTCAGGCAATAAGGTAAATGCATGTTACTTGCAGTGGTTGAAAACTCTTAGTCTCAATAAGGAAACAAACGAGGTACCTAGGTACTCGTGGGCCACCGCCCTCCTTGCTGATGTGTTGGAATGTATTTGCAAATCTTCCAGATGCAACGAAACACAAATTACGGGATGTGTTGCTCTTGTCTAGGTATTTTTTTTGTTTTAATATAACAAATGTTTATTTGTTTTACTTTTATATACTGATTTGTGTGTAATAAGTTATTTATAAACAATTTTTTTTATTTTTTGCCGTAGTCATGGGCTTATGACCATTTTGAAAGCTTGAGGCCTACTCGGAATACAAATAGTCCTCTAGATAAACCTACAGGAGGGAGATACCCTTTTGGAGGGACCCAACACAAGGCTAAAGAGACGGAAATGGTCGACATGAGGAAAAAATTGGATGCTTTGACAATTGAAGATGTGGTTTTTGATCCATATTTAAAACTTGATGAGGATGGTGAAGAGGAAGTTGATGATAGAGTATTTTCTGATGTGGCAACCTATACGGGACCTTTGTTTCATGCAACCGGGTTCGTCATTTTAGATCCTCGTAGAACGTTCCGCCAAATCGGTATTGTCCAGAAAATTATGCCTGAAGATACTTGTTTTAGGATGAGAGTAGCCACCTCTCAATTTAAGCAAAAACAGGTGAAATTGAACTATGAAAATGCATCGGCGATCGGCCTTTGGAATGCTCGTTCAGAAGAAGTAAACCAAATGAGTAGAAGACTCCTTGAAGTAGAACATGGTACTTCCCAAGCGGATGCGAATTACATGGAATGGTATGGAGAGTGGGCTCATCCTTATGTGCTCGAGGTGGTCGAGGTGCAAAAGGTGGAACAAGTTCTCGAGGTGGTCGAGTTACTGGACCAACTGCAAAAGTTAGCCGTGTTGGAACAAGTGCTCGAGGTGGACGTGGTGGAGGTAGAAAGGCTCCAACTCAAGGTGGCAGCGGTCGAGGTAAAAAATCTTGAGTTATAGAACAAGTTGTGGAACCTCGGGCAAGTGACGATTTGGATGCCTTTTTGGAAAGCACGTCGGAGGAGGGATCAAGTAAAAAGTGAATGACTATTTACTTTTTATTAATTTACTTCATGGATCTTTTATTATCTAAAACTTTGTCTATTTACTGTTTGTGTGTTTGGTTATGGATTTTGATGGAAAAACTTTTAAAACTTTTCATTTATTAATGAATGTTAGTCTTTCCAATTGTCTAATCTAAGTAAACTGATAAAATAATCAAGATTCACTAAGTTTTTGTCCAATTTCGGCTAGTTCGATCCTTCACATAACCTAGCCGAAAGTGCACATAATCCTTGTCAAATATACTTGGACAGGATTGCGATTGGAAAGTCCCGGTCGTATTAGTTAAACGGGTAGGAAACTTAACCGTAACCCTGTTACGGTCAGGAAATACCTGGTCGTATATTTCACTGGATACTCAAAATTTAACTGAACCTTGGTTACGGCTATGTTTCCAAGCCAAGTATTTTTTTTGCGGTTGGAACTCCGAGCCGTAAAACTGACATAAATTTGTAAGTCTGGTTTACGGCTTGGTGTACATTTGTGGTTCCTGGCCATAAACTTATTACGTCTTGGACATTCTATATATCCGGGCCGTAATTATGATAAACCACAAATCCATCAAGTTATACAGAATATCGGTTGGGTCTCACATGCAATTTCCAAGACGTAAATACCTATAATTATGAATACCACATCATATCGGCTAGGTTTTTTGAATTCTGAAAAATAGATCCGTTTGAAGACTGATCTATAGAAGGTTCTACCTATTCAACCACTAATTTAAACTTGAAATAACTCCCATCTCCATATAACCACCCATTCCAAATCAAAATCACACCTTTTATACTAATAATCTCCACTAAAACTCCTACAAACTCAATGTAATGTACTCAAAGGACACTACACCATTTTTCCAATATAGTTACAGAAATTCGTAACAGCTTCTAAGAAGTCACGAATACGTAACAGGATATCGCTGTTACAAAATTTTCGTAACTTCTCGCTGCAGTTACGAAAATAGTAACAAGCAGCTGCTGTTACGAATTCGCAACTGCGGATACTTTATGTGTGCGACTAGTTTGTATGCGTGGTAACACCTTACTTCAAGTGTGCGAAATACGTGTGGGCACATCGGAATCACGTGACGAACACACTTGTCAAAATCAGGACCCTTAGATCCAACAGATTTTTCTTAGAGATTATAACTCACGGAGATGGTGTTTTATAAACCAAAAATAACATCGAACCTAACCCTAGATTCAATATCGTCTCCATGACTCTCTCTTTCTGTTTTTCCTTTTTTTCTTGCTCACCAAAATCGCTGATTTTTTTTGTGTGTGTGCAAACTATGGAGCTAAGAAGATCATTAGATGAAGAAGGAGATGTTGATATTGATGGTGAAGAATCAGTTGTAGGATTAAAAGACTGAATTGGGAAGAAGATTAGCTAGGGTTTCTCTGAGAATCGAAGATATTAATGATGGTGGTGATATGTAACTGAGATCGAGATAATAGGTGTAGCATCAGAAATTCTCGATGAAGTTGGTGTTGATTTGGGCATCGATTCAAACCCAGAAGAAATTGTAAGTGAATTTAGGGTTTTGTAATTTGGTGATTTTTGTATGAAATCGTTTTAAATCAATAAATTGTTGATGGGTTTAGTCTTAATTAAAGTAGAGATAAATGTGTGAGATTTAATTTGAGTTTTTTTTTTGAGTTGCAGGAAGAAGATTTAGATGTTGTGGATGGTTAGGCTCAAAAAATGAGTTGTTGATGTTGTCTAGGAATTGTAGTGGTGATTCAGATGAAGTTGTTAGTTCTGAATTTAGAAGAAAAGGAATAGAATTAGTGTTTAGATTGAGTCTGGATAAGGGATTGTATATATTGAATGGTTGGTGAAGAAATTGAGGTAGTGGTAGTAGTAGTGATGTGAGGTTGTAGAACTGAATTACCGGATCAGCTAATGGTAGATGTGAACAACTTTATTTAAATGTATACAAAGTATGTTTATTTTCATTTGGATTCATTTGGTATGTTGCTTATGTACAAGGTGAATCCAGGATAATAGATATGGATATAACAAGCTTCTGAAACACGACGGTGCTCGCTATATGCAAAGTCAAGAAAACTTGATGGCATAGGAGATATAAATTCAATGACGTAATATTTACTTTCCTTCGATTCAATTTCATCTTCATCATCAGTGGTTTAAAGTGCTACTATGAGTTACCTATTTTGATGCATGGTTATTGCTTCTTCATGTTTTAGATTCACTATTAATATATGTTATGATTTCTGCATCTTTTTAGCTCTAGCTACCATGAAGAAGTTAGCAGAAATGAAATGCAGAGGCAACCATAACATTTATTCTTTCATTACTGTTGTGTTGGTGCAGTGGCGTCTGTTGGATGAGGAAATAGAATGGTGAAAAGTGGAGTTGAAGCTATAAGGAAGTGGAACCACAATAGGAGTTGGTCTCGTCAAGAATGGGATTGGGGATGGAGATGGAGATGGTGTTGGAGCACTTGGAAGAGGAATTGGAGATGGTATTGGATATGTTGCAAGCAGAATAGAAGTTGGAGATTAGTAAGCAATATCTTTTGATTCCCTTGTCAATAGAGTTTGGGTCTGCGTTGCTGAGATGAAGTCTTTTCTTAAGCTTCTCTTTTATTAATTATGATTTACAGGGTCAGCCTTAGATAAATTGAAAGAATTACGGGGGCTTTTAACACTTACAATCCGCTCACCGGGTTCATCCTTAGATAGATTGAAAGAATTAAGGGGCTTCTCTTTTATTAGTAGCACCAAGAGGCTGTTGGAACTGCCAAGAAAGAGGTATAGTGTATTACATGTTGTATGACTTATATTTATTAGTAAGCAACATCTTCTGATTCGCTTGTTAATAGAGTTTGGGGTCTGCACTGCTGAGATGAAGTCTTTTCTAAAGCTTCTCTTTTATTAATTATGATTTACAGGGTCACCCTTACATAAATTGAAAGAATTACGGGGCATCTGCTCACCGGGTGTAGCACCAGGAGGAAGTTGGAATTGCCAAGAAACATGTATAGTGTATTACATATTGTATGACTTATATGGATCACTCTTTTTGTATAAGCTTTCAGTATAATTTAATAATTTTACCTTTTTTTTGCTTGGTAAATATAATTTTACTTAAATTGCACACATTGAGTTCTAATCAAGAATGGTGTTCGAGTTATTCCATAGACTATTTTAGACGAGTGCCGCAATAATATCACAATATAAATTTGGTTTGGGCCAGGACTGACGTGAAGAGGATGCCCTACTAGCTTGTGCAGACTCTAGAAAATGCCCTATTAGCTTCTTTGGGTTCCTGGAATGGACTCTTCCGACTGCATTTGACATAATGCCATTGTTTAGTTGATCTTGTGTTGTCTGTTTAATTTTATCAAGAGTTTGTATCTTAGGATTTCTATGACCAATGTGTTTCATTGATCTAATTCTTTCTCATTTTCTAGATTTGAATGACTATTTGAACAAATATACTTTAGCTGATTAGAAATTATCTGACTTGCTTGATTTATTCCATGCTTAGTCAGCTTATTGCGCGTCTTATCACTATACACTGCGTGTTTGTTGCTAGCTGTTGAGTTGCAATCACAGTTTCGGTGCTCTGAAATGCCGGATTTTTTTTACCATCCATAGCAAGGGTCAATTCTAAGTTATGCATCTATATTTTATTTATTTATTCTCATTTATGGTCCAGATATTATAATAGCAAGGTCTGGAACCAAGGAGCTTATGGTTAGCTGTTGAGCAGAGGAACCAGAATCACTCGCTTCCTCAAAGAAGGTAAGATAAGCAAAAAAACTTTAGTTCCCATGTCAGTTTTGTTTGTTTACTGGGTTTGATGCTTCTTTGGTTTTCTGACTGTAGGCTTGTTTTTGTTTTTTTTTTTTTTTTTTTTTTTTGTTTTGCAGTTGGAGTACTTGGGGAGAATGTGTGTTACAAAGTGCTAGCTTTGTACGTCTGCTCAATTGGTGAAGTTTGAAGATATTGCATAGTTGTTGTTGCATTGCAGTCTGCGGCTTCACCGATTCTGCTTCAAATGCAGCAGTCTGCGGCTTCACCGATTCTGCTTCAAATGCAGCACTCTACGGCATGGGAAGGCAAATAATGTTACATGGGAAGGCAAAGAATGTTACGTGAGTCCTGTTTCTGTTATTTTTATCTCATATGCCATCTCCTTTATGTTGAAAACTTAAATTCTCTAAAATTAGGAATAAAACTTGGAAATTCTCTTAAATCTAAACTACTTGAATGTATGTAAGAATGGATGAAGAAGTTATTCTTGTATGTATGATAGAATCTGGTTGGACGGATGGAATGGAAGATTTATGCAGGTTATTTTGTGTTTCCGGTATATTTCCGGCTGAAAATGGACTGACCGTGACCAATATTGACCAGGTCAAAAATGGTCAATATTGACTGGCAGTAAAAAAAAATTGATGTTACAAAATATTCGTAACGGCTGATCCCTGTTACGACTCCCCTGTTACAAATAATTCGTAATAGCTTCGTCCTGTTACGAAATTCCACGTAGTAACAGCTTCTCCCTATTACAACCGTTGTTACAACCCAAAATTTGTAACAACTACAGGGCCGTTACAAAAATTTGTCATGCCATGTTTTGAAACAGATCCTGGCTATTACAACCCTGCTTTGTAACATGTAAGATCTGTTTCTAATAGGCCAAACTTCACTTTGGAAGAAGACTTATCTCTTTGCAACAATTTTGTACTATGCTATCCAAAGAAGGGAGAAGAACGAAAGCAAGGTGGTTTAGCCAGTAAATCATATTGGAGTAATATTTTTGAGAATTTTTGTAGTGAAACATGTAACACTAACAACCGCGATGGGGTTGAATTGTATCTTTGATTTTCAGACATACGCAAAAAAGAGGAAGAATATATGGCTTTACAACCAAGTTCGACTTAGAGGTGAGATTGATAGAGAAATCGCGGCTCAAGCTAAGAAGGAATGGATAAAATGGAAAGGTTATGATTTCAACTTGGAAGCTTAATTCACCATCATCAAAGACTTCTTAATACATCGAAAGGGGTGTTATTAAAACCAACTTTGTAACGGGGATCTATTAAGTATGTAATGGGTTTTATTGTGGCCTAATTAATTAAAGTATTACTAATTTTCAATCTTAATATGTATTCATGTTAAAAATCAAAATTTCTCATCTTACAGATTCAATTACAGACGGGAAATATATGAATTCCAAGCCGTAAAACAAATTCAGGAGATTTTCGTTGAATGACGGCTAGAAGTTCTTAACTTCCCATCAGTTATTTGTGTTTACGGCTGGGAATTCGTCAAATCCAAACCGTAATTGTTTACTTACGGCTTGGTCGACACAATTTTCCAGCCGTAACAGAATTAAATTCCAGATTTTTTCAGATTTTTGACGGATTTGAATTGATGAAATTGATGTTGGGAATTGATTATAAGGTTATCTTGAGTTTTGTAATGAATGGTTTCATCGTTTTTCTTCAAAACAAATTCACCAAAATCACCATTTTTCCTTCTTCAAAACTCAAAAAAAACATTAAGGTTTTGATTAGTCTAATTGATTCACTAAGACTGATTAGTTAGATTAATCAAGTTAATTAGGCACTAATAAAATTAAGGGTAGATTAGACATTACAAAAAATGATGGATAAGGGGTGGTATGGGTTGTTATTTCATGACCCAATATAGCCCCCAAAAACCCATCTGTTTGTAGCCCCAATAATAGGATTCTTATTTAAGCACGGGGTCATAATATTTGTTGGTAAACCAAGGATATCACACACCTTTCACTAGATCCTAAAAGTAAAGCTTATTAAAAATAACTAAAATGATTTACAACATCAAGAAGAAAATACTCACAGAATAATTTCTTCTCTCAAATGTAAATAATAAAGAAAAATTAAATGAACATGGGTAATACTAATATATACTACTTACTTTTGATAAAATAAATCACTCAACGAGTATCTTGTTATCGATGATAGTCACTAATACTATAATTCATAAATGTTAGACTGAGTAAACAAATAAATTTTTCAATTATTTTCTAATTGAAATTAGGGGCCTGTTTTTATATGTTTACAATTCTAAAGATTCAAAAACATGAAACATCCATATCATTTTTTTTTTTGCTCACTAAAGTAAAAATTTTATTAGAAAAAGGAGAGCATGCAAAAGAGCAGCCAACCACCAACAAAACAACAAAAAACCAAAAGAAGGAAGACCCTCAAAACAGAACTACCCTAAGGAGTTTCGAAAAAAACATTTCTCCAGTTTACAATGACCTGATCGATAGAAATTCCAGACATGGAAGGAGAGAATCTAGCCCACTGAAAAACATTTAACTTGATATCGTTGATGATGTTTTCAATTGTTCTTTCTTTGTTGTTGAAGACCCGATTGTTTAAGATGAGGTCACAATATTTCTTTTACCAAGGGAAGCATATAGTTTGTCTGAATAACCAACATCCAAAATCATGACTTGTGATGTTGATGATCAATAATAAGAAGATACTCACACAATGATTTTTCCTCTCAAATGTAAATATAAAAAAGGAGTATTATTAATATACAGTACTTACTTTTGAGAGAATAAGTCACTCTGCGAGTATCTTGATATTGTTGACGATCACTACTAACATGTACAAATGCGGAGAATTTATTCTTAACTGCTAATAGTTAGAGGCTAAACACATATACAAATTGGAGCTTTTTCCTCAAAAATTGGGCCGCTGTTTTACCAAAGCCAAGATTAATTTTCCTTTGTTTATCACTGACAATGACTTATATTTATACATAACAGTCTTACACATTTTAATAGTTTAGCCTCTTATAATTTCTATGATTTCCTTTTTACAAATGGGCATTACCAATGTTGTTAGTTCCCGTACACAAATTAAGATCCAATATAAAAAAAAATTATATTTTAATTATTAAATCTTAACTAAAATAAGGGTCCGTAACTTAACTAAAATATATGTATACAAATTAACAACACTCCTAACTTATTAATTAAAATTTTAAATTACCCCTACGAAAAATCCACAAACCACAATTGGTTATTAGATATTCTTTTATAGGAGGTCACTAGTTTAAATCCCACGCTAATGAATTCCATAAAAATAATGACAGTGTAATACAAAATTTAATTGAGAGATGAGTCTTTTAAGGTGAAAAGGATGGATAATTATAGCAAAAAATCCTACCGAAAACGGGAAGGTTGTGCGACCATTTGGCTACCAATTATTCAATTAGTATAATTATAATTATTAAGTTACTAATCGGTAGATTTTTAGAAATTATAGCACAATAATTCATCATATTGGTGACCTCAAATATAAGAACTGGTACAACTATTTTCCACTGATCCGAGCACATATTGGGCCATATATTAAGAAACAAAAGAATAAGAAAATCGGGCCAATCGCAAAATCCTCGATTCGATCATTAAAACCAATCAGAACATTCCTCCATAAGATTTTTTTTCGTGTAATAAATGCAATAAATAATAAGTGTACTTACATAAAAATGAAGAAACCCAAAAGAACCTCATATTAATTCCTTTTATCTTCCTCCATAGATATCAATATCATCATCCCAAACTCCGGTAACATAGGCCACCATCATGCCAGGTGGTGAACTTTTGTATCTTCACCGCAACATCAACCCGCAAAATGAACCTGCAATACAACCGCATCAACCACACTGTGAACACGCAAATCACGTAGGCATCAACGTGTCCACAACCAATCTTCGCATGTACAGAGTGCATGCATTAAAGTACGAATATATTGTGAGATGCTGGGATAGATGTTGATTCATTGATTCTAAACCCCACGGGTTTTTCATGATCTCCTCAACATCCATAACGACAGATCTAAGAGATGCATACAAATATTAGGGTAGATCTATACGAAATGTAAATAAGACAAAGATTTATGTGGTTCGGCTCTAAGGCCTACATCCACAGGTCTGAGGGTGATTCACTATGATGGTAAAAGATTACAAGATTAGTCGAAAGACTTTGGGTGATCATGGAACCCGAAGGTTAACGCTCATACTTACTCTTCCCTTCTTTCTCTCTAATTGTTCCCCTTCTCTCTCCAATTGTTCGACCCCCCTCCATGTAACAGGAAGGGTCATATATATAGCTCTTCTACGTGGGTCCCTTAGAAAGGAGTTGTTATAATTTTATCTTCTTGTGCTTTGTGCATAGTCCGCGGACCTCTTGGTCATCCCTCGGCTTCTATGCTTCCTAAGATCATCACGCTGACCAATCTCTCTCTCTCTCTCTTACTAAGACTGGGAAAGAGCTGTTGTATCCTTATCTTCTTGTGTTCTATGCATAGTCCGCGGACCTCTATGTCATCCCGCGGCTTCTATTATTCCTACGCTCATCACGCTGGCCTGCCTTTGTTCTTGTCGTCAGTCCAACCGACACATTCCCTTCGCGCCAGGCGGTGTCAGTCCTTCCCTGTCGCGTCTGTCAGTGGGGCTTCACCTAGACGTTGATCAGATCTTGCCTCGTGAGGGGGTAAAGTGTAATAGGGAAGTTCTTTGGTGCTACGCGGGTATACCTTCCTTTGATGCTCCTTCATCTTCGATCGATTATCTTGACAGATGGCGCACTATCTAGACCCACGGATGATCCTGTGTGTCACCCACCTTTGTGACGTGGCTTCCACGTGGGGATGCTAGTACACGTGGTGAGGGAGGTAAATAAGTGTATCTACAATTTTCCCCTCTTCTTGTAACTAGGCGCCAGCTATAGTTGGAAGAAGAACCGTGTGATATGTTTTTATCTCCCTCCTCATAACTTCTCCTAAAAAGGAGTTATTTGAATTTATTGTGCACGTTTCCCCTGCATGTCATGATTGCCCCTTGGGTAGTGGGCGGTTTCTTCTGGCGACATAAAAGAGGAGAGAATGATGGAATGTGAATTAAACTCACATTCTCTGTTTTATTCTCTGCCCCATTTTCTTCTTTACCCTCTTAACTTCTTCTCGCTACCATTATCGTTGCTTTCGCCATCGTTGTCGTCGTTGCTGTTGTTGCTGTCGATGTTGTTGTTGTTGCTTCGCTGCTTGTTGTTGTTGTTGCTGCGTCGCTGCTTGCTTCGTACAACTATTGAGGTTCAGGTAGGGTTTTTGTCTCGTTTGTTCGCCATTTTTGTTCCTGTGGAGTTTTTGATTTTCCTGGTGATGAATCGTGATGGGTTTTAATCCCATGCATGTCATGGAATCGAAGATTGCCCCCGCTGAACCGGGTGTTTTACCGGCTACGTTTTGATCCTTTTTGAGTGGGGTAATGAATTGAGAATTTAATCGGCGGCTGGTGAAACTTAGGTTTTCTTCGTGTTCTTCTTGTTCTTGAGATTTCCTCGTTTTTTGATCTTCCTTGACCGACTAGTCCTCCCGTTTGTGTTTGTGTTCGCAGATATGTCGGATTATCCATGGGTACCTTATCAAACTCCTCCGCCGAGTCCTCATAGATCTCCTCGGGAGATTCTCACATCGGGAAGGGGCTTCTCCTTCCTCTCGCTCGGGTAACCCTCGGGATAGGCGTCTATCCTCGCCTTCTAGCCGAGGCCCCGTTCCAAAGAGGTGATCCGCCCGGGGGTCGAAATATGCCTCGAGCCGTCCTAGAGATGAGTCTTCTAAGAGGCAGCAGACTCCAAGACCGAACTCTTAAATGTGCAGCCTCTTCGTACCATGCCTCCTTTGTGGGCTAATCTTCCTCCGTCTTCATATGTGCCTAGCTCAGGCAGAACAACTAAGAACCATCCCGCGAAGAGGAAGGCCTCAGAGATGGAGTCTTTGGGAGACGTGGTTCCTCCTAAGAAGAAGGTAGCAGGTTCTGCGGAAGATGTTGTGGGGGATGCTTATGAAAATGACTCTGCTGTCACATTTCGTCCCCTACCCATGGGTAATAAGAAGTTCACTTTCAGGCACATAGATCTTGAATCCTTCAAAGTGAAGCACGGTCTTCAGCACTTCCAAGTGAGTTTCTATGCCCCTGATAAAGACATAACTTACGAGATGGTTGTTAATTATCAGTATGATGATTTTCATCTGTTGACGACCGTGGGCGCTTTTGAGGCTGGTCTGATATTGCCTTTATATAAAGCTGGTGATGATTTATATTATCGGGTCTTATCTAGCCGCGGTACTGCTAAGAAGAGCCATAACCGTGGGGTGCAGCAATTGACGGGAAATTACCTTCGTCATCTCCGGGAGTGCTATCTTCGTAGCAAGGGGCAAACGATGATGACCTGTTATGCTCCCAACTTAGAAGAGGAGAAAGGGTGGTATACTCCTGAAAACTTTAACAAATCCTTTGGAGATTATGTTAACAGGAAGACGTGCAAGCCGTGGTCTGTGAATCTGCGGAATATCTCTCATGTTAAGGGGGAAATTCTCCTCTTGAGCGAAGTAAGTGACTCCAAGATGGCAAGGATTCCTGGTGCCGAAGGTCTTCCTATTCCTGCTGATGAGAGGATCAAGCGTGATCATGATTACGAATGGAAACCTAGTGTTGACATCTCCTACCGCGAAACCTCTCCTTCTCGTTACGCCCATTATTTCCCTTGGCAGATGAGTTTCGAAGGTATGGATTTTGATTACTACCGTGATGTTGATGACGCGGACGAGGAGGGTAACTCCGACGCAAACCCTCTTCCGCGGAATGCTAGTGTTGCTAAGGTATGTTTGTATTCTTCGTATATATGCCCCTTCCTTTTCTTAAGTAATATGGATTATGCCAAGGAAAGGAGATACTCAAGGTTATTTATTATTATGTCCCGCAGGTGGTTAGAAAGAAAAAGATCAACCCCAAGCAATCGTCAAATTCTCCTACTGGAGACTCTACGCAGTTCGAAGATGTGAACAGTCCAGTGAACGCTGGAGAGGATGTGTCCGACGAAGAGGAGCGGATGGAGACTTCTCCACCTTTGCAAGAAGGAGATATTGCTGGTGGCGGTGATGGTGGCGTTGGTGATCAAGCCACAGGTGGTGATGGTGGTATTTTTAATGAGGCCGCTGGTGGCGGAGTTGGAGGTGGCGATGGTGGTATTGTTAATGAGGCCGCTGGTGGCGGAGTTGGAGGTGGCGATGGTAATCAAGTCCTCTGTGTTGATGGTGATCAGACCAGTGATGGAGCAAAATCTATTGGGGCTGTGGTCATGGAGGTCGGTCAACAGCAGACAGTCACGGACAAGGGAAAGGGAGTTGCTTTTGTGGATAGCAGTGGTCAGGACGTGGGTGCTTGTGGTGAGTTTTCTTTTGGTAATACTCCGTCCGGGGATCAGTCTTTTGATATGGCCGCGGCTATGGGACTCGTCTTGGATTTTAGTCTTCTTTCTCCTAGTGATGACTGGGATGTGCTTAAAGGTAGCGGTGGTGGTGGCGCGACAGCTGCCGTGCCTAGTGCCGAGGTTCCTTTGGTTCATCCGGAGGGTTATGGTGGCACCTCCTCCGGTGTTGGGGGTATTTTGACGCAAGGTCAAGCTAGTGCCGCACCGGTGTGAATCCCTTGGGTTTCCCTCTCGATGATTTCCCGCAATCCTTAATCGCGGATGGTGATGATGTTGTCTTAGGTTGGATTAGAGAGAAGGGTTTGCTCGCCGTGCCGCATCCCCGCCCCCGTGATTGAAGGGGAAAAGAGTTCGGACTCTTTTACTCTCCAAAGATATGGAGTCGATCTCTCGGAGATTGTAGATGTAGAGTGGGATAAGGATCTTGTGTCCAAAGGGGGTTGATTTGGTGGTGAATCCTCCTTCTACCTGTCGCTGGTATGATGGATGTTCTTTGATGGGTACCAAAGATAATTATCCTCAGCAGCGACTATTGGAGGTATGTCCCATTCTTCGTAACCCTGCTCTTACTTGGATATGTTATTTGAACTAATTTCTTTTTGATCCGTAGGTGATGAGGAGTGAGTATTGTAACCATACTCTATACCGGCTCTTCAAGGCCAAGTCTCTTAAGCTAGAGGAGAAACTCCGCCACCGTGAAGGAGTGATTTCAAGCGTCGAAGCTGCGGCCTTTGCTAAAGATAGGGAGATAACTGAACTGAGGGATCTTCTTAAGCGCAAGGAACAACAGGGCGTGGATGAGGCTGCGCTCCGTTCCGAGCTAGATTTAGTCAAGGAAAAGTTAGAGGTTGCTGAGCAGAATTCTTCGTCCCTTTCAGGTTTGAACCTCCCCTACTTTGCTTTTCCGATGTTCCCTATATGTTCTGATTCGTCTCCTTCTTCTCTCCTCCCGCGGTATTGTCTTAAGTGGGCGGAGTCCCTAAATTGATGTGGCTTCGTAGTGAGAGAGTTCGCCAAAAGGGGCGTATTGCTGAGTTAGTTGAGAAACTTAAGAGCGAAGCGTTGAAATGGAATGCTCGCGCGGATGTTCATAACGATATGGCCGAGGAATGGCGTCAGATAAAATTTAGTTGGGTAGATTTGCAAAATCGAAACGATCACGATCGTGAGTTGCTCAACGGGACTCTCTTATGGACGCGGGATAGGCTCGAGGAAGCCCGTGGCCAGATTTCCGCCCTAGAGGTTAGGCTTAATGATATGGAAGAAGAATTGCGGCGAGCACGTTCTTCTCATCCCTCTGATGTGCGGGTTTATATGCGACGTCTTGCCAAGGAACGAGATGATGCTAGGGCGGAATCTGGCGCTCTTAGTAGTGCCTTATCCACGTCTCGAACTGATGTGGCTCGTCAGGCCGAGTATGAGAGGAACTTAGAGGTGACTATGTATCGTCTTAACAAGGGGTTAGAATCGAAGAATGATGAGGTTAACCGATATCATCACTCGAACTCAATGCTTCGAGATGATCTTAGAGCGAGTCAATATGCTCATAGTCTCCTGTAGGTAGACTATGATAGGCTTTCGAACGAATATGATTATGCCGCTGAAGCACGAGACTCCGCGGTTAACCACTGTGAAGGTATATGTCTTCGTTATCGAGTGTGCTTCATGTTGTATTTGTTATTACTCACTTTCTTCTAATATCTGCAGATCTCCAAGGATAGCTTCAAGCTGCAAATGACAAATTTGCCGAAGCTCAGGCTAAAATAGTTCAATTGGAAGAGCAGGTTAGCTATCATCGGGGTCTAGCTTCGTCTCGAGAGGAAGCGATGAAGCATTCTACTGAGAAGGCGGATCATCTTTCCATTTCCCTAAATCAAGCTGAGATGAAGAGCGTAGCTATAGGCTTCGTGGCGCGTAAGCAGTTGGCGGAGGAGATTAACAGGACTCTTGGTGAGATTGAGCTGGATCTCAAGAAGACCCATGGAATAAGCAAGAATTATACTCGGCGTCCCGTTCCTAGTCTCCCCTTCAGTTCCTCCGGCCCCTCATCTGGTGGTAGTGTTCCTTCGTCGTTAAAGGAGAAACCAGCGGATGGTGCTCCTTCTCAATAGATCGTAACTAGTATGTTGGGGATTGATCTCAGTTGCTTAATTTTCTTAGCGTTTTTGCTACTTTTCTTGCTAGGTTCGTAATAAACCGCCCTGTAATAGATCAAACTTCAATGTGTAAATCTGAACTTGTATTTTGTTGAAATCGCGTCTATTTTTATAGATCCCTGTTAATATAGTAAGTAATTCCGTAAACTTTGTATTTAAACAGTCTGCCGTGGATTAGTTTCAAATCCACGTGAATGGTTGCGTTGTCCACGGGATTGGTTTTGCTATCCGTGGATCTTGATTTGTAAGATCTGATAAATTGTAGTGTTAATGCAATTCCGTAGGTTGGTGTCCTCGAATCGTCTTTCGACGACTGTCACCCCGCTCACCTAATTCCCGGGCCGAGGATTATCGAGCGGTGGGGGTCTAGCCGGCGTTCAAGAGTAACGCGCTTATAATTATTGCTTGGGTATCTCGTTCCTTAGGAAGTCACCCCTGGTCATACACTTATAGACGCTTATGGGGGAGTTCAAGAGATGGCATGTGTATGCGTTGTCCGGTTTGTTCCGGTGTATCGAGTGAGTATGTTCCGCGCTTTGTGCGGAACATTCACCTTATTGAAGTACCATGATAGTAACTGCACACAAGTTTACGTGGTTCAGCCCTAGGGCCTACGTCCATGGGGTAACAATAGCATTGACACTTTATTAATATATGGAATGATTTTCAATGTACATTCGTATTCGGTTGTTTCGTTGATCTCTTTGTGTAAGGATAGGTATTGAGTAGTCTGAGTAAATTGAAGGGCTTATAGGTATATACATGTGTAAATTGAAATGCTTATGGGTATATACATGTGTCTCATACGGTGTTGGTTATGGGTATTGAGCGCATCGAGATGCGTATAGGTAACGAGTAGAGTTGTGTCAATTGAAGATGAAAATTTGTATTGATTGAAAAGTTGAGGCGTGCTATTCCTCCATCAGAGATAGAAACATGCGGACTTGTAAGTCAACTTTCTTCTTCTGAAATTCATATGAAGATGATAGATTATGGATAGTATGGTTTGAGGTATTTGGCGTTCCACTGGTGCCTGAGTATTTCCCCTTTCAGATTACGCAGTAGTAGGAGCCATTTCCGGCGACGTCGTGTATCACGTAGGGTCCGCCCCAAGTTGGTGCTAATTTTCCCCACTTCTTTTCTCGCTGGTATTGGGGAATAGTTCTTAACACATACTGGCCCTCTACAAAATTCCTAAGTTTTACTTTCTTGTTATACTCTTTGGCCAGCCTGCGCTGGTAGTTTTCCATTTTCTTTAGTGCGGTCTCTCTTCTTTCTTCGAGGTCATCAAGCTTTTCTAACATAATGTCCGTGGTGAGGTTCTTCTCCCACGCTTCTGTCTTTGTTGTGGGTAGTAGAACTTCCGTGGGAATTATTGCTTCCGCTCCGTATGTGAGTAGAAATGGAGATTCCCGATAGAGCTGATCTTCGAGTTGTCATGTATGCCCACAGAACTTTATGTAACTTTTCACACCATCGCCCTTTGTACTCGTCTAACTGTTTTTTGAGGATGAGCGCTAGGGTTTTGTTTGTGGCTTCCGCTTGTCCGTTGCTCTGCGGGTATATAGGAGTGGACTTGTTTTTCCGAATTTTGAAGGTGTCGAACAACAAGTCGATATTTTTTCCTTGTAGTTGTTGACCATTGTCGGAAACTATCTCCGCGGGGATGCCGAACCTGCAAATGATATTTTGAAATATGAAAGTGAAGACGTCTGAATCACGAATCCTCGCAAGTGCCTTGGCTTCTACCCACTTGCTGAAGTAATCCGTAGCCACTATTAGGAATCTTCTTTTCCCGGTTCCTGATACAAGCGGGCCCACAATGTCGATTCCCCACCTTGCGAAGGGCCACGGACTGTCCACCGAATTCAACTTTGTGTCTGGGGCGTGGATTCGCCTGCCAAATCTTTGACATTCCTCACACCTTTTCGCCATTCTAGCCGCGTCTTGGATCATTGTAGGCCAATAGTAACCCTGCGTCTTTGCCTTATCTGCATGCGATCTCATTCCGCTGTGATTTCCTGCATCTCCTCTATGGATATCTTTCAAGATGCCGTGTCCTTCGGATCGGGACAAACAGCGACGAAGTGGCCCTAGGAATGATTTTCTGTATAAGGTTCCGTCTCTTAGCTCATACATCCCTGCTCTGGATTGTATTTTCCTAGCTTGTTTGGTGTCCTGGGGTAGCTTCCCTTCTTGGAGGAAGGAGTGGATTCCGAGTCTCCAATCCTCTTCCCGACTGTAATCGTCGCCCGCATCTGCTTGTTGCATTATATCGTCGTCTTGGAATTCGTCGAATATGAGCTCTCCGATATCCTCTTCTTCAGACACATTCTCCATTGTGGACCTGCGTTGGTTACTCGTGCATATCTCCTGGAGTTTGATGGATGGCTCGTGCACTCTTGTCACCTTGATTGCCTTGACATCTTTGTTCTTGAGCATGGCCGAAACATAAGCCAAGGAATCTGCGTGCCTGAGTTCCTTCCTGCGCAGATGTCGGAACTTGATTTTTGGTATTTGGGAAACCAACGTTTGCACCAAAGCCATGTATGCCATTAGTGTTTCGTCGTACACGTTGTATTCGTAGCCTATCTGCCTTATGATTAGATGGGAGTCGCTGGTCAACCGTACTTCTTGTATCCCCATCTCGATTATCAAGCGTAGGGCGTGGACCACTCCTTCGTATTCTACGATGTTATTTGTATGGCCTTCGAATTCCAACCTGAATGCGTGTACGACTCTATCCCCTGTGGGTGTGGTGATAACGATGCCTAATCCAGCGCCTTCTCTATTTTTGGAGCCGTCTACGAAGACCTCCCATTGCCGTGGGTTTATGGTTCAAGGATATCGTTTGGCTCCTTTTGCTTTTCAATTTCTGGGGCACCGTGGCTCTCCATCCCCGTATGCGCACTTCTTCTTCGTTGTCCAGAGGTAGTAGGTCTGCTAGGAAGTCCGCAAGTACTTGGGATTTTCGAGAGTGTTGAAGCTCATAGTGGATGCTTTGAATTGGTCGAGGTATGTGCTCCATTTTTCTATGCGTCCTACCTTTCCTGCCCCTTTGAGGATGGCTCCTAAGGGTGCTCGACACGGGATACGTATGTCATGCGTCAAGAAGTACATTCTCAGCTTCACGGTGGACCATACGATGGCTAAAATCAGTTGTTCGATCCTCGTGTAATTTCTTTTCGGAGTTCGTGGTTTTGCCGACATAGTATATTGGTTGTTCTTCTTTTGTATGGGTCCCGACAAGCACTGCGCCATCGCATCATCGGTTGCTGCGATGTACAACGTCAAAACTTCGTCAGGATCTGGTTTCTTAAGGATATGGATCTCCGCTAGGTATTGCTTGATGCCTAGGAAAGCTTCTTCGCATTCCGTAGTCCATTCAAATTTTGTTCCCTTCTTCATTATGTTGAAAAAGAACTTGCACTTATCCGAGGATCTGGAGATGAATCTTCCCAAAGCGGCTAAGGATCCATTGAGCTTTTGTACTTCTTTTAGGTTCTTTGGGGATGGCATGTCTACTATGGCTCGGATTCTTGCGGGATCTACCTCAATGCCCCTTTTTGTTACCAGTTATCCGAGGAATTTTCCAGATGTTACTCCGAAGGTGCATTTCTCCGGGTTTACCTTCATGTTGTGCCCCCTCATAGCTTCGAAGATGTCCCTCAAGTCTTGGTGATGGTTCTTCTTGAATATGCTTTTTATGAGCATATCATCAACGTAGACTTCTAGGGTAGTACCAATCCACGGTTTGAAAACAGCATCGACCATCCTTTGGTATGTTGCTCCTGCGTTTCGGAGTCCGAAGGGCATTCTCACGTAGCAATAGAGGCCGTGGGGTGTGTAGAATGATGTATGTTGCTGGTCTTCTTCTGCTAAAAATAGTTGATTGTACCCGGCATACCCGTCCATGAATGATAGATCTTTGTATCCTTCTACCGCGTCGACCAGTTGATCGATACTGGGTAGTAGGTAGCTGTCCTTGGGGCATGCTTTGTTCAAGTTGGTGAAGTTGATGCAGATTCTGACCCCGCCATTCTTCTTTGGTACAATCACCATGTTAGATATCCAGGTGGGATATTTGACTTCTCTTATGAAACCAGCTTCCAACAGCTTTCGCAATTCCATTTCCTTTGCTTTGTGATACTCCGTGGCTACCTTTCGCACCTTCTGTCTTACCGGGGGTGTGCCAGGTTTAATGCGCAGCTCATGTTGTACGATCTTTGGATCTATTCCTGGCATGTCAGATAGTTTCCACGCGAAGACATCCGCGTACTCCTTGAGAAGTTTCACCAGAGAGGCTTCGCGTTCTTCATCCATCAGAGTTCCTATTTTGATCTTCTTCGGGCTCCCCCTCTGTCCCGATGTTAACTTCCTTCACCGCTTCCAAGGATGTGAACGTGGGTTTTGGTTCCCAAGGTGAGGAACTTTCTGTAATTGCTATTTGGCAGGCTCGGGTTGTTTGTTCGTAGGGCGTCTGGTCAGCAATTGATGTTGATACTTCCGTGTTTCCTACGGAGTGCCCCTTGGATAAGCTTTTCCCTGAGATTTCTTTCAAGTATTCATCGATGTCTTTGTCCTTTGATATTGCTTTGTTTCGAGCCCTACAAGTTCTCCTTTTCTCGTCTTCATCATTGTTGAGTTGCATCTGCATTGCCTGGCATTCCTTTGCGGAAGCTTGATCACCCTTAATCTCCATCACTCCTAGGGGGTAGGAAACCTAAGGTATTGATGGTAGGTAGTCTGCGACCCCTTAAGCTTGTGGATCCACCTCCGCCCAATAATGGCATTGTAAGGTGAAGGTGTGTCTACCACACTGAAACGAGCGTCAACTTTCATGGGGCCGGCATCCACTTGCAGAACAATATCTCCGATAGGCTTCGTAGCCGTACCATTGAATCCGTGGATGGTGTGGTGTGAGGCCGAGAGTTTCTCGTCATTGAGCTCCATACGTTTGAAGGTATCGTAAAATAGGACGTTTACGGAACTCCCCCCATCGATGAGGATTTTCTTTATGTTGCATCCTGCAATTGGCAAGGTGAGGATCAGAGGATCGTTGTGGTCTTCCATGTCATCTTCAATGTCCTCGGCTTCAAAGGTTAGGGGTGCGTCCATCCATTCTTGATGATCTTCCACCTCTTTCCCCTCCAAATTGTAAAGCTCACAATAGTCCTCAAATTGTTTCCTCAGTTTTTTCCCTATCTGTGCAGTTAGGGTTGGTTCTTTATTCTCTGAGAAGGATATAGTATTCACTGTGCGGTTGCCTTCGGTAATTGGACTTGTTTGTGCGTTTGGCCCTGTCTTCTGGTGCAGTCTTTTCAACGTATTTCTTGAGATCCCCCGCGTCTATCAGCTTTTGTATCACTATCTTGAGGTTTTTGCACTTCTCTGTTGGGTGCCCGTTGAAGCAGTGGAAATCATAGTATTCTCTGGACTTCTCTGAGGCTGGTGGTTGTTCCCCTTAGTCCAAGGCCAGTCTAAATTTTCGCGATCCTTGATCTCCTTTAAGATGCGTGAGTAGCTGGTATTGAGTTTCGTGTAGATTTGATCTTCGAACCTTCTACAGACCTCTTGTAGTCGTCTTTCGAATCTCTTTGGTAACTTTTAGATCCGCTTGCTTGTTCCGCGGAATTGGTCCGTGGAGGTCGTTGAGCCTGCGCTCTTGGGTTCTCCCGCTGAATTTCTTCCAACCTTGCATGTTTTTCGATGATTATCCTCAAATCTCCCTCTGTGGCGGGGATGATGCCATGGATTTTGACAAACAATGGGCTCATCCTGTCCAGTCCCCATTTGTAACAATTAATACTTACTACGGGATCTACCTGTCCTATGGCTTGACATATCTTGTGCCACCTATCCGTGTATTCCCAAATGGATTCCCTGTACTTGATTGCAAGCGAGAAGAGTTTGTCCATTCCTGTATTGACGACCTTGTTATACATGTAGGTGGCCAAGAACTTTTCGGTGAGCCGATCATACGAATCGATGGATCCTGGCTTGAGGTTATCGAACCAGGATAGCGCGGATCCCTTCAGGATGGAAGGGAAATATCTGCATAGTATAGCTTCATCATAGTCCCACCTGGACATTACCCTGTTGTAATATCGTAGATGGGTCCGCGGATCCGCGGACCCGTCGTAATATTCGAAGGATGGGACTGGACATTTTCTGTGGAATAGTAGCCGTAGCTAACTGGTGCGCTAGGGGTGTAGTACTTGGCTTCTTTCATAACCTCGCTCTAGCCTTCCGCCTCCTTGCCTCGGTCTTGATTTGGTTGATTTCTGCTAGCATTTTCGCACGAAGACTCTCCATCTCCAAATAGTGCTCGTCTTGCATGGATGATCGTGCCTTCTTCGTAGGCTGTAGCAACGTGTCCTCATCTTCGTCGTAGTAGTCCGAAGTCTCCGGTAATAGTCCGGGCCAGACCTCCTGTTTCTACGCGCACCTCTTCGGGGTATTCTTCTTTGGTTACTGCCGCAGGGGTGTTTTCGAGGATCGCTCTTGATCCTGCATTCTCGCATCGCGAGTTAGCCTCGTCTTGTTGATTCCCTAGCTCCGCGTTTTTGGAGGATATTTTCTCTCAATTGATGATTTTCTTGGGCTAGCAAGGTCACCGCGTATGCGTATGTCTTTTGACTCCTTTTCATCTCTTCTAGCTCCGCCCATATATGCGCAGACTGGTTTGATTCTTGACTTAGCGTTCCTGCTTGAAGTCGGGGACTGCGGTATTAACTTCTTCCACCAGCTGCACAATGGGTTCTACCACCCCGTGGTATCCTTCTCGTAGTTGTGTATTTCGTCCATTAACCGGCGGCATCCCGTACGGAGGGTCTTGGATCACCGAGCCTACTGCTGCATGTTGGGGCTCATTAGGTCTGGCCGTATCCATCGCTTTGGAGACATCCACTTGAGAAGCTACCACTGTAGATGACGTAGCCTTTGCCGCCGCAGCCTTCTGTGCTTCCATTGCAATGATGCCCGCTTCTGAGAGTAATGCTTCTTCCGATCCGTTCTGCGTTTTTCCCCCGGCTATGAGTCTTTCGCATGTCTGTTTGCTCCTTGTTATTATTGGCATAGTCCTAGGCGTCTCTTTTGATGGTACCTTCGATTTTCCTACGTCCTTGCTCTTTTCCATTGCAATACTCTGCAGATATGACACAGAGATAAAACGAGGCAAGATTCACGGGTTAGCTATTAGTTCACGGTACCCACAAGTTGGATTCCTAGCGGCAAAGAATGCATTCAAACTACTGATCATGCGGGTAATATAAAAAAAAACGTGGGTAGATGTACCGACTCAATTGAAATAATGGGGTCCTACGGTCGCTATGAGGCTCCTGGTAGAAAATAAGTATAAAAAATAGTTAAACCATAAGTCCGTCGGTCCAGAGGTTATAAAACGCCCAGACCTGTTGGTAGAAAATACATTGGTCATAAGTATATGCAAAAAGTAGCCCAAAGCACAGATCTGCCGGTTAAAAGTCGTAAGAGGCCCAGATCTGCGAGTAGAAAATACAAAGAACATAGATATGATGCGAAAAACGAGTTTAAAGCGCAAATCTGTCTAAAAAATCACAGAGAGATAAATCTTTGGATAGGGACAAAAGATCCTTGTTTCTAGCGCCAAATTGTGAACACGCAAATCACGTAGGCATCAACGTGTCCACAACCAATCTTCGCATGTACAGAGTGCATGCATTAAAGTACGAATATATTGTGAGATGCTGGGATAGATGTTGATTCATTGATTCTAAACCCCACGGGTTTTTCATGATCTCCTCAACATCCATAACGACATATCTAAGAGATGCATACAAATATTAGGGTAGATCTATACGAAATGTAAATAAGACAAAGATTTATGTGGTTCGGCTCTAAGGCCTACATCCACAGGTCTGAGGGTGATTCACTATGATGGTAAAAGATTACAAGATTAGTCGAAAGACTTTGGGTGATCATGGAACCCGAAGGTTAACGCTCATACTTACTCTTCCCTTCTTTCTCTCTAATTGTTCCCCTTCTCTCTCCAATTGTTCGACCCCCCTCCATGTAACAGGAAGGGTCATATATATAGCTCTTCTACGTGGGTCCCTTAGAAAGGAGTTGTTATAATTTTATCTTCTTGTGCTTTGTGCATAGTCCGCGGACCTCTTGGTCATCCCGCGGCTTCTATGCTTCCTAAGATCATCACGCTGATCAATCTTTGTCTCTCTTCCTAAGACTGGGAAAGAGCTGTTGTATCCTTATCTTCTTGTGTTCTGTGCATAGTCCGCGGACCTCTCTGTCATCCCGCGGCTTCTATTATTCCTACGCTCATCACGCTGGCCTGCCTTTGTTCTTGTCGTCAGTCCAACCGACACATGCCCTTCGCGCCAGGCGGTGTCAGTCCTTCCCTGTCGCGTCGTCATGTGGGGCTTCACCTAGCCGTTGATCACATCTTGCCTCGTGAGGGGGTAAAGTGTAATAGGGAAGTTCTTTGGTGCTACGCGGGTATACCTTCCTTTGATGCTCCTTCATCTTCGATCGCTTATCTTGACAGATGGCGCACTATCTAGACCCACGGATGATCCTGTGTGTCACCCACCTTTGTGACGTGGCTTCCACGTGGGGATGCTAGTACACATGGTGAGGGAGGTAAATAAGTGTATCTACACACACCATAAAATAAAAAAGCAACATCCCGGAACTAGGATAATAGGATTGCAGACGTTTTCTCAGTTGATATACATTCCGCAGAGAAGATTTGGAAAGGATCTTGTTTGATCATGCTACTAGGGTTGTGGTAGGAGAAACTGCAGCGATTGGTATTTGTCGATTTTGCATCATTTAACATTAGATGTGATGGGGAATTCCGGTGGTGATAGGCAGCCGAAGATTGGTTAAGGAACTTATTAGGGAGTCTTAAGATTGGTGAAGGTGCTAAGATTTGTACTGGGTCTATAGTGCTACTTGGTGTACCTGCAAGAACAACTGCTGTGGGTAATCCTGCTAGATTAGTTGGTGGGAAAGAAAAACCTTCTAGGAAGGAAGATGTACCTGGGGGAGTCTATGGATTTATATCATTAAAACAATGTCTAAAACAAACAAAAAATTGCTGTCATTTTTTTCTAATTTTTTTTTTTTTTTTGCCTTTGCAGTAAATTTTAAAATATTTGGTAGAGTTTTTGGTATGGATTTTGTTTAGGAAATTAGCATTGTCAGGTACTGCAATTTTTAAATTTTCTGTATTAGACGGTTTTTAGTGCTTGTTTATATCGAATTTGGGAAGTTTAATTTGCATTTGGAACTTTAAATGGGGTGTTGGGGATTGACTGGTAAACTGGATTTTAGTGATTATCGTTAACATCTAAGCATCTTTGTTGCACCCGAGATTAGTGTTCTGCTGTGGTTTGAGCAAACAAGAATTCAAGATTTTTGGTGATATACTTTGACTACGACTTTGATTATAAGTGGTTGTCGGTGTTGGAAATTTGGGTAACCGGGATTGGTAAACAGAGTGGTTAGTTATATATTTTTTTTGAGTGATTCTACAGTCACCGCGATTTTCCACTTTGATCTACACCGTAAAAGGATCGAACGGCTGCTAAGGGTGCCCTGTGAGGGAACTAACATGGGGTGGGCCATTATGTGAGGTCTACTAAAAAAATTATGTCACACTCTCCGCGGTGTGTTTTCATGGTGCACCTTTTATGTGCATCTATCATTTTCGTTTTTTTTTTCTTAATTTGGGATTTAAGTTTTCAATGTAGTTTTTGAGAAGATAGGATAAAGGATTTTGATATTGGCACTGCATTATTGGATACATAGCCAATAAAATTGTTTTAGGAGCAACACTACTAGCTAGTTTCAAAAGCAGAAGAGTGTCGGCGCCTATAAAATTGTTTAACAACCAATTTCGTGATAAGTCGTCAACAACTTTAACCATTGAACCATCTTTGTACCTTTTTTCCAGCATCCTCCGACATTTTATATTTGTCCTCCAAGACACAATAATGTGTTGATAAATTTTATATCGAATAAGCAATTTATCACGAATTTTTTGGGGGCCCCAAAAAATAATTAGGGACCTCACACTAATGACAAAAAAAAGGTAATTGGTGGTTATCACTTATCCAATTTTTTTTTAAATACCTAAACTACCCCTAAATGATTAGTGTTAATAATTAGTTAAGTTAATTAGTGTAGTTAGATTAAGTGGTCGATCCATAAACACTATGCTAGAACTCAGAGAAATAGTCGTCAGGGTCGAGGGGTGTATACCCAAACGATTCCGGAAAGTCGTCAATTAATTGACACCGCCATTGACGACTCAAACCTGCAACGTTTTGAGGTTATGAAAAATCGTCATGGTACTATGATAAACCCTGACGACTCTAACAAAGGTCATCACCCAAAAAATCTACATGTAAACGACTCTCAATTCCAAATGACGACTCTATGTTAATTAATAACGAACCTCAAAATGATTTGACGACTCTCTATAACTTAATTTGACGACTCTATGAAAAAATTTATCTGTGTATAGTGCCGGTGGAGGAAAACATTAGCTTTAAATGAATTTGATAATAATCCTTTACTAGAACCATCTCCTCTCCACATTTTATTAGTATTCTATTCACTCATTCGTGTGTATATGAACACTGCTGCTTAAGTGCTCATCACAGCTTTTCAAGCATGATTATTCACGAAAAAAAGTAGAACCATCTCCTCTTGTTACAATTTTTTTTTTCTGAGACCTGCATGAAAAATCGTTAGGTAGTGTAGTTTTTCAATGACGACTCTTAACAGTCGTTAAAGTTTCCAAAAACGACCCCAAGGGTCGGTATTATTTAGAAGTTGTTTCTAGACGATTCTAAACTGTCGTTAATGCGTATAAAAGAGTCGCTAACTTTTTTAATGTATTTCCTCCATTAATGATTCTTAGAAGAAGATAAGTAGATAACGACTCCTTTATAAACATTAACGACACTTTAGAGTCGTCAAGAAACAACTTGGAAATACTACCGATTTTTGGAGTCGTTTTTGAGACTTTAACGACTGTTAAGAGTCGTCATACAAAAACTACACTACCTAACGAATTTTCATGCGGGTCTCGGGAAAATTTTTTTTGACAGAGGGTAAAATAGTACTTTCATCTAGTTTTGGAACCCCTTATGAATTTTGGTGTGGGTATAAATTGGTCAGGGCTCCTAATTATTTTTTGGGGCCCCCAAAAATTTCATGCAATTTATGTTTCTTTTCCTTTCATAAATGAAATTAGGATTTCTATGTGCTGTTCATGTTTGAATTTTTAAGAGCTTTCCTCATATTAGACTAGCAAGAGAGTAAATGAAAGAAGTTAGGACAAAAAGTGATAGTGGGAGTATAAACTAGCGAGAGAGTAAATGAAAGAAGTTAGAACAAAAAGTGAAAGCAGCGCATGATGCAACCGAGAGTGATAAATTAAGAAAACGTTGTTTTTTATTTTGCAACAATTGTCCAAACTTTTAGCAGGCATATACACGCAACCAAGAGTGATAGTTTAGACAGTTCTATATTACTTAGTGGTTCTGGCTACCTAAGCAAGGGTGTATATGCCTGCTAAAACATATCATAGCTATAGTTTGTGATGATGCGGAATATTGGATGTGAATTCAAAAGGAAATATTGATTACTGAATGATTTGTCTATCAAATACGTAGATATGTAAGCTTTAACGATCGGTTATTGTAAATAGATTTTTATGAATCGTTTTCGGTGGTTTTGTATTCTAAACGGTGGAGCTGGGAGGAGGTATTGGTATTACTGATTGATGCGCAACATGATTTACACATGTATAATAAGGGTATTTTCGGTATAAAAATCACTTTAGGGGGAAAGTTGCTAATATTAATGATTTAGGGGGTAAAGCTCAATCACTAAATCATTTAGGGGAAAACTCAAAAACCCCTTGTTTGATCAAAAAAACTATTTCTAGGGAACTCTTAAAAAAGTGTGGCCCAAAATATATTTTAAACTCAATTTCATAGAATATCAGGATACTGATTCCAAGGGAACACTTTCCATAGAACTGTTTACTTTTTCTATTATCAAACACAATAAAAGCTTTTCGAATAAGTTTACATTAAATTTTTAGCAACCAAAAAATTAGACAAGTATACTGAAAATACTGAAATGTGTCCATTAGTATTTGATCGACGGATCTCATCGCCTAGGGGTGAGCAACATGCGGAACCCGTCAATTTGGTGCCACGCATGCCAGTCCATCAAATTAGCGGGTGTTAGATTTATATATCCATGTTATGTTAAGTCCATCACCCGTGGGTCACTAATATAAATCTTAGATTAGTGAGGGACTGGCTCCTAACCAGCAATACTAAAATGTAAATTAGGTTGAAGTAGGGGTGAGCATTTTGTCTGTAATCCGCAAATTTAATCGGGACAAACCGTATTTTTGTGGATGGATACCCGGACCGTACATTAATGGGTTGGACGCGGATGGGATTTTTGGAATCCAACGGATTACGGATTGAGCTCGTATGTAACCTTGAAAATCCGCTGGACATCCATACCTTTGTTAGATTAAGGGAATTTATATAGCCTCTAGAAAATACATAGATAGCTTTGAAAATTTTAAAGTGTTTGCTTGGAGTGTTGTCCATGACACTTCTACATTTATATACATATATAAAATGTGTAGGCTCTTTAAGAAGTCATTTATATTGGGTTTTTTTTTCATTATAAATTTTAACTAACACAAATCCATTGGATTATCCACACCAAATCCATTCATCCGTGTATCCATTAGATACGGATCCTTTGGATGTTGGATTAGATGGGGATGCCAAATTTAAAAACCGGTCCATATCGGCCCATGCTCACCCCTAGGTTGAAGGCACTTTATTTAAAAATGTATTCATATTCAACCCATGTATGGGCTGGTTGGGTGTGCACCCCCAAAATTATGGATCGATATGGTCCGACATGTTGGGCGATGCATGTTCGCCCCTATGACCAGATGCGATTTCCGAAAGAAAAAAAATTTAGCCTGATAAATAATGTATGGCACATTTAGCTAAATTTACTAGGGCCTGGTTACATTGAGACGGCCATCGGGCTGTATAGTCGAGCGAAAAAAACAATTTAGAGGCGCTGCCTCCCGAGAGAGAAAGAGAGAGACGCAGTAATGTCCCCTCCTAGAAATATCTGTTTTCTGGAAGAAAGATAATTGTATCATTCTTACTTTGGAAGAGAACCTGACCCGAGCAGATGGGAATCTGACCCGACAATTGCACCATGAGTAAATTTGTCACATATTAGGCCAGAATATTGTCTGGGCCACTATTCAGCTGTCAACCAAGCCTGATATACAATCAACCGATGCAGCCCACCATCCTGCCCTGTATTACGTAAAGTCAATGATTGGTCAACGACCAATGGTCAATTTCAACGACCGATCAATGGTAAAAGTCAATGACCGGTCAACGGTCAAAGTCAACTGTCGAAGCCATGTTACCAGTCGTGCTTTAAGTCAGTTCCTAACCAAGTTGCCAGCGGTGTTGCCAGACATCCTCCATCCATGTTTCCAGTTATGATGTCAGCCAGCCTTTATCTAATCTCCATCCATATCTCCAGTAAAGGCAGTCTGCCAGTCAAAAATCGAAAGTCAACCATGCCAGTCAAAGTAAAGGTCATTGGTCAAACCCGCATGCCCATGTCGATTTGGTCCATTTTCACCGATCTTGTGCAAAAACCATGGAAGAGGAAGTTTCTGGATGACTTGTTGACCGAACTACAGAGAAATTTCTGGAACATTCCAAATGTCTTCCGACCCAAGTTACTTGCAGGGGAAGTTTATTTCGAAATTAGGATTTAACCCATGTATTCAACTGTATAAATAGATGGGAATCTCAACCCTAAAGGGACATGCCCGGATAAAAAAAAATACACCAGCAAACCTAAAAGGGATCAGAAAACCATTATAATCAAAACATCAATAAAATATCTCTTCCTGCGAGGATTCTTCCGTGGACATAGGAAAAACTTGCCGAACCACGTAAAATTCATGTCTTTCATCCTTATGCTTGCTTTGTGTTATTAACACTAGTTTTCATGATCATCACCAAAATCATCGTGTTTAGTGCCTGGGAATATTTTTGGATACAAACAATAGGATATATCCTTCTGGTGCGAATTGGGGGAAACAGATCCAGGAGCAGATTTCCATGAAGGAAAAGATCATTAAAGAGATTTTTGATAATTTTGATAACTAGGTAACCTGTTTGCAGAAGTTATCAATGGACAACTTGTCATCCCATGTGTTCCAAGAAGAGGAGATACCTAGAAGGATTTCAATGGATATACTTGAATTATTATTTGTATATTTCAGGGTGTAAAAGGAGGCAACTACTATGTACGAAGTCTGATCATACTATTTGTGTCCTTGGAAAAGTACTCGAATTCTCCACTCCTTCATTGAGTCTAGGGTTACTAAGTAATAAACTATTATCATTTCCTCGCGGGGCTCTTTATAGGTTTCCTAGACAAACTGTGAATGGTTTGGTACGTTGTTACTACCTGGGATAAGGATGCATTTGTTATATAAAATCCTAGTACTGGAGAAACATCACCGTGGATTCAAACTACAGTAGCTTCCGAATGGAGAGATGAAGAAAGTAGGAGACGCCAAGTTTAATGCCTTTCATTTGGATTTGATCCAAAAATGGATGAACATAAAGTTATTTTCGTATCAACGGCATATAACAAAGAATCTAGTGTGGAAGTTGCTGAAAAAAATGATATTGCACTAATTGTTAAGGTCTTGACTATTAACAAAAATAGTAATCTAGTATGGATAAGACTAAGTGACGATGTAATTCCACCTGCCATTTCTAAATATGGACCTAGGTTTTGGTTGGAGTATCCTCATGTGTATGTAAATGGTTCTGTTAGAGCACTGCTCAGTCGAACTCGCAAGCGTTGCTATCTCAATCTTGTTGTCAATTTTAGTTGCCAAAACAATAAATCTTGATTTCTAGTCTACTTATTGCTATGTCTCGGACTAGGATAGAAAGTTTAGTTGAGCTTTAGGTTCCATGGAGTTCATCATGCAAAAACGAAGAACCACTCAAGGAACTGGTGGATCTTCATCGGCAAAAAGGTATGTGGATACTTGAACTTATCTATCACTGAAAAGTCTATCTACTCTATCTCCTATCTTGAGATAAAAGTCGTATTGCTATATAAACTTCGATTATACACATTTACTATTTCGAGTCGAGTTTATCTCTCTTATTTATTTCGAAAAACATGTGTTGGTAAGCTTTCGATTTGGCCAAATTCATCTTTACAAGTGACGAAAGTCATGTTGATTATTTCAATATATTGAAAATTGCTTTGATGAAAAATAGTGTGTGAATAACCTCTATTTAACATCCTCTAAGAATGTTCGAATGATTGAAATAAAGTTTTTAGGACATGTAACCATCCTTGGATATAAGCATATTATGTGTTCGCGCATCAGTGTATAAGTCCAAAATCGGGGACCAAATGTATGCATACTTGTGTGTGTACAAAATGGTTGATGGAGACTGGGTAAGTATGCGTACCCGTATGCATACTGGCGGAAGTTCACGTCCGTGAATTTCTGCTGAGTTTGGAAATCAAAACCAACTCAATCTGGTTATCAAAGTATGCATACCAGTACGCATACTTGTGGAAAGTTCACATCCATGAATTTCTGCTGAGTTTGGAAACCAAAACAAACTCAAATCTGGTTGCTTAAGTACGCATACCCGTACGCATACTTAATTGTGTTACTTTCTAAAATTAGTTTGTTCATGAACTAAAACATTCTTATATTAAGGTATGCAATGTGCAAATCGTGGCTATGATGTTCATGAATCGATTCGAGTGAGTCAAAAATGATTTTGCTTCGATTGTGTCTTGTATACTTCTATAATATCTAAGCAATAGAAAACTCTTGACCTAGTTCATTCGAGTCATTTAGACTAGTTATGGTGAAGATTAATAAGGTTGATATAAAAGTGCTCATATGGCTAACCATTTGGTTAAATATTATTGAACCAACTAGGTGTACACATTTAGGTACGCTTAGTCAAACCTAAATGACATATATTTCATTTGTGTATAACAAGCTAAGTTCAATCTAATGGTTGGACGATATTAGCTTGAATCTAAACAGGTTTTCATCTAAGGGTGGATATTGAATGCTTTTTTAACAAGATAACTTAGATTGTAAACCCTGATTTGGAGACTATATAAAAGAGAACTCTAGCAACTGGGAAACCTAATCCCCACACCTCTTGTGTGATACAGATTTGTTTATGAAAGTCTTCAACTCTGGGTCGTAGTAACTCTTAGTTGTGGGTGAGATCAGCTAAGGGAATCAAGTGCATAGTATCCTGCTGGGATCAGAGATGTAAGGAGCGCAACTGTACCTTGAATCATTATGAGATTGATTGGGGTTCAACTATTATCCTGACTGAAGTTAGTTTTTAAGATTGAGTCTGACTGTCTAGTTGATTCTCTTGAAAGTATATTGGAGTTAGTCCATACAAATTGCTAAACGAAATATTGGGGGAGGTTGTTGTACCCCCAATTTTTCAATTGGTATAAGAGTAGGAAAACACGTTAAAGACCTCATAATTCTGTGTTTCTAGCAATATGATTATTATGGACGAGTCTATCTCTAATAACGTACTAGGTCAGAAATTACCATATGTTATTCAAAGCTTGAATGTACCTGAGAGAACTGTCATATCTAAGTCAATATCTAAACATTCTCTGAATGTAGAAATTGTTGATTGGGAAACACACCTAGAAGAAAAATTGAATGAACTTTCTGATGAAGGTGATTCAGATATTGATAGTGATAGTGATATTGATGAGGAAGTCTCAGAGTATGTTAAGTTTTTGGATTCATTGAAAATGAAGAAGATCAAAACTTCTTATGTCGCACCTCCTCTGACTCCGCTCTGTCGAGAAAACAAGAAATTAAAAAGGATTTACGGAGGTATTTATGGTTGGAATCGCTCTTGCGAATCGATCCTCAAAGATACCGAGGAAAACCTGAGTATAAAGTAAATTGAAGGTGATCATGTTTAGAAGAGAAACTTTCATAAATTGAAACAAGGATTAACTCCCAGCAAGCAAGTGTTGATGACAGAGAAGGCGTGTATCTCGCTCGAGAGAAACGCCTTGAGGATGATTTAGCTGTTGCTCTTGATAAAATCAATATGTTGGAAGATGACTTGAAAAAATTCAATATTATTTCAAGCAAATTAACCACTATCCTAGGAGCAAGTAAAAATCATCGCGATACAAGAGGATTGGGATCTAAGGCTCCAAGTACTGGCAAAGAGGTAAAAAATTTCAAGGCTAATGATTCTTCTCAATAAAAGGTTTCCACTGATGGAAAAAGTGAAATACCTTTAATGGAAGTTAAGGTTCAAAAGAGAAAAGTATATCAACCTCCAAATCCAGTAAACACGGATCGAGGTAAGAACATTCCTTATGTTTGCCACTATTGCGAAAATAAAGGTCACCTAGAAAGGAGATGTCATTTTATGTATAAGGAATGAGAAACTTCATGATGTTCTTGTTTGGGCATCATAAAAAGTTGTGAAACCAAGATCATATGTTAAGATTAATCCCCTTAACGTTACAGGTTGTAACTGTTCAACCTTTAGGCAAAGGAATCAGTGATGTGATAAACCTAGATTTGCCTATAAACGTCATACGAATCCTTTTCAAAATCGTAATGGTTATCAAAAGGATAAATTCGTAAATGCGAAGACAAGATCTGATGCTCCTAGTTGGAGAAACACTAACTTGCAAAAGAATAGTCAATCTGATTCTCTTCCGAGAATTCTAGAAGAGAGTAATGGGAAGAAGGTTCCGATTGTTCCTAAACGAACTTAGAAGTGGATACCAAAGAAAGTCAATGATGTTTTGAGTGTTAAAAGGAATGATCTCCCAGAAAATTTCATGACTATGGAGAAGGCAGTATCCATGATGTTGGAACTTAAAAAGTTCTTTCGAAAGATGGATTTGGATGTGAAAGGTTCTAAAAGTTATCTCTTTCATGATAATCCAAAAGTCACTTATGGTGAGCAATACATTGATCACCTCAACACAACTTGAGTATGTTATTAGTGCATCCTCATGGTCGGTTGTCATCTGGTCAAATATAATTTCACTTTCTTACTTAACTAAAATAAAAGTAGTATGCGATAAGAAAGAGTTTGTATCCACGAAGAGGATTTTGTTGTTATTCAAATTTCTGTTTCTTAGTAACCAATGGGGGGTTTTGATATTTCAAAGCAATAAAAAATAAATTGAAAGAAATAAAGTATTAAAATAATCAATAAGGAGAAAATATTGGTCACGGGAGAGTTTCATTCACAAACATATATTTTCATCAATGACTAGAATTGAAATATTAATCTCACATTTACTAAAATTCCTAGGATACCTTGATCGCAAGAATATCCCACTAATTCCCTGATTTCATCACAACCACATTAAAAGATGCATATGTGAATTCTTCCTAGAAAGCAACCTAAAGTGTAAACGCACAATTAAGTTTAACTCCCTAAAAGCAATAAGTTCTATGGAATAAGACTAATCAAGGAAATCAAAATGTGTAAAAGCACTAGATCGATTTAACCCAAGTTATGATTCATATGTGACTAGTAGGATATATCACTACAAGCACTACCCACAATTATGCTACTTAGAATCAGGGATAAACAACGTTTTAGTATTGAACACCCTAATATATCTCTAGATATGAAAGTAAATCAGATTGATTCCAGACTCAACCAAACAAACAATCAAATTATAACAATATGAACCATAAATCATAAACAATAAAGTTGAGACAAAACTAATACATTGAATCAAATCTTATTTGTGAAATCCACTTTATATCCCATAACCAATAAAAAGTGTTTAGCTACTCATAGCTTTTGGGTTCATCATATTCATATTCATAATCAATAATAAAAATGAAATGAAGAAGATGAAAAATAAACGAAAGCAAACCCTAGTCGCTGCTCTCCTCCAAAACTCCAGTAGAAAAATATATCTCCCCTAAAAGAATAGAAACTTTTCCCTTTTATAGCTTTTCAACTTTCCAAAATTAGGTCTTCAAAGCCCAAAGTCCAATAACAAGAAGTCCACCAAGCTCATGTGTGTGAAATACCCATGTGAAAATTATGTCCCAAAAATAAGTCACCGGAAAATCGTGTCTTCCGCCGGAAGTTGGCCGGAATCCGGCACCGGAACAAATCTCAGGTGACCGGCAAAGTCCCCCGGGTCACCGGTAAGAGCCAACAGTCAACAACGGTGCACTGAGTCAATGGTTGAGTGCTCTGAGTTAGTCTAACTCAGTAGCTGACTGGACCTTGGAAAACTGTTGCAATCTTGCACAGGCCAAATGATGTGTTGCATAAGGCAGGACCTGTGTTGCACCACGATAGCACTTCACAACCTTCACTCCCATTCAACCAGTTCAGCAACAACTCCCAACTTCTTTAGATTCTTGTCTATATGCACTTCACATACATCCTCAGCAACACTCCACCCTTTCATAACCTGTAATACCCATTCCATGTCTGCCTTCAACATTAGCAACAACACATTCTTTTACTGAACTTCCGGCATAAAACCAAGCTTAAGTCGACTACCAGAACTCAGTTCACAAAATATGTAGGAAACCTGGGTAATACTAAGGTCAAGAACTTTCCGACATCAATCCAGGCCCGAGCCAAAACTACCAAACACCAAGCCATCTCTGCCGTGTTCTTTCAAGCTTTGAACACCTCTAAAAAAAAACCTATAACTTGAGCTCATACCTTGTACAGATACAATGCACATCACTACCAACTTCAACCACCTTCAACTCAGCTTCCTAGCACAATACCTTAAAGCATGCACTTACACAAATCTCCACTCATAGCAATGCATTCTGTAGCTTCAACACTGCAATCATCTCCTTCCTTGCCACCTTATTTGCAGCTTGTAGCAACTAAGTTCATGCTCAATTGCAGTTTCAACACCACACAAAACCACATTCTATCACCATTCTATTGCAGCATCACTTCCAACTGGCTCCAGTTCATCTTTGCAACATCAAACCTGCCCTCAAGCCATAACTTTCCTGTAAATCAATTCATAAGTCTAACACTTCCTGCTTTCTCCACATCACAAACACACACATCTTCTCATTCTTTGTAAACCATTCCACCACTGCATTTCCATTAGCATCAACCCTTGTCAGTCTCAGTAACATCGATTTCAGTACCACCTTAAACAACCTCATTTGGGTTACAATCATCAGCTCATTATAACCACTGCTGCATCAGACTTGCGGATTCCAGTTGAAAACAACATCAACTTCATTATTCCCTGTACAAATCCACAACTCCTTGCAGCTGTGTGTTGCATCTTCTCAGTTTCAGAGCCACTTCCATTGACAACTAGGTTTCAACAACACAACCTGCTCCACTACCTCAATTCTATTCCGTCATTTTATTCACCATTTGCACCTGAACTGCAACTCAGTCACCCATAATTACCATTTGAGTAAATCCATTAACTTGTATCCTCAAGAGCAATTGAAGGCAACCTGATGAGTGCCAAATTTCATATTCATAACCAACACCCTTGACTACAACTTCAAACCTATAAATTCATCTAAACCCTAACTTACAAATTTATGGGATTAAACAAACCCATGATCCAAAACCCATGATCCAAAACCCAAGACCTAAATCCATTTCCAAATCCATTCTTTTAACTTGTATCCTCAAGAGCAATTGAGAGAAGGAAAGGGTTGTTGTGTTGAAAACTCATCCAAGAATAGCTTGTTCATGTTAGTTTATCAAATTTCAATTTTGTTGTAATGTTCTTCATGTTCTAAATTTCAACATCTCATTGGTATGTACTTCATATCTTGTATCTTTTCTTGAAAGTTTAGAATTGTTTAAAGATATAATTTAATCCAAGTTTTTCAACACCTTGATTCATTGTAGTTGATTGTTGATTATGCTACAACTCATGCTTAACCAAATATTGATCTTCTTAATTAGACAATTAATGCTTTGGAGAAATACTTTAGTTGTGATTAAATTATCCATTGGAGAAACACAGAAATGAGACTTGAATCTACTATAAGGACAAGAATAATATTAGTTGAATGCATATCATAGGTTATTGGTGGATTTGAATTAGTATCCATATTATCATTGTTTACATATCTTGTTATTTGCATCTTTTATTATTTCAAATACTTGAAAATCAACCGAAAAATCAAAACTCTTTTGAATCAGATTTAGAATCAACTTCACATCCAAATATTCAACCATGCACTTGCAGCTTATACAAAATCTTTCTAAGCCTAGTTAATTCCTTCTTTGTATTTCATTCATGAATTTCAACATCTGATCAAACCATTCAAGTGATTGCAGTTTACCTGATCTTCTTCACTATCTCTAGAACAAAATCTGAGTTATACCCATTGCAGCATAGTACAACCTCAAACACAGTAAACCCTCAATTTCAACCATACCAAAACCCAATTCCAACTTCATCCCGAAGTCATCGTTCATCACTGAAACCCTAACTTCAGTTAAAAACCCATTTTTCCATTTGTTCCTCGACCATCATATATCAAACACAAATTCGATTTGATTCAAAATCTTCTATCGTACTTCATTTTCTGCTTCAGAAATCAAACCCATGGCATGAACACAAGAACAAATCCTAGCTCCAAATCTCAGAAGTCATCACAGAAATGAACCCATCTTCTTCAATTACTCAAATTATAGACTCAAATAATCACCATCTGCAACCACGCTTGAAACCCCTTTCAATTTCGTCACCAATTCTCCAATTCATGATTTCTGTATCTGAGGCATACAATAGCCGCACCATTTCATCTCTTTAAACCTCAGGTGGAGTAAAAGAGAGCTAATGATAAGAATAAATAACTCTTCCCTAAAAGTTAGGTTTTGTTTAGGAATAGGGAGAGTGATATAGCCACCCATGTAATCCTGGATATAGGCCAACTGAAATGGCACCCCTTTACATGTACCGTCAGTTCTGGGAAACTGACGAGCATAATCAATGATTTTTTCATAACTTTTTCGTGCGACGTCAGAACAACCTCATTCTTTCACAACCTAGCCGTCTCCAAATATATTTCGCTCGCCAACTGATCTTTTTGCTCTTTTCGCTCCAAATGGATGATTTGTCCTTCTTTTGCTCCAAAGGACTCCATTGCACCTAATAACTCAAAACTAAACATAAGAGATGCAATTCCCAAAGATAATAGCAAAGAAAGCATAAATACTAGATATAAAAATAGGTGTTTTACAACACCTATCAAATTCCCCAACACTTAAACTTTGCTAGTCCCCGAGCAAATAAAATAAAACTTATTCTAAAGGATACATACAACTCCCGTGAGCGTTTACTAGAGAAATACCCACATAACCTACTGTTTATGGGTAACAATCGTTTCCGCTGATTTTGGTAAATTCGGTAGGTGAGTGAGAAACTGGTTTAAACCCTAAACAAATGTGCTGCACATGAGCACTTTATAGATTCGATAGATCAATCTGTACAAGTCCGGCCAAAACCAAGAAATGGCCATTCCAGACTTGCTTCGGTCACAAAGTGGAGGATAAGGGTTGATTTGGGAAGGGAAGCAAAGAAAGGTGTTGAGACCAGAATAATTCTAGGAGAGTAGTGTCTCGACTTGTATCATAAAGTGAAATCTTAATAAGCTTGCAAGAGATGAAAGATTTTTTGGAGAGCTTGCAAAGTTGCCTTTTCTGAGAGTGTTATATTTTTCTCCTGACCGAGACTTGCTTTCTGGTGGAAATAGGTAAGACCTATTTATACAAGTCGAGATTGAAACGTACCATGGCCTCATGAAGGAAGAGAGTAAAGGGTGAAATAATGGGAGGAGGTGGTAACCGCAAGGTGTTTATGGGTAAAAACGTTTTCACCATTATTTCCTCATTTATTTGATCGCTTTATTCCTATTCACGCTTTCTTAATGTGAGCGTAGTGTACGCTACAAGCTGTGACTTCCAAACCAAGACCCTGGAAAGCATCCCCCAGTTTGTGTTGATGTCTCGAGTGTTGGTTTCACATTGAGTGCAAGTGGCGCTACTAGGAGCGCGTGTGGCATGTGCGGAATGCCTTGGTTGTGGGTTGCACCTCGAGCAAAAGTAGCAGTGCCAGAGCTGCTAGTGGTGTGTGTGGTGTGTGCCAATGGCATGTGTGGAATTTCTTGGTGGTAGGTTGTACGTTGAGTGCAAGTGGCAGTGCCAGAGCTGCTAGTAGCGTGTGTGGCATGTGCCAATGGCATGTGTGGAATGCCTTAGTGGAAGGTTGTACGTTGAGTGCAAGTGGAAGTGCCAGAGCTGCTAGTGGAGTGTGTGGCATGTGCCAACGGCATGTGTGGAATTCCTTGGTGGTAGGTTGTACGGTTTGCAAGTTAGGATACCAGCGTGGGTTTTGGCATGTGCTAATGGCGCGTATGTCCAAGTTGGCCTAGGTTGCACGGCTTGCAAGTTGGGCTACCAGCGTACGTGTTGGCATGTGCCAATGGCATGCTCGGCCATTAGGGCCACGGCCTGGCAAGAAAAGCTACCAGCGATGCATGTTGGCATGTGCCAATGGCATGCTTGGCCATTAGGGCCACGGCCTGGTAAGAAAAGCTACCAACGAGCGTGTTGGCATGTGCCAATGGCATGCGTGACCAATTTGGCCTAGGTTTCATGGTTTGCAAGCCTCGGTGCGGGCGCTACTTTGGCATGGCGTGGATAGGGCCAAGGTAAGGGTGTTTGGCTTGGCGTGGCGTAACCAGCGTAGCTAGGGCCAAGGCATAGTGTGTTTGGCATGGCGCGACTAGCTTGAGCTAGGTGTGGCTGACATGATTTTCCATTGGAACGGAGGTGCGGCTAGCATGGTTGGCATGATTTGGTGCGTTTGGTGTAGCTGGCATGATTTGCCTTTGGCATGGAGATGCAGCTATCTTGGGCTAGGTGTGGTTGGCATGATTTGCCATTGGCACGGAGGTGCGGCTAGCATGGTTGGCATGCTTTGGCGCGTCTGGTGTGGCTGGAATGATTTGACATTGGCACGGAGGTGCGGCTAGCATGGTTGGCATGCTTTGGATAGTTTGGTGTGACTAGCATAGCTAGGTCCAAGGCAAAGTGCGTTTGGCATGGCACGGCCAGCTTGGGCTAGGTGTGGCTGGCATGATTTTCCATTGGCACGGAGGTGCGGCTAGCATGGTTGGCATGCTTTGGCGCGTTTTGTGTGACTAGCATAGCTAGGGCAGAGGCAAAGTATGTTTGGCATGGCGCGGCTAGCTTGGGATAGGTGTGGCTGGCATGATTTTCCATTGGCACGGAGGGGAATTAGGGTTTTGTTCGTTGTAGCCCTAATTTTAAAAAATATCCCATATTAATTACTGACTATATGCATTAAATATCCTAATAAATGTGTCACCGGTGACATTAGGTTATTTGGGGTTTTACAATTTTACCCTTTGTTTAAAAACCACCATACTTTGAAGGCGTGCATGGTGGATCATGGAATGCTGGTATTAGCGGTAGCGTGGTAGCTCTTCGAATGTTACTGTAGTAGCGTCAGCTACCTCATTAATAGTAACTCGTAACCGTCATGATGTAGAGTCGGTACACATGATGATGCAACAAAGAGTTGAGCTGAAACAATCGGTCCTCCAAATGTCGAAGGATGTCTTCTTCGAGAAAATTAAACCACTCTTGAATGGCTTCCTTTGTACTTCTGTCTTCTGAAATTCTTATGTGTTTTTTTTTTTGAAAGGCAAATGAAACACCTGGCTTATGGTTTTGATTTTCTGGATTTCTAGGTTAATAAAAAAGTCTCCTTTTTATTATCTGGGACGAACCGTTTATGATAAGGAAGATATGAAAATATGAATAAATGTTTTTGAAAGACATACTGGATGTCTAGTTTAAAGTTTGACCGGTTTTGATAGATAGCTGGTATCTTTTGAGGATATTAGATGATTTCTGGGACGAATGGTTTTATTGAGAACTCAAAAATAGATCGTATATATTGCTTGGTCTAGACCCACTTACTTTATAGGTTTTTCCGTGAGCAATCCCCGTTTCCATGTAAAAGGCGGCTTTGCTGGTAGGATTTCCAGCAAGTCTTCAATCGCTGATAGCATCTTCAGTGGTTTTGCTGGCAGGATTTCCAGCAAGGCTTCAATCGCCAATAGCGTATTCAACATCTTTGCTAGTAGGATTGGCAGCAAGTCCCCCACCGCTAGCAGCAGCGGCTTTGCAGGTAGGATTTCTAGCAAGTCCCCAAATTGCTGGTAGCATCTTCAGCGAGTCCCCAGTTTTCCGGTATAGTTTTTACGACTGGTAACTGGGTTGAGTTGTAGATCCCCTAAACTGTTTTCATGCTTCTGCCATCTTGATGCTTGTATCGAGGCGCGAGATCGATTTCTGAAAGAAGATATTGTAACCGAGATATTGAAACTCCCACTGTCGTCGCCAATTATTTATGGGTAAAAATCGTTTCCGCTGATTTTGGTAAATTCGGTAGGTGAGTGAGAAACCGGTTTAAACCCTAAACAAATGTGTTGCACATGAGCACTTTATAGATTCGAGAGATCAATTTGTACAAGTCCGGCCTAAACCAAGAAATGGCCGTTCCAGACTTGCTTCGGTCACAAAGTGGAGGAGAAGGGTTGATTTAGGGAGGGAAGCAAAGAAAGGTGTTGAGACCAGAATAATTTTGGGAGAGTAGAGTCTCGACTTGTATCATAAAGTGAAATCTTAGGAATCTTGCAAGAGATGAATGCTTTTTTGGAGAGCTTGCAAAGTTGCCTTTTCTGAGAGTGTTGTATTTTTCTCCTGACCAAGACTTGTTGTCTGGTGGAAATAGGTAAGACCTATTTATACAAGTCGAGATTGAAACGTACCATGGCCTCATGAAGGAAGAGAGTAAAGGGTGAAATAATGGGAGGAGGTGGTAACCACAAGGTGTTTATGGGTGAAAACGTTTTCACCATTATTTCCTCATTTATTTGACCGCTTTATTCCTATTCACGCTTTCTTAATGTGAGCGTAGTGTACGCTGCAATCTGTGAACGCCAAACCAAGACCCTAGAAAGAATCCCCCATTTTGTGTTGATATCTCGAGTGTTGGTTGCACCTTGAGTGCAAGTGGCGCTTCTATGGGCGCGTGTGGCATGTGCGGAATGCCTTGGTTGCGGGTTTCACCTCGAGCGCAAGTGGCAGTGCCAGAGCTGCTAGTGGCGTGTGTGGCATGTGTGGAATTCCTTGGTGGTAGGTTATACGTTGAGTGCAAGTGGCAGTGCCAGAGCTGCTAGTAGCGTGTGTGGCATGTGCCAACGGCATTTGTGGAATTCCTTGGTGGTAGGTTGTACGGTTTGCAAGTTAGGCTACCAATGTGGGTTTTGGCATGCGCCAATGGCGCGTATGTCCAAGTTGGCCTAGGTTGCACGGCTTGCAAGTTGGGTTACCAGCGTTCGTGTTGGCATGTTTCAATGGCATGCTCATCCATTAGGGCCACAGCCTGGTAAGAAAAGCTACCAGCTATGCGTTTTGGCATGTGACAATGACATGCTTGGCCATTAGGGCCACGACCTAGTAAGAAAAGCTACCAACGAGCGTGTTGGCATGTGCCAATGGCATGCGTTACCAATTTCTCCTAGGTTGCATGGTTTGCAAGCCTAGGTGCGGGCGCTACTTTGGCATGGTGTGTCTAGGGCCAAGGTAAGGGTGTTTGGCTTGGCGTGGTGTGACCAACGTATCTAGGGCCAAGGCAGACTGTGTTTGGCATGGCGCGTCTAGCTTGAGCTAGGTATGGCTGGGATGATTTTCCATTGGCACGGAGGTGCGGCTAGCATGGTTGGCATGCTTTGGCGCGTTTGGTGTGGCTGGCATGATTTGCCATTGGCACGGAGATGTGGCAATCTTAGGATGGCATGATTTTCCATTGGCACGGAGGTGCGGCTAGCATGGTTGGCATGCTTTGGCGCGTTTGGTCTGGCTGGCATGATTTGTCATTAGCACGGAGGTGCGGCTAGCTTGGGCTAGGTGTGGCTGTCATGATTTTCCTTTGGCACGGAGGTGCGGATAGCATGGTTGGCATGCTTTGGCGCGTTTGGTGTGACTGGCATAGCTAGGGCCAAGGCAAAGTGCGTTTGGCCTGGCGCGACTAGCTTGGGCTAGGTGTGGCTAGCATGATTTTCCATTGGCACGGAGGTGCAGCTAGCAGGGTTGGCATGCTTTGGCGCATTTGGTGTGACTAGCATAGCTAGGGACAAGGAAAAGTGCGTTTGGCATGGCGCGGCTAGCTTGGGCTAGGTGTGGCTGGCATGATTTTCCATTGGCACGGAGGGGAATTAGTGTTTTGTTCGTTGTAACCCTAATTTGAAAAAATACCCCCTATTAATTACTAACTGTATGCATTAAATGTCCTAATAAATGTGTCACCGGTGACATTAGGTTATTTTGGGTTTTATAATTTTACCCTTTGTTTAAAAACCACCATCAACACCTATTATAGTAGATTCAAGTCTACCGTATAACTAAGGTGTTTCTCCAATGGATAATTTAATCACAACTAAAGTATTTCTCCAAAGCATTAATTGTCTAATTAAGCACAACTAATCTAAAGATCAATATTTGGTTAAGCATGAGTTGTAGCATAATCAACATAGAGATATTCTAACTACAATGGATACATGGCATACATTGTGAGAGCAAGATGTTGACAAACTTGGATTAAATTATATCTTTAAACAATTCTAAACTTTCAAGAACAAGATACAAGATATGAATACATACCAATGAGATTAGGCTTCATCTAAACCCTAGTAAATGAAACTAGAACATGAAGAACATTACAACAAAACTTGAAATTTGATAAACTAACATGAACAAGCTATTCTTGGATGAGTTTTCAACACAACAACCCTCTCTATTTATACACAAAATTCTCTCACACTTGGATTCGAATTTTGGCAATTATCCACTCAACAAAACATGTTTTCTTAATTGATGGATGATTTTGGAATACAATGAGGTGATGAGTGAATCAATGGGGTGAGGTGGATGTTTGGAATCCAATGGTGGTGAGGTGGATGTTTTGGAATCCAATGGGGTGAGGTGGATGTTTTGGAATCCAATGGTGGTGAGGTGGAAATGGATTTGGGTCTTGGGTTTTGGATCATGGGTTTTGGATCATGGGTTGTTTAATCCCATGAATTTGTAAACAAGTTGCCACTGATGCGCGAGCGGGTTGCAACGCTTCCAACTTTCTTCTCTTTGTCTTCTCAATTCTTCCAAGCTTTATTTAGTACTTAAAAACACAAAATTAATTAATACAAATATTTATTCTTGAAAATGGTAAAAATGCAGAATTTGGGATAATATATGACTTTGAAGCGCGAAAGATGAGTTAAGTGCCAATGAAAAGGTGTATGAATATGCAATATTTGGCACTCATCAAATACCCCCAAACCTGAATTTTACTTGTCCTCAAGTGAAACAAATCCGTAAATCCTAACTATACCACTGTCGCTGGTCTCTCGAATGCATTTAGCGTATGCACTAAGCCTTTAAACCCCTAGGTGTCCCTAGTGGACGAGTTGTAGTCTCGTGAGGGCCTACCAAAGATGTACCCACAAAACCTTCTCCAAATTCGAGCATCCATAGAAATGTCTTCGTCTTCGGTCTTCAACTCGTAGATGATGAACTTGAATTTCGTAGAACCTTGATAATTTGTAACCATTTTTTTTTTTTTTTTAAGACCCTACACAACTGATCATCATTTTTTTTTTTATATTTTTTTGTTGACCCGCTACACAACTGATCATCGATACCAAACACAAGATCCGAGACAAAATAATTTTTTAGGGACCCGCTACACTGGTCATCATTTTTTTTTTTTTAAAGACCCGCTACACAATTGGTCATAGAAAACAACAACACAAAATGCAAAGACTACAAAGGACTACAAAAGACCTCAACGTCATCATAAAGACCCGCTACACACCTGGTCATGAAACAAAACACAAAAATGCAAAAGACTACAAAGGATCCTACAAAAGACCCGCTACACACTGGTCATAGAAAATAACAAAAGACTAAAAAAATGACAAAGACCCGCTACACAACTGGTCATAGAAAAGACTCACAATGCCATATGCAAATACTCCCCAAACCTAAATCTAACATTGTCCTCAATGTTTCAAAATATGATAGAAACAACAACAAACCATGAGAACAAAACAGATTCAAAGGAAAGAGATTACCAGATGCCAAACCAAAGACAATGGAGTATGTCTAAAGCAACCAGCAGGAAGATATCTGTGGTATGTACAAGGGGTGAACTTTTCAGTCCACATAGATCGGATCATCAAGATGAGTTGTTTCAATCTCGGTGGAATTGGTTCAAGGAACGCTCGACTCTCGCCCATTGACCTTGAAGACATTCTTGGTTGTTACATCTTCTAGTTCTACAGCCCCATGGGGAAAATTGTTCGCACCAAGAACGGGCCTGTCCATTTAGAACGTAATTTTCCGGAAAAAGGTGCAATCGTGAGTTATACAATAGAACTTTCTGGCCTGGAGTGAATGACTTGCGCAAAATGCGTTTGTCATGGAACACCTTCATTCTTTGTTTGTACATTTTTGCATTATCATATGCATCATTTCTTAACTCTTCCAACTCATTGAGTTGAAGCTTCCTTTGGGTGCCGCTTTATCTAGATCAAAGTTCAGCTTCTTTAATAGCCCAATATGCACGATGTTCTAACTCTACAGGGAGATGACAAGCTTTACCGTACACAAGTCTGTAAGGGGACATACCAATGGGGGTCTTGTATGCGTTCTATAGGCCCATAAAGCATCATTCAATCTTAAAGACCAATCTTTTCTAGACGGGTTAACCGTCTTTTCTAGAATGTGCTTAATCTCCCTATTTGAAACCTCTACCTGCCACCGGTCTGTGGATGATATGGGGTTGCAACTTTATGAGTTATGCCATACTTACGGACTAAGGACTCAAAAGGCCTATTGCAGAAATGTGAACCACCGTCACTGATTATAGCTCTAGGGGTGCCAAATCGAGAAAATATGTTTTCCTTTAAGAACGAAAGTACCACCTTGTGGTCATTAGTTTTGGTTGCAATTGCTTCTACCCACTTAGAAACATAGTCAACAGCAACAAGAATGTACAACTTTCCTTCAGAGCTAGGAAATGGACCCATGAAATCAATGCCCCATACATCAAATAGCTCAACAATCAAAATGGGTTGTAAGGGCATCATGTTTCGTTTTGATATACTTCCCAATTTCTGGCACCGGTCACAAGAAATACATAATTCATGGCTATCCTTAAACAATGTTGGCCAGTAAAAACCACTCTGCAAGATCTTTGCAGCAGTTTTCTTTGCACTAAAGTGGCCTCCACATGCTTGATCATGACAAAAGAGATGACATCCCTTTGTTCAGAGTTGGGGACACATTTCCTAATGATTTGGTCAGGGCAGTATTTGAATAGATATGGGTCATCCCATAGGAAATGTTTCACTTCGGCCAAGAATTTAGACCGGTCTTGTTTAGACCAATGAAGTGGCATCCTACCTGTAGCAAGGTAGTTCACGATGTCGGCAAACCATGGCATTTCGAAACTAGCATCGTTGTTCATCGGGAAAGATTCTCTAATAATCTCTGATTCATCAGTAGACTTCGACATTCAATCTAGATAAGTGATCAGCAACAACATTCTCTGACCCTTTTTATCTCGAATTTCGAGGTGGAACTCTTGTAACAAGAGTATCCATCGAATTAGACGAGCCTTAGCATCTTTTTAGATAAAAGATATCTTAATGCGGCATGGTCAGATATATGATGATTTTAGATCCTATCAAATAAGATCTAAACTTATCTAATGCAAACACAACAACTAGCATCTCTTTTTCGGTTGTTGAATAATTCATTTGAGCCTCATTCAGTGTCTTACTAGCATAGTAGATCACATAGGGGTGTTTGTCAACTCGCTGACCTAAGACAGCTCCAACAGCAAAATCAGATGCGTCACACATGATTTCAAATGGCAATTTCCAATCGGGTGGTCGGACTATAGGGGTAAGTTAGAAGAGTTTTGAGCTCCTCCCAAGCATGCACACAAGCATCATCAAACACAAATGCAACATCTTTACTGAGTAGATTACACAATGGTCTTGAGATCTTACTGAAATCTTTAATGAATCTACGGTAGAAACCAGCATGGCCTAAAAATGATCTAACCTCCCTCACAGAGCGAGGTTGAGGCAAGTGTTGAATGATATCAACTTTGGCTTTATCTACTTCATGCCTTTTTCAGAGATGATATGCCCTAGAACTATGCCCGAGTCAACCATGAAATGACATTTTTCCCAATTCAAGACCAAATTCTTTTCTTTACATCTAATAAGCACAAGGGTAAGATGGTTCAAACATTCATCAAACGAGGAACCGAACACGGAGAAATCATCCATAAAGATCTCGAGAAAACTATCTATCATGTCTGAAAAAATGCTCATCATGCAACGCTGAAAAGTAGCAGGTGCATTACACAGCCCGAAGGGCATACGTCTAAAAGCAAATGTCCCAAATGGACACGTGAATGTAGTTTTTTCCTGATCTTCCGGTGCAATATGAATTTGGTTGTAACCGAAAAACCATCTAAGAAACAATAGTATCTATGTCCCGACAACTTTTCAAGCATTTGATCAATGAATGGAAGAGGAAAATGATCTTTCTTAGTTACCGTGTTCAACTTCCTATAATCAATACAAACTCGCCACCCTGTAGTTACACGGTGGGGATTAACTCATTCTTCTCGTTTTGAACTACGTAATCCGACTTTTGGGTACCACTTGAATGGGACTAACCCACTTGCTATCAAGAACTGGGTATATGATACCCGCATCAAGAAGCTTTATAATCTCACTCTTAACAACCTCTTTCATGTTAGGATTGAGACGCCTTTGCATCTCCCTAGATGGTTTGGCATTGTCCTCAAGGTTTATATGATGCATGCAATCAGTGGGACTTATGCCTTTAAGGTCCGAGATGGTCCATCCTAAGGCTTCTTTATGCTCCTTAAGTACTTCTAAAAGTTTACTTTCTGTTTTGTATCTAAGGCAGATGAAATGATTACAGGCAAAGTATTAGAAGGTCCCAAAAAACATATTTAAGAGTATCAGGCAATGGTTTCGATTCGAGCTTTGGTGGCTCAACAAGAGATGGAACAGACTTGGATTCCAAGAGTGGAAGTGGTTCCACTCTAGCTTTCCACTTAGACGTGTCCATGAGTGGTGTGGATTCAAGAAAAGTATTCACTTCACTTATGTATTCATCATCAAACAGATCCAGGTTGAAATTATTCAAACAAGCATCCAAAGGGTCAACAGACATGCTACTAGACAGCGAATCTGAATCAAACTTTCAATCATGTTGATTTCATGCACATCATTATCATCATCAAGATCTAAATGTTGTTGGATAGCATTGAAAACATTCAACTCCACAGTCATATTACCAAATGACAACTTCAACACTCCATTACGGCAGTTAATGATTGCATTGGACGTCGCTAAGAAAGGACGTCCCAAAATGACAGAATGTGACTGTCGGGGTTTTGCACAGTTGAGTATCTAAAACGATGAAGTCCACAGGAAAATAAAATTTATCAACCTTAATCAAAACATCTTCTACCACACCACGTGGCACTTTGACGGATCTGTCCGCCAATTGCGAGTTATAGGTGTTGCCTTCAACTCTCCAAGACCTAACTCGCACATATACTGAATATGGTAGTAAATTCACACTTGCCCCTAAGTCTAGCAACGCCTTCTTAACCGTATGGTCACCTATTTTGCATGTGATAGTTGGACTACCTGGGTCTTTAAACTTAGGTGGTGTGTTGCTTTGAATGATTGCACTCACTTGCTCGTGAGAAAAGCACGCTTATGCACATGAAGCTTTCGCTTTTGTGTGCATAGATCCTTAAGGAATTTAGCATAGCAGGGACTTGCTTGATTGCATCAAGAAATGGGATGTTGATGTTAACTCGTTTGAACATTTCTAAAATCTCGTTGATCGTGATACTCTCTTTTGTTGCACCAATCTTTGTGGGAATGGAGCAACAGTACATGAGATGGTGTAGAGACATTAGAATTATGGGAATTCTTATGTTGCTCAGATTTGTTTTCAACAATAGGTGTTTTCTGTGGTATTTATGCACTGGTGAGTCTGATGTAGACTCACTGATCGTGGTACACCTACATTGTTTTCAACAACTTTACCACTACGAAGAGTGGTGACAGCATTTACTTGATTATTGGAGGCCTCATTTCGAGTTGAATTTTCTCACTGATATACATTTTTGGATTTTGTTGGGGTTGACTAGGAAGTTTTCCTTTGTCTCTTTCATTCAATGCTTCACAAATTTGACCCATTTTAAGTTCTAGACTTGAAAACGTTGGTCTGTGGTCTTTTGAAGTTGTACCAAATTTTGGGTCAACAAACCGAAACTTTCTTCGAAGCTAGGCTTTTTCTCTCAGTAGTACTGAGAATGTGGTTGCACTTGGGGGTTTCTAGGATAAGGGTATCCTTGGTTATTATTTGATGTTCCCCTTGCACATGCCCCTTAGACCATGAAAAGTTAGGGTGATTTCTCCACCCTGGGTTGTAGGTCCGAGAATATGGGTTGTTCTCTTGCCTTTGGTACAATACATTGGCTTCTCGGTTTTAGACTCTTGAAATGCATGGAGGTCTGGACAAGTGTCCACTAGATGGTCTGAACTATGGCATGCGGCACAAGTGGCCATTTCAATTTGACTACGGAGAGTAGGGATATTAGTTTTTCCATTCTTTTCTAGCTCTAGCTTTTCTATTCTCTGGCCAAGGATGCCATCTTTGCACTTCCTTCGAGTCGAGTCAATTCTATGAACATTGGATGCAAGGGTAATCCTATTTGGTTCACGGGGATTCCCACCATTGAGTCTTTTTCAGTGACTTCGATTAAGAAATCCAAGACTCATGCAGCTTTTTCAATAAATTGACCATTGCACATGGTCTCAACTGTAGTTCGGTTCTTGACATCTAAACCTTCATACAAAATTTGCACAAGTCTCCATTTTCAAAACCATGGTGAGGACATTGGAGCAATAATTCATTGAATCTCTCCAAATATTTTGCCAAAGTTTCCTCCTCTAATTGCACAAAACTATTCGGACTTTGATGAATTGTCGTAGTCTTATGGTTTGGGAAGAACTTTTGAAGAACTCTTTCGTAAGAGCATCCCATGTATGAAATGACTGTGGTCATGTTGAGCACACAGCCAAGTCTTGGCTTTGTCTATCAAAGAAAAAGGAAAAAGTTTCATTTTGAGGTGCTCATCCGTCATTTGGTTGATCCGAAGAGTCCCACAAATTTCCTCGAACTCTCTCACATGGTGGTAGGGATTTTCGAGCTTCAACCCTTTAAATTTAGGCAACATATTGAGGATACTTGCCTTTAGCTCAAATTGTCCATCAATAGCTGGTAAGACAATGCACGAGGACTGGGTTGTCCTCGTTGGGTACATGTAGTCCTTTAGACTACGGACTGGGTTCTCGGTTCTCATTGTTTCGATGGGTTTGGACTGTCTGCCTTAACTATGTATTTCAATTAACTCTTCTCGAGTGATTCTAACTAGTCGGCGTGTATGGTCTCTAAAAGACACAATCATAGCCTAGCTAGCACATCAAGCATGTTAACCATTCACCTAGAAGGCAAGTTCTATGCAATCACAAACAAGGATGACTCCACCACAGTAAACCTACTGATTTCTAGCAAACAAAAAGCATGATGGCTCCACTTAGATTGTTTTCTAGACCCTTCTAATCCTTC